>OY982579.1:600000-1082245 GCA_963859945.1 Euplagia quadripunctaria
AAAAAGAAAGAAACTGTACTATGCTGTAATTAAATGCAATAGTAGTAATTAAACACACTAGTTAAAGTACGTTAGAAAGAGTATGATTCAAATTATAAAAGCTACACAATAGAATGAAAGGATAGCTGATAACCAGGATAGTCAGGTGCCACCAGATAACAAACCGGTTTGTTACTAAGCGGCGCGCGATCAAACTAGTTGGCGAACGGTTTTAGGATAAATATTATGCATATGATTATAATTATGTCTAGCGAGGGTGGGTATGAATATATTGTTATTTAAGGTGACTTTATTTAATTTATATGTAATGAATGTTTAATGATTTTTATTTAAATTTTTATTATTATATAATGTTCTGTGATAGGTATTGTTTTATGTACATTTCAGCACAATTATATATTGTTATGAAATAAATGAATTGAATTGAATTGAATTGAATATATTGTTGTTAAATTATAGTAAGTATTTAGGGTGGAAATATTTTAGTAATATATGAGCGATTAAATATATAGTAAGAATAAAAGTGATTAAATTATAGTATCTAATATTTAGGATGAAATATTTCAGTAATATGAGGATGATGATCACCACGACTGACTCAATTACCTATTTGAAGTAGGTAAGGCAAGAAAGAAAAAGGAAATATAATGGTAAAAGAGATAATCAGCGGGAGCAATAAGAATAAATCGGGACGAACTCACCACGTCTTACCCAATCACAAAGTATTTCTATTCTTCGCCTTCGTTCTCTAGAATGTTCTACGCCTTTCAAGATGGCCTCTTAACGTTGACGGCTTTTTTTTTTAAAAAGACGGTCCGTATTCCTCTCGTACACAGCTCACTTCTTCCAAATTTCCTTTCCGCGATGATGGACCTGTATGTTGGTTTCTCCGTTGGTCGAGAAATAAAAGACTGTGGACTGTATATAGATGCGCTGGTGTATTTGGAAGCAGGAACAAATGTTACAGATGTATGTTGAGCGGTGGACCGGTGCGTAGATGATTGCCGTCGGTGGTGCTGCTGGTGCAGATGTAGGGACTCCCCCGCCCCTCCCACGTACAGCAGGAGGGACGCGACGCGACTTTAGTGGATTTGCGTTGGCGGCCGATGTCAAGAATTGAATCGATTCTCGACAATAGGTAATACAGGGAAACAAGTGTAATCACTCTGTAACATTTAATATATTCATATACACCATATACATAAACATACATAATAAATAATACATATATATTTCTAGATTAATAAGATTATATCCGATAAATGCAGCAAGGATAAAAAAGGTGAAATTGAAAACATTTATCACGTGTTTTAACATGATCATACCAGTTTAGTTGCACTTATTATCTACACAAATGACAGGTAGATTGTCAGCAAATCGAAAATTGTATTTTTATCCTTATCCTAACAATGTGAGTAATAAGTGCATGAATTTGTTTGTATGTTACACTTACACGGTTTGGCCACTCACACGATTATAACGACATTGCACACAAGTTGTCGAGGGTACAGAAGAAGACATAAGGTACCTTTTATCTAAAGAAAGGTACTGTTCCCGAGGAATAGAAAAGTAACATTCACCCGGCTTGAAATTAATTTTAACGCGAACATAAAACTTTATATGACCACTGTAAAACACAGAATTATAAACATTTTCATAACTCCTGTAGAGTAAGTTATTGCTATGCAGATTAGTGGCTTTAAAACATAATTTGTTTTTATTTGTGTCACAATCACATGTAAAAATCAATCCCAACAAAAACATTTTTATATAAAATGTTGCCAAGACGAGACCATCCCACTAATATTATATCCCACTAATATTATAATTGTGAAAGTTTGGATGGATGGATGGATAGATGGATGGATGGATGTTTGTTACTTTCACGCAAAAACTCCTGAACCAATTGCGATGGAACTTGGTATGTAGATAGCTGGACACCTGGATTAACGCATTGGCTACTTTTTATCCCGATATTCACACGGGACCGGGACTTACGCTTGTGAAACTGTGGAGCGCTGCTAGTACACCATAAACTTAGTCAAAATATGTTTTTTTTTTTTGTATTATAGGGGGCAACAAGCAGACGGGTCACCTGATGGTAAGTGACTACCGTCGCCCATGGACACCTATAACTAAAGCGTCACAAGTGCGTTGCCAGCCTTTGAGATAGGTGTACGCTCTTTTCTTGAAGGTTTGAAAGTTGGGAAAGATTTGTCGCGTTGAACGATGGCAAAACGTTGCGGTCGGTATAAGTCCGAACAATTCCTCGGAGCACTCCCCATGATACATGCGATAGAGAATGCACACTACATCTCTACGCAACGCCAAGGGGTCAAGCCGATCTGAAATATCCTGGCAATCGATGATTCGAGTCGCTCTCCGTTGAATGCGGTCAAGAGAGAGAAGCTGGTACTGGGGTGCTCCTGCATAGATATGAGAACAGTATTTCATATGCGGCCGAACCTTCGCCTTATAAAGTTGTAGGTGGTGGGCCGGGGTGAAATACTGCCTCGATCTATTCAGCACACCAAGCTTCGAGGCTAATTTGGCTTTACCCTCCAAGTGACTGCGGAACTGGACTTTGCTCGATATATCGAAACCAAGGATTCCGATGCTGGCTGTGGCAGTTAGGGGAAGTGCTCTCAAAGTCAGCGAGGTGACACGACAAACGGTATCTTTTTGGCGGTGAACGCGCAAACCTGTGTTTTCGATTTCAGACACAAGCTTGAGGGGTTTACTAGTACTTACTGAAGAGTTTTACTATCCACCTCTTGGCTCCATATTCAGATAAGATCCAAAGTGCCAAACTATAGTATTATCATCCAAACTATACCTATAAACTTTTATTTCGATAAGAAAATTAGAAGAAGATTTAAGTTTTCTTCCAAGATTTGTTTACATAGTTACCTAGTTAGTTAGTTACAAGTGAAGCTAATAAAAGAGGAGGAGGAGGAAAAAGAGATATAAGATTTTTTTTTAATTTGGCTCATACCAATTCCCAAATATCCTCGAATTTCCTCATAGGTGATAGGCCCGGTTTTTTTCAATTAGTTGTCTGATAGTAGCCACATTTCTCTCAGTGATCGCAGTTGAGGGCCGACCTTCACGAATTTTATAATGAAGAGAAACACGGCCACAATCACATTCTGCCTACCAACGCCTTATGGTGCTGAAATGAGGTGCTTCCGTCCCAATAGCATTTTGAAGATGAACAGTGCAGTCTTGCGGAGTCAGTGAACATTTAAGATGATAAAAAATCATCGCCTTAATTCAATTTTTGCTAGGGACGACGAATTTCAACTTGTGATAAAACAGCAGTTGACATGCGATTTTCCGCAATTTTTTTTAAATCAATGTTTGAGTTTCTTAGATTTAACAAAAATATAACTTTCGAAATTCAAATATTTATGAGCGGCCAGGAGCGCAGAACTTTCAGTGTGCCCTATGTAGGATGGCGGAAGGGTTTGCGAGTCATGACTTTAAGTATTGCTCTCTGCGCTCTCTCAACTGCCAAAAAGTTCGTTTTACTTCCCCAGACGGGTATGCAATAGCTGATGACTGACTGACAGCGTATGGAACACCAACTTTAGGATATTAGAGTTTGCTGAACCTCTGAGTACCCTTAAGATATTTATTATTATTACCCTTCTATCTTCCATAGACAAAATTGTGGAAAAATATATGTGTCAATGACTACCTTAATTATTGCCCTATTACCCTTCTATCTTCCATAGACAAAATTGTTAAAACTATGTGTGTCAACAAATCCATAATTTCTACCGCAAACACAATATTATATATCCTAAACAATTTGGATTCCAACCAATAAAGGGCACTACTCAACTCTTGCAAAGCTTTGCTGACGAGGTCAATGAACATCTCAATGAGAAAAAAATTGTACTGGCTCTCTTTATAGACTTTTCTCGTGCATTTGACACCCTTGAACATAAACAGCTGACAGAAAAACTAAATAATTGCGGATTTCGTGGACCACTCCTAAAATGGTGTGAAAATTACCTAAACAATCGAACCTACACCGTAAAAATAAATAACGCGTTCAGTGATCACATAGCATCTCATGAGGGCACGGCCCAAGGCTCGGTACTGGGTCCATTACATTTTTGTCGTACGTCAACGACATGAGTAATGTCATCGTAAATTGCAGTTGTTATCAATTCGCAGACGACACCTGTTTTCTAATATCGGACAAAGACCCTAACAAAGCCCTAGAACGATCACAGATGGGTTTTGATAATCTTAATAAGTGATGCCACGACTCAGGACTTGTTTTGAACTCCAGCAAAACTAAACTTCTGGTCATAAAATCCCCATACCTCAAAGCTAGATTTATAAAAAATTTAGTAGCACATGACCATAGTTGCTTACATTCCTCCTATAACCATACCCTATGCAAGTGTCCCAGTATAGAAGTTGTTGACATTCAAACGTACCTAGGCTTACATATAGATAACAAATTCAATTGGAAGGTTCAAATAGAACATGTCTGCAACAAATTGAGGCAATTCCTGGCGAATATGATAATAATAAAAAAGTCGAATCCCCTACAAAGTTAAACTAATGTTATACAATTAATTAGCACAGTCTTACATACAATATGGTCTTAGTTCCTACGGACGTACATACAATACATACCTCAATGAAATATATAACCTCCATGTAAGAATCCTCAAAAAATATAGTTAGCAAAAATATTCGAAACCTGTTCACCGACGACCATGGTGGTCTTTTCAAATACTGCAAAATATTACTGGTACAAGCACAAGTAAAATATCTACTGTTAAAAAATTATTTCTTCTGCACGGCACTTAAAAAAGAAATTGAACATCCTGTACATGCGCGTGCGATCACCCGAAACCAGTTATGCACAAAGCGCGCTAACAAAACGTATGGCGAAAGAACGGCAGCTTACCTCCTTCCTCGATTGATAAATGAACTACCTACTGACTTACGTGACAACCTCAAACCGAACAATATTAAAAATAAACTCAAGACTTATTTCCTGGATCAACTACACAACCACAAATAAACGTATTTATCTACTCCCGTATGCTAAACTATCTTAACCTATTATTACTAGTTGTTACTCCAAATGATTTTGTTCAACAACTTATCTTGTATAAAATATCGAAATGTAGTACTGTATGTATCGACCACTTATCTGGACGAGAACTAACGATACTTACTATAAACCCTAGTGGTTTTACAGTATCTTAAAAATAATGTGAATTTATGTATTTTTTAAGCGCTAAATAAATGAAAAAAAAAAAAAATGTAAATCAGTTTCATAGTCCTAGTTTTATCCCATCTCAGTCCTGAGTCAATTTGCATCCCCAGATACCTTATATTTTTCGTTGTTGTAAACTTTGGACAAAGACACGGATACTGCTAGAGGGCACTTTTTTGGCGTAGTGCAAAGGGAATAAAGCATGTTTTTTTTTATTTAACGGTTAAAGGTTTAAAATGTTTGCCGTTAGCCATTTTGTTACATAATGCAAGTTCCGCACTGTTTTGGATGCTGTCTCATGTAGGAGCTACGAAGGAAAATAAATCGGCGTTTGGAAGTTCCATATTACAAAGGACATTAACATAAATTAGGAACAAAATTGGGCCTAAAATACTTCCTTCGGGGACGCCATATGATACTGTTTCCTCGTCACTGAAGAATTTTGACTCGTTGTGTACGATTATTGAGGTAACTTTTAAAGATATCGAGGGCATCTACTCCAACGAGTTCCAATTTTGAAGTAAGTTGGGTTACAGAAACTGTGTCAAATGCCTTAGGCAGGTCTAGGAAGATACCTAGGCATTTGGTTTGAATATCTAGGTTCCTGGCAACCAACTGTGTAAGGTCTAACACTGCATCTTCGGTCGATATTGCTGTAAGAAGGCCGTATTGTTTTTTGGAAATTATTTTATGCGTTTCTAAAATGTTCTATAGGCGATTACTTAAAACCTTCTCAAAAACCTTCGAGAGCGCAGTTAAGACTAAGATGGTTGACACAGCTTCTGTTGACCCCCTTATGAATTGGGTGAATGATCTGATCTTTTTAGTTCATCAGGAAATATACCTGTTCTCAAACATGTATTAATAATATGTGTTAGTGCCGCTATCAATACATAACGATTTTGTTTGAGAACTAGTGGTGGAATTCCATCCCTATTCACAGCGCTATCAGTGCGTAATTGAAAAAGAGCGATTCTACTTCAGCTTCTTCCACTTCCAGTAAGGCAAAATAAAAGTACATCATGTTGCAAGTTAGTTATTTATTTATAGTGCATGTTGAGTTCTTCATTAGCCAATTCGTAAAACCTTAATGCAAAGTTGATAACCTAAATCGGCTGGCGTATTAAAAAAATAATAAAGACGTAGCAGTGTTCTAAATATCTTAATCTATTCAACTAACTTATCTTTGATGAATCATTTACCTAAATTACTTTCTTGTTTCAAGAAAGTAATTTAGTTTACAGATTAAGACAATGGAATCCATAAGATTCCAAATGAAATTGCAATTTATCTTTTTAACTATCTTCTATAATAAATTACAGACACTGGCGTGGTAAATGTTTTACTATCGCCAAATGTAAAAACGTAAGCCATGATTTTTGGTTACTTTGCCGACTTGATACCAGAAACGAGTATTGCTTGTGGTTTCAAGTCGGTATCCAACACATAAATTCTGAATCATGGCAAAATAAAAAACATATTTAACTTGCAAATCTACCTATACTATGGAGGGTTTTACGCTATATAACATCACGCTACGACCCCTAAAAGCGGAGCAGTGACCATGAAGTTGGGTGAAACTGTGAGGAACGTTTGATATTTAATTTAAACACAATGAAACAAAGCAAATACCTATCAAGATACTTCTATAAAAAACAAAGTCCCCCGCCGTGTCTGTCTGTCTATCTGTTCGCGATAAACTACGAAACGGATTTTCATGCGGTTTTGACTAATAGACAGAGTGATTCATGAGGAAGGTTTAAGTGTATAATTTGCTAAGATTTTGTGTAAATTGATTGAAATATGTTGATGACTGTTAAAGATGTCTGTACTAACCGTGCGAAGCCAGGGCGGGTTGCTAGTTTGCTATATTTATAGAAACTGACATGGACACTTACTTAACACGATGGTTTAATTTATTGTGTAAATACGCTTTAACAAATGTGTGATCCTCGTTCCTTATACAACTTCTTCGGCAAAGCATTCAACTTTAATGTCAGAAGACGCGGGTTCAATTCCCACTCAGTGCAATTTTGAGTATTTCCAAAAAAATTGTATTTATCTAAAAATGTTTATTCGTGTTCTAGAATCAATAGCACAAGCTATGTTAGTGGTTTTTATTTTATTTTGTTTGTAAGGTGTATATACAGACAACAGATTAAGGGCTTCTTAAACTAAATGTTATCTTTTAAAATTTGTAAACCTGGAGTCTAATTACAGCTGTACATAACAATTACTGGTTGATTATCTTCGTTGAGAAAAAAAATTACAAAGTATGAATAGTGACTTAACTTGTACCATAATTATACAATATTTCGGCTGTGAAATGTCTTTAATTAAAGCTTTTTCAAAATTAAGATATTTTCCATGGAAAACATCTGCTCGAGAGCACATGCTTGCTCATTGCAATGCAATGCTTACACATTCTCATTCACATTCATTTATCTATAATATGTATGTACTTATTTAGAAACATATAAGTATGTTTATCAGCAGTCTGATTACCATAGTACAGGCTCTGCCTAGTTTGGGATTAGACGGCCGTATGTGAGATATGTGAAGTTATTATTATTATTTACTAGCAACCCGCCCCGTCTTCGCACGGGTAGCAGAAACATCTTCAACAATCAGCAACATATTTCAATCAATTTACACAAAATCTTAACAAATTATACACCTAAACCTTCCTCATGAATCACTCTGTTTATTAGTGAAAACCGCATGAAAATCCGTTTAGTAGTTTTTCAGTTTATCCGAACAGACAGACAGACAGACGCGGTGGGGCCTTTGTTTTATAATATGTAGTGATTTATTCTATCAAATGGATTATTCTGGAATTCAATGTTATTGGAAGTAGGAATGCTAAGCAATTGAAGAGTAAACACAGATCGTGTTGGTATTTTCAAGTGTATCTAACTTATAAAGTTAATATCCAAAGTGCCATTGGTAATTGCCATTTCCCTTTCTCGAGACTGGTCATATCGAACTTTTTAAGTTGATCTTCGTATTGAGGTCGTTTACGCCTTAGACCGTATCTTGTACATAATGCCCTAACGAAGCGTCTCTGTATCGACTCAATTCGATCTATGTGAGTATATATTGGAGTCCTCACAGATAAGCAGTATTCAACAATACTTCGCACTAAACAGTAATACAGTGTGATAAGTGAGTCTGCTTGTGCAAAGGGTTTTGAGTTACGAAGTACGAAAAACAGCATGCGGTGAGCCTTACTGCAGATATGGCCATAGTGCGGTCTAAATGACATGGCAGAGTCAAATTTGCCAGTGTTTGGCAAGGAGTATAATGAGACTCGAGATGATTTTTAGTCTGATTTATTTCTCGTCAGTTTCGTTTCGTGTTACAGTAAGGGGGAGTATATGTAGCGACAACATGTCGTACATAATTGCATGTACTTTGATAAGTCACATTTATCGAGATTAATAGTTATTCCATTCTCCTGTAAGCGTTTGAAAACTGTATCCAAATGCTGATACAGGCGGTCCTTTAGTGATAATATAATGTTTAATTTTGTGTTTTGGAGTAGTGCGGAGGGAGGAAGGTTTCGTAATATCCGTGTATTTTTTTAATAGTTATAGTACTCTAAAAAATCTGCTTCAATAATTGGTTGCGTCACATCGGCGATGACGAAGTCCGTTGTAAAACATATCCATAGTCCCAAGTTTAAAGTAAGTGTTTTTTCACCATATGTCTTGATTTTTGTACCATTAGCGGCATAAAATGTGTATTGTTCATTTTATATAAATAAATGTCTCTGTGGCTTGCCAATAACTGAAATGTTTGCTCCTGTGTCAATCAAAAATCTCATACCAAATTTTCGGTCGGTAATAATAGGCGGTTGGACGGGTGAACAGCGCAGAAATCCGTCGTAGTCTGTGCTTTAATTAGTTACTTAGTCTTATACTTTTCTGTGGATGGCGGGGAGGTAAGGAGGTCACTAATCTATAGTATTTCTTCTTTTGATAGCTTCGCTACAACCGTATAGTACTTGTAATCGTCGCTTTGCTTCTAGTTGCGTAAACCATAATCTAGGTTGGTCCCTCCAAAACTCTGTAAAGCGGGATATAATGGTGGTGCTAGCTGCTACTTCCAATGTTTCTTGTTGACTGCTGTTTGACTTGCAAGGTGATTGAGTCATGCATTTGCATGCATTGAGACATTTTCTTCTGTTTGACAAAGAGTGTAATGAGACTAGAGATGATTTTTAGTCTGTTTTATTTTAAATACAGACCCCTAAACCCTTTATATACTAATGTGGTGCGTGTGTATAATTGTTTTATTTAATCTCTAAAGTTAATCTATAAATGTGACTTATCTAAGTTCGTGCAATTATGTACGACGTGCTGTCGCTACATCAAACATGATGCCCAAGTCACGAATTACCTTTACTCTTTCAAGGTTATTTCTTTAATATTATTGGCATTTCTTTATATTCAGAAACATATAATTTTCATCTCATCACATCACACAGTATTGATATCTGACTACAAGGCCTCATTCACAGTCTCGGTAGTCAGAAATACGTCTGAAAATCTTAATACCATCAGCCTACGCCAGAAATTCACGGTTGATCATTAAAAAATAGCAAAGCAAAAAGGGGCCCATATGTGCGCCTTGTGGCACCTCAGATGTTGCAAGAAATGGAACAGATTCATATCCACTGAGGGCAACCAATTGCGTTAACAAATAAAATGTGTACAAGTTGCCGTGAATACCACCATCTTTGGCTATTAATAACAATATAGAATGGTCGACGCGATCAAAGGCTTTGGAAAAATCGGAATATATTGAGTCCACCTGCGTTTTACAGTTAAAAGAATCACATATACAAGTGGTATGGCATAGAAGGTTGGAATTGATTGACTGGAAGTCGTGGACTTAAAATATGGCTGAGATGGTTATAGAGAATCCCTTAAATATTTTGGTAAACCAGTTTAATATTCAAATTAGTCTGTAATTGGATACATCACTCCTGTCACCAGATTTATGTATAGGCGTAACTTTAGTGATCTTAAACAAGCTAGGGAATACACCTTCTTTATAATCGAAAGAGGAGACACGAGGCTAAAAGCACACAGTCTTTTAAAAATAACTGGAATACCATCCGTACCACCACTTTTGGAAAGATCAATAGTTGCTTTTGAAGAAGATCACTTTGTGCTATGTATAGGTTGCCAATGGAATAATTGGATGACTGAGTAAGGAGAATAGCTATTAGATGGGTTTGTGCAATAGACAGATGAAAACTATCTGGCAAAAATATTAACAATATCATCACCTGTGACACCGACCTTTTCCTGATAAAATATTCAGTTTCAAAATATTTTCTAAAGAATAATTGCAACCGCTAAAGTCTACATTTTTCACCACAATCGTTGCATGGCAATTCTTATCTCTAATTACTCAATGAATGGTTCTAAAATACTTCACTTAACTGATAATACTCCATATAAATTAATCTCTTGATTACAAATAGTCCAAATACTGAAAGTGTGTTTCAAAGTTATCAGCACTGGCTGGCTGATAAGAAGTTATAAAGTTTTAATAAACACATAAATTATGTTCATTTATTATCGCAGCTAGGGGACGTCCAAGGTCCCGTGAGTATAGTAATTATAAATTATATAAAACTGTTTAAAAACCATTAACAATTCTATCATAGTTTTAATACGTAAGATATATTTATTTATCATAATTTGTACATTCAAATTTTACAAAAGTAAAAAAAAAACTGTACACGAAATGCAAATGAAACTTTGTTGAAAATATTTACGAATAAAAATTAATTTTTAAACAATATTTATTTATAATTTTCTACCACAGTAAATGAATATTTATTTGTAGTTTAAATTAAATATTGTTATTAACAATCTTATTATGTTACTAACAATCTTAATATTTCCAAGATAAGTGTAGGTATTCCTTATGTAATAATTCACTTTTAAAAAAGTATCACCAACTTCATTGCAATAAGCTGTTTTCTTCATCCCTTAATTTTCCACCCTTAGAGGTGGAATATTTTCTTCAAAGATAATAGGCCAACCTAAGTACAAGCAATTCAATTAAAAAAAGGATTATTGAAATCGATTCTCTAATGGCGAAGATGTCACATAACATACGCATGCTCATCTGCTGTGCAAAAAAGTGCCCGAAATGAACAAAAATAAAATATATTACAAAGATATATATAGATATTCCATTGGTACTAGGCCAGAGCTAAGTGCCATAATTGACGTAGTACGGGCACCAAGGCCTCGGTCACTCCATGTGTGTACTTGCACGCGCTAAATTCCGCTGGTCCGTCGTCGACTAAATTATGATTCACAGGCTATTTCAAATACTTAACATAAATGTAATGTAAGCTTATATCTTCTCTTCTTTAAGTATTTTATGTCTTTCTTAATTATGTACTTATACGTGAATTCACAAGATCACGAAGTAGGTATTACATAGCATACTGAGAGTCAGCCTGTGACCACGGCTAGTGCAACCTGATCGAAATGTATTTCGTGATCGCGTGAATTCCCGTATAAATACATAATCTATCTATATATATATAATCCTTTGTCCTGACTGACGGATCAACGCATAGCCTAAACCATAGGTCGTAGAGACGTGAAATTTAGAGGACGTATTCCTTATAAGATGGAGGCATCCGATAAGAAACGAGGCGCAGAATCCCAAATACTCTCACTTTGCACAATGGACAAAACCACGGCGTTTAACGAGAGCCTGCCCATACGAGCAGCCATTGTAGACCACAACCATGAAAATAGTCAAGGATATACCTCAACGAATTGCCATAGACAGGGATGACAAACCGAACACCCTCCACAGTGAGATATACTTGCCAGGTGTGGCAAAACCTTAAATGCAATCTTTCGCTGAGTAGTACAAGTCCTTCAGCAAGATTTAAACGCACTTCAAGAATATTATACATGTAATAAAATCTCTATTAGTATCAGTAAATGTCAAATTGTCAGTTTCACTCACACAATTTTGCATAAAATTTTAACAATATTGTAATAGAGAGGGTCAATTTATTCAATTTAATTTAATATACCGAATAGTAGTGAATACCGAAAGTATTGCACGGCTAAGATTTTAACAGACATATTTTAAAACAGTCCGACAATCATCGCGCTACATAAGAATTATTATATAATTGGATGTATTATGTACATTGTAATTGCAATAAACACTGATATTTAATTCTACTTACTTACTGCAAACATTATTCAATCTTGAATGATGAGATACTTTAATGTTTGCACTATCATGCTGCAAGGTCAAAGAGTAATTAGTAATAGTTCCTGTTATTATCTGTGTCATTCATTATTATGGAAAGATTACAAAATGCAATACATACTTGCAATACATTGTAAAACTATATTATTATTTAAGCCAGACGGAAGTTTTGGAGTAGTTAATCATAGTGAATGACATAACAAAATGATAGATATTTACTTGTCTAATCATCTGTACAACAAAATTAATAAAGTCTGCCATTGCGCCTGTGTCGTAATAATTGTGCTGTGTTGTTGCCACTGTGTCCAAGTGGTTGTTGACATTGGATTATAGAGCGACAGAGGATTTAATACGATGTGGATCCTAAGACTTAAAAACTTACAAACTTATAAATTAATTTACGTATATTTCCTACAAATATATACATACCAAGCGCATAACAGTCACCGACACACAAACATACACACACGCACACACACGCAAACACACACACACACACCCACACACCCACACACACACACACACCCACACACACACACACACACACACACACACACACACACACACACACACACACACACACCCACACACCCACACGAGGCTACAGTAGTATAATGAAATGTTAGCAACTAAATGGTGGTTTACAATTCAATTTGTTTTTGTTTGTCTATTCTTTTATGTTTCTTAATTAACACTGTGTTCGTCAATATGTTTATAGTGTGCGCGAGGACGCTGGTACCCTAAACACAAGTTAAATGTTATTCTGGGTGCAAGAGTTCATCGTAAATACTATATGTCGTCTGTGAAAAAAAAAAATTAATGAAGATATTAGTTCAAAATGTTCAAAAAGGTGATAATTTAATTTTTTTAAGATAACTCCTCTCACTAGTAATAATTCCTGTGTCGAGGGGTACTTTAGAAACATTCAAACAATGGACTAAAAGTACACCCAGACTACATTTGTGAACATGCACAATGTGGGAATTAAACCCCTAACGCTATTTTACCACCGTCTAGTCGACTTTGCCCATAGAGAGAACTCTGATTGCATATGAGAGACGGTTACATTTTTTTTGCAATCGGTGCCTATTTTTTAACCGACTTCAAAAAAGGAGGAGGTTCTCAATTCAACTGTAAGTTTTTTTTTTATATTTGTTACCTCAGAACTTTCGACTGGGTGCACCGATTTTGATGATTCTTTTTCTATTTGAAAGCTGGTGCTTTCCGTGTGGTCCCATTTCAATTTGGTCCAGTTCTGACAATGGCATCCATGAGAAAACCATATATAAGTCTTTTATGGAATAGTTTTTTTTGTTGAAGTCGGTTTTTTTTTAAATAATTATTTGTTGATAAATAATTGGAATAGGCGTTTGTCTTCCATCTCTCCTGAAATATTACACATTGCTATCTAGGCCCAAACTAAACAGAGCACTACTGTGGATTCTACAACACGGATATACATACATATATATTTATATAAATATATAGAAACACCCAGACTTAGATTATATTATGTAATCTAAGCACCCAGACCCTACTCTTGAATGTCTCATGGGGAGAAAGGAAAAATAATCAAATTGAAATATATCATAATTTTTGTAATTCTAAGTTGAGAGATATTGACTGGCCAGTGGAACTTAAACCATGTGTTGATAGAATGTGTAACTGTTTTATTCATAAATCATTAATTAATGATATGTATAAAAGATTAGTATGTAAACTGGCTGAGGGCGCGGAGTACTCTTATAGTGCGACCCAAAATCTTGATAGGGGAAAATACATAATAGACTGGAACAGACACGTGAGGGAGGCTCATAGAAAAGCTCGGCTATGTTTTCAAAATTGGCTATTGTATGGGAAACCTAGCTCTGGCCGGATATACAACGAAATGGCTGAGTCTAGGCGATTATTTAAGGTACAATTGAAATGGTGTCAAAATAACCATGAACAAATTAAGATGGATATAATAGCACAGTACCACTGCAATAATAACTTTTCTAATTTCTACTTTTCTGGAAATCAACGAACAAGTTAAATCTAAAGCCGAGCCGGCCTGTGAGCGTCGAAGGTGTACATTTCAGCAGCATTTCAGGATTGAACCGCTTATAGGACCTGCACAGTCAGAACTATTGTCGGTGTCCGGTGTCAAGACTACACCTGGAGATATCAATGTAAGATTCTGTGAAAAGGATATTGCTTTAACTATCCAATCTATGAAAAGAGGAAAGTCTCCAGGTCATGATGGTCTCAGCATTGAACAGCTGCGGTATGCTTGCGTACACCTGCCTAGAATCCTAGCTTTGCTATTTAATCTGTGTGTTAGCCACTCCTACCTGCCTGACGACCTCATGTATACTATTGTGGTTCCCATTGTAAAAAACAAGACCGGCGATGTCTCGGACAGGTCAAACTATAGGCCTATATATTTAGCTACGGTTATAGCGAAGGTATTGGATAGTCTGCTTAACGGTCACTTAACTAAACATATAAAATTGCATGACGGTCAGTTCGACTTTCGGACTCGCCTATCGACGGATACTGCGATCATGTGCCTCAAGCAGACTGTGCAGTACTACACAGCGCGTAAAAAAGCTAGCAATCCTGTATACGCATGTTTTTCTTTCTTTCTCTTTCTCTCTCTCTCTTTCCTTTTTGGACCTCTCCAGGGCATTCGATATGATTTCATACGAGCTACTGTGGACAAAAATGCATAAAAACACTAGTCTCCCCCCTAAGATTGTATCAATATTTAGGTATTGGTATAATAATCAGAAAAATACTGTTAGGTGGGCGGATTGTAAATCGGATGAGTGTGGGGTGGAGTGTGGTGTGCGACAGGGGGGACTGACATTACCGAAACTGTTTAATTTGTATATGAACAGCCTGATTGGAGAGCTGAGCAGCACCGGAATCGGTTGTCATATAAACGGAGTTTGCGTTAATAATATTAGCTACGCGGATGACATGATGTTGCTTAGCCCTTCAATCGGGGCTAAGATAGGTATTTGTGAAAGAGCAAGGATAGGTATTTGTGAAAGATATGCGGGGGCTTATGGGCTCAGATATAACGTGAAGAAAAGTGAGGTTATAGTTTTTAGAGCACTCAAAAAAGTTTGTTTAGAGATACCACCCGTCTCACTCTATGGTACAACTTTAAATAGAGTCACTCACTTCAAGTATCTGGGCCACTGGGTCACCGAAGATCTTAAAGATAACATGGATGTGGAAAGGGAACGTAGGGCGTTGTCTGTTCGCTGTAATATGTTGGCTCGCAGATTTGCACGCTGCACTGAAAAAGTGAAGGTGACACTATTTAGGGCCTTCTGCCAAAGTTTCTACACATGCAGTTTGTGGGTCAATTACACGAAGAGGTCATACGACACCCTGCGTATACAGTACAATAAAGCGTTCAGGGTGTTGATGGGGCTGCCGCGGTACTGTAGCGCGAGCGGTATGTTTGCGGAGGCGCACGTAGACGGCTTCCATGCAATCATGCGTAAACGCTGTGCATCAATGACGGCGCGGGTGCGCGGCAACCCCACCGCCATCCTGGCCGCTTGAGTCGGTCATCAACATTCACACTCTGCCAACTACAACCCGTAACGCAACGTAATAGATGGTAAGCCATTTTGCTACCAACCAGGCACTTTGGGAATTAAAGATGTAAAAATTGGGAGTATGTTCAAATGGAAGGTAGGCAAGAAAGGAAGACAACGGAAGCAAAAGGATATTGCTGAAATTGGGGAGTATGACTCGCAGTTGAGAACCGGGAAATCCAAGCCCTCTAACGTAACCAAAAAGTATAGTATTTATAGATATACTTACTTATCATTAAACTTAGCACGTGTCTGTTAATAACACGTAGCCCACCACTACGGACTACGGCAGGGTGGTTGAGCCTTTGACTGCAAAAACGCACTTTGATTTCCGTCCAATGCTAATATTTGTACAAACATAAGTACATAAATAATTCTATCTGCAATAATCTGGGTGTTTCTAGCTATAATATGTATCTAATCTATTAAAAAATTAATTAAGTGTGTTTATTTGTTTGTTTCTAACATCCTAAGTAAAAACTGTATTTCGTTTGGATTCAGGTATACCAGAATATTAATGATGTAATTAATTAATTAATTTAAACAAAAGTCTGGCAGGTTAAAGTATTCCCAAATATCTGATTGCGGTGGCGGACTGCTTGGAGTCGTGGTGCTCCCTAAGATAAGATGTGGTTGAGTTTAGTGATTACCGACTTATCTAGTCGACTGGGTGTCGTGACTGGTCAGCTCAAAACTTTGAAAATGTTTCTTTCGGAAAAATATCTATTTGCAAAAATAAATTTATTTATCATTTGATATGAAATTAATTTTATAAAATCTCAATTATATTTTGAGTCCAGTGTTTATGTAAGTCGTTATGTATATAGAAATGCAATGAACTTTAAGTGTATGATAGATATGGTGTTACGCCATGTTTTCGGTATAAATAAACTAGCTATCACTGTGTAAATAACTTCACTTTTACATCGTAATTGAAGATGGATCTACTTGATAAGATCCGCGACACAACAAGGTGTTGATATTTCGCTGCTCAGTCACTCACGCGTACGCAGACCTACTGCCACTTATTTTTTTTTTAAAAAGTTTGAGAGAAGAAGGTAAGAGAATCAAATCCGTTTCATTCTTGTTCTATATTGATATAAAAATATGGAGTGGATGAATTTATTTTTAATAATAAAAATAATATTCCTTTAAGTTATTCTTAACGTAAAGTTATGTGATTCGTTTTAAAAATTTTATGAATTTATTAAAAACAAAAATAATATTTCCCGTCTAGTGTTACTCAGTTTCAAAAAAGTAAAGCTTTTTCCACTATTACAAAACTCAAAAAAAAATTTAAATAAAATATCAGTTTTACAATAACTACGGGCTAATTCAATTTATATAGAAACATCAACTATCACGTAATGCATAAGTTACCATGAAACTTCTATTACTTATTTTAAACCGGAAACTACTTAACTTTCCAGCGATGTGCCAAAAATAATATTGTTAACATAATATTCTAATTACTGTCAGATTCCTGTATGCCTTTTTTTTGTGCGTTTCAAATTTCAAAAACCTAATCTTTTTAATGAGTTTTCTTTCATTTGAATAATATAGCTACATATTAATTATAATATTTAATATGTAACATAAAATATAGTAAAAATTGTTAATTCTACAAATTCTGTGAGTGCAGATATGAAGATATCTAATATTGACTCGGTCACTATAAAATGGGGTTAGTTAACAAATTAAATTTAATTAACGATCATTTACAAATCGTTTCTGGGTCCCAAAAAATTCCAAATAATGTACAAACTGTAAGTCTGAACAAATTTAAATACACAGTAAAATGACAACTATGCCTGAAGGGCTATTACTCAGTGGTGGATTATATGATGGATAAAAATGCTTGGGACTAAATTATGTTTAGATTCACAGGCTATTTCAAATACTTAGTACAAATTTTAATGTAATGTAAGCTTATATTTTTTCATCTTCTGTCTTTTATGTCTTTCTTAATTATGTATTTATACGTGAATTCACAAGATCACGAAGTAGGTATTACATAGTATACCGAGAGTCAGCCTGTGACCACGGCCAGTGCAACCTGGTCGAAATGTATTTCGTGATCGCGTGAATTCCCGTATAAATACATAATCTATCTATATATATAAAATCCTTTGTCCTGACTGATGGATCAACGCACAGCCTAAACCATAGGTCGTAGAGACGTGAAATTTAGAGGACGGATTCCTTATAAGATGTAGGCATCCGATAAGAAATGAGGCGCAGAATCCCAAACAAACATTCAACATCAATTGTTGCACACCATACTACGGCTATGTTTTTCCGATATTCCACTTCCTAAACAAATCGATTCTAAAGAGCCATAGGAGGAGAATTTAGAAATATATAATATGAAACATAGGTACTTGTCCTTTTTACAAATGAAATAGTTCCCAGGAGAAACCTTTTGTCTATATATTTTTGTATATTATCAAAAAACGCAAAGCCCGAGGGTGTAATATTTCGTTCGGACGAAGTATATTACTCGCGGGGTATAAGGGATGTCTTACTGAAGGCTATTAGGCCTCTACTGGGCTTCGGGAATGTGAAAGTTGATATGCTTTTTATTCAATTTCATTCAATATTATTGTAGCAGTCATAAGATAACAAGCTAAGTTAAAGTATAACACATAGTAGTTTCGATTTGCACAAAACCAATCATTTTTAGGGTTCCAAAGCCGTAGCTAAGTGCAAATAATTTACAATTACAACCTGGGTGTCTGTACGTCGTTCTTTTCATAAAATTGTACTCGGTTACTAACAGAGTTCAAATCAAATCAAATCAAAACCATTTATTTCAATTCAACCAATAATAGGTATTTTTGAATTGTCAGTAGTGAGGGTTGGGAAGCCGCGGTCTCCTTCTGTGAGGACGTTATGCTCCAGAAAGAGTCCGCAGAGCGGGATCGGGAAAGGGCCGATCCCGCTCGAAGAAGCCGACGAAGGGGACGCGGTAAAGGCCGCTAGCTCCCCAATCGTCGCCTAAGGGTCGTTTGTGGCCGTAGGCGACCCGAGACCGGTTACACCCCGGTGCGGCCGGAGGGTGTCGTCCAAGGCGGGTCGGTTTTCCGCGTCTTACTGTCTAAAGTGGTGGGAGGCGTGACATCGACCTCATCATCGACATAGGAATAGGAGTCAGTCGGTCTAAATCAGTCGTGAAGCTAGTTGCCTATTCTAATTTGTAGATCCTATGGAGAAGAACAGGCAAGAAACTCCAAGGACACTCTTTTTCAAAATGTGTTTTACAAATTTCTGGTTACATTGCTTATAAGCGTAAATGAAATGTGAGGACAATGTAACATACCTATTATTCTAAAATATAAATAGACGCGCTAATTACTACGATACATATCTAAGTAATAGCTGTCCGGATATGACTAGCCTCGACCAACGGAACCCGTTCACGAGCATGACGCACACGCCAGCCATCGTACAGATCAACCATATTGAAGGGAATCGAACTACCCGACACATACGCCGCCATCGGCAGGACTTGTAGTTTTCAAAGAATGGTTGTACAATGTCATAGTAGAATTACTAAATGATATTATTATAAATATGTGATACTAAGGGCCTCAAATATATTGTAAAATAAATAATATATTGCCTTTTTATTTCAGTCTGTAGATTGGTAAATTAATAAAGTTTTTTTTTCTGTTTTTTGTTGGAATAAGGATTTAGTTTTACAAAATAAAACGTAGTACTGCTTTTGCTAGATACCAGTTCTATACGCAAAGCACTCACTCATAAAAGCAAATCCATAAAAAACTGTGCATTAGAGATCTTAACTCATATAAAGTAAAATCTAAAGTGACTGAGTGGCTACAAAACCAAAACTATTTCCAAACAGAGTCTCTTTTAAAGTACCTCTCATGACCAAACACAAGCATACATACATACACACACGCACACACACACACACACACACACACACACACACACCCGCACACACTCGTACGCAGACACGCACGCGCGTACACAGACATCATAAAATACATACATACACAATTGGAAATAATAATAAGTATTTATGTTTAATTTACTTTGATGTAAGATCAACACTAGTTTCCAACCTGTTGTATTACTTAAACTTATTACTGTAAACTGATAGCCGAACACTATCTCTTAAAATACAGGAATACCTAGTTTAAGAGATAGGGTTTATTATTCTGATTAATTGCTGTTGTGATAGTAATATACATAAATGTAACATGTATTCCTTAACGTGTCAATAAATTATTATTATTATTATATAGCTTGTTATAACCGCCGTTAAAATGAACTATTAAGAAATTTATTCTCAACTTTCGTTTTCTGCTTACGTTACCTTACATACATTTCTTTAAATTTAGACACGCGGTAGCGTGTCAAGACAAGTTCAAGAAAAAGAAGTGGTGGCGCAGCAGCCATGTGTTATATTACACGAACCATTCGGAGCCACTTTTGACACCTTCATAACTCAAAAGCCATTTAACATAAACACATGAAATTTGGCTTTAATTATTAAAACCCTTCAGACTAACCCGATTCCCATATTTCATAAATACACCTCAAACGGTCATTGAGATATTAACATCTAAAAATCAGTATTTTTATCACTGACTGACTGACATATATACGTAAAACCTAACCCACTTCCAGATCACCTAGAAAGTTGAAATTGGACGCCATCCAGCTAGGTAATTGTCAGTCAAAGTCAAATCTTGAGCTTCAATTTATCGTAAGTTATCTGATCTGAGTAAAAAAATCGAGTATTCAGATTTAAGAAGTTAAATATTTAAATAGCAAACATTGTTGTAGCAGAGAATGTCAAGAATGTGTGTTTTAAATTTATTTTAGAATGTTGTATATTAGATTTAGATCTCAGTTCTTTTGTCGGCAAAGTCGACAACCATGCATATTCTTAATATTGAACTTTACTCCCATTTTCATATTTATGTTTTTGATGGGATTTTAATATACAGAAGTTATATAAATTAAAACAAATAATTAGGACAACGGATCAAATTGCAATTTTAAGTCTTTCAGTGTTGATAGTGAAATGTGCGATACACTTCAATTACACATTCAACACATTACGTACGTACGTTACTTCGTCACAATTCCTATTACGTCACAATTTTTTTGGAAGCAACAAGGAATCACATATAACAAATATATTTTTTCACTTCAACTAATGTATCCAGAAATCTGAACCGCCTTAGACCTACATGATCGTCAAAACTACATAAGTATAAAAACTAAAAATTCCAAGCAAAGTGAATTGCAAATTGCAAGCTATCTGGAAAAAACGTAACTAGTAAAAGTAATTGAAATAATGGTTAATATGCTGAGTTATTCGTTTCATTTAACTTTCAGGGTTATTAGGTATTGATAGAGTAAAGTAATTGGGTATTACTTGTGTTCATATCATATGTGGTTTTATTACAAAGTGGATCCGGGAAAATGTGACACTCTTGTTTCAGGTGCCGTTAGCTTTGATACATTGTTACGCCTTGCCATATGCAAGGCGTTACAATGTATCAAAGCTTTTTTACTGTTTCGTTACAACGCGAACATTCGCGTTGTAACGAAACAGTAAAAATAACGTAAAATCCATCATGAAGCTGGCCATCCATCAAGGGATCTTTTGAAAAAAAAGTTCCAAGTAGATCCACATCTTGAAATCAGGATCCAATGAGAAAAAAAATCGTCATTAGATCCACCATGAATCTGGCCAATAGATCTTCTGAGATTGAACCAAGTATAGGTATAATAAGTTAACTGATACTTCACGATCCATCTTTCAAAAATGTTTTACTGTTAATGTTTTTTTATTATTTATTTTGAAATTATTGTATGTTATATTCTATCGCGAGAGAGCCATGCTTCAGCACGTATGGGCCTGGGCCGGCTCGACTGGAGTGATGCCACGGTCTCACAGAAAACCAGCAGTGAAGTAATGATTCCATTGCTTTTCGCCGAGTGAGTGAGGTTACCAGAGGCCCTAACCCTTCGCTCTCCCCCGTTTTCTCCCCATAAAAAAATATTATGTGTAATGCCATCGAGTTTTACTAAGAATGCAAAAAAAAAGTGGAAACAATAAATTATAGATTTATTGGATGTTTAAAACATATCCCCTACAGTTCCTACGAGGTTATAAAAATCTTTTTTCTTCCCTATCAGATGTCACATACTGTCGTAAGGGGGAAGCCAACAGCCTCACAGCTGTACCTAGATGAAGTGCTAGATGAAGTCCTCCTTGCGAAAAGAATCAAACCTGACCCTGCTCAAAGAGCCGCGGTGACACTTACACAGCTAATGTTTCACTGTCTGAAGAGAAAACCTGAGGCTACTTTCATAGTGAGTATTCATAGTAGGGTGTACCCATGATTTTTTTATTGACTTAAGAATACTAGAAATGTGGGACACACACACACATTACAAGCATTATTGAAACCCAAAAGGGGTTACTAAACCAAAAACTTTAGTAAAGTTACTAAAGTTTTTGGTGCCGATTCTATGGCACACTCACTAAACTATAATTTGACTTAATTTCTTCATATGAAATCAACTTTGTCTTCTTCGTAACAAGGTCTAATTGTTACTGGCATCTATTTCTCATTGCTACTAAATTTAATTAAAACCTGTCAACGTAAATTCAAGTTATATTTCAAATATAGTTTAATATATAACATATATAGTCCCCAATAATTCAAATGCCGTATAAAAACTTGTTCAAAACGAACTAAGATGACGTTATTTTTAATAGGCACCTGCGGAGACGGCTACTAAAAACTCAGAGCGAAAGAGATGGCATTCAACGAATAGCGGCTCTCGCTACGTGGTATTAAAGTTTATTTAAGCGTGTCAGATTTTAGTCGATAAATAAATTACTTATTTTCATAGCGACATAATTATGTTACCTGCCTGTGTAAATTTGAAATAAGACCTTGTTTCAAAGTGTACAAGGTTTACATCGGATTTCAAGAAAATTTAGTCAGATTTTAGTTTAGAGAGTGGTGTTACAGAATCGGCACCATTACCTGTGTTAGGAGTAGGTTCACGTCAATACTGACTTAGCTTGAGTAATTTACTACTATAAATATTAGCTAACGTGTATTTAAAAAATACAACACTCAAACTTATGGTAATGATTTTATTAATTGTACTTTGAACTTTTATAAATATTACTAGCTGAACCCCGCGGTTTCACCCGCGTAAGTTCCGGTACCGTAGGAATATCGGAATGAAAAGTAGCGTATGTGTTAATTCAGGTCTCCAGCAAGCAAGCAATCAATCAATCAAAATTTCATATGAAGAAGCTTGTAATTTTGTTAGAAAAACCCACATTTTTTTTTAAAAACAGTCTGACCAAACACGACGGTATCAATCAAGATTTACACACAAATTAGTCCTACCCACATCAAAATTAAAAATACACAGTTTTGGTCCGAATGCGATGTCAGTAAAAATTTATAATAAGATACCTAATGAAATAAAGGACGAAGAAAACGATAGTTTATTCATGAAGCGGTTAAAAACCTTCCTAATAAAGAAATGCTATTACAATTTAAAAGATTTTTTCAATGATTCAGATGTTAAGGAAATAAATTAAATTAAATTTAAAAAAATATAGTAAATTGAATTAATTTAACTTGATAATGTAATAATTTATGATTAGTAATTAAGAAGTTGTGAAATGGGTCGGTCTCCTATATATTGCTATACCATATTAGGGTCATATGTGATACTAAATATAATTATTATTAATTATTATTATTAACTGTGACTTAAGTGATCACCTCAATTACTGACCTCGTCATATGTTTTGGTTTCTATCGTTATATGTAGGGCTCCCATCCGTTCCGGTTTCCCCGGATTTGTCCTAGGTTAGAGGGCGTCCGGGGATAGTCATCATCAAATTATAATTATTAGATGAACAAGCTGTTTAATTTAATAAAAAATAAAAAAATGGAAAAGAAAATCATTTATTTCAATTAAACCACTATAGGTACTTTTGAATTGTCAGGAGTAGTAGTCAGTCAGACTAAGTCAGTCGTGAAGCCAATGGCCCGTTCCAACAAGTAGATCCTGTGGAGAAGAACAGGCAAGAAACTCCAAGGACACTCTTTTTCAAAATCTTTTTTACAATACTTTGGTTACATTGTTTATATGCGCAAATTAAATGTGAGGACAATGCAACGTATTGTTCTAAACTATAAACAGTCGCACAAACTACTACTATAATATGCAAGTAATAGCAGTTTGGAGATGACCAGCCCCAACAAACGGCACTCGTTCTCGACCATGATGCACGCGCCAGCTATCGTCCACTTCAACTATATCAAAGGGAGCTGAACAACCCGACACATACGCCACCATCGGCAGGACGTCTAGGCGAGCATAACATACTCAGAACTGCCAGGCAAATTAGCAAATTAACTTTATATGTTATTGACTACACAGTTCTCACATGTACAATTCAAAGTTTTCTAAATGTAACATAAAATTGATATCAAATACATGTAAGATAATGTCAAAGTTTTGTAAAGTTAACAATGTCAATAATAATGATAAAAAATATCAATAAATAACATATCAGATAAAAACTAGCATACAAGTGAATATTCATATATGCATATTTCTTAGGACCACGCGTCATTTGGCCTGAGGGTGATGGGCTGGGTTACCCGTCGCCCTAGCAGAAGCGACGTGTTCCACGCGCACCTCTCTAAATCGGAGGGGGCAATGCCCCCTCACCAAATTGTGGGGTCACCTGTTGTCGAGCTGACGGCCAAGTCTGAGGGTACACCTGAGTACCCGGCATTAGGACCTCGTGACGGAACACCGTGTGGTTTTAGTCGGTTCGAGTCCGACATACCACCTTGCCGTTGACCCCGGTGAGGTGATGACCCATGGGGATTTCCACATGAAAAAAAAAGGACCACGCGTCATTCACAGTGTGGTTGTGGATCAGGAGCAGCATTTTGCCAAGCATTATTATCAGCAAAATAATCTTCTAGTTTATAATATGCTCGTTTACATAGTGTGCGTTCAATGCAAGTTTTAAATTTCTTCTCATTTAGTTGATGAATATTAGGAAGTATTTTATTATATAATTTAATACAGTACCCCATGAAAGATGTTTGCACTTTTGTTAGTCTAAATTTTGGTTGTACTAATTTATTTCGTTCTCTAGTAATGTAATTATGTCTCTGACATTGTTGAGTAAATAGGTGCAATTTTTTTCTGACATATATAATGTTTTCATAAATATACTGACAAGGCACCGTCAGGATGTCAATTTCCTTAAATAATTCCTAAGGGATTCGCGACTACGCAGAGTATAAATAGCTCTGATAGCTCTCTTCTGCAGAACGAATATAGATTCTATATCTGCAGCACGGACCCACAACAAAATTCCGTAGGACATGACACTATGGAAATAACTATAGTAAACTAGTCTTGCAGTATCTATGTCTGTTAATTGGCTATGTCTGTTAACTTTCCTTATAGCATATGCTGCAGAACTTAGCCGCTTTGAAAGCGATGATAAGTGAGCGCCCCATTGTAATCTAGAATCTAGCGTAATTCCTAGGAAAACAGTTTCATTGATAAAATCTAGCTTTTGTTTATTTAATAAAACTTGACATTCAGTGTGTCTAACGTTGGGCAAAGAAAATCTTATACATTTAGTTTTTTTCCGTTTAACACTAAATTGTTGGCAGTAAACCAATCATGTACTAGATGAATAATATTATTTACATCGCCAAAGCTACTGGCGCGTCTATCAACTTTAAAAATGAATGATGTATCATCAGCCAATATTGCTATTGTAGGTTGGTTGTCCAGGATCTGATCCATTATCTGAACCATATGTTGTCTATCACTCAAGTAAGATTTTAGCAAACAGAGGGCCTGTTTAGAAAGTCCGTAATGCTCAAGCTTTAGCAGCAGCCTTTCACGGCTTACGCAGTCAAATGCTTTTGAGCATCGTTTGCTTCCTCCCATGCGGTGTAAATATACTGCAACAAGGTAACACCGGCGTCAGTCGTACAACGCCCTTTAGTGAAACCGTATTGTTGATCGTGAAGGATGTTGTTTGCATTAAAATGAAATACCATTTGATTAAGCATTATATTTTCGAAAACCTTACTAAATACCGGCAGGACTGAAACAGGCCTATAATTATTTGCAATTAAATTATAATTATTTAAAAAGCGGTATGATTTTACTATTTTTCATGAGATCAGGAAAAACTCCTTGATCTACACTCAAATTAAATATTAGAGCTAAGTAAGGAGCGGAAGTTTCAATAATGGATTTTCAAGTTATGATAGACATTCCCCACCGATCTTAAGTCAATTTTATCTTAATATCCTTAAAAGCTTTTAATACTACTGCAGGGTTTACGTGCTTGAAACTAAAATCTACGGGACAGCTACAAACTTTTTTTCTAAGAAAACTGATAGAGTGAGTAGGAGAGGAGTCCATAGTTTCAGTAGTTTTTATTGGAATGTCAGTAAAAAAATCAACAATGTCCTTGTCAGAGCTTAAAGTACCATGCCGTGTCTCTAATATATAATTGTTATTCGATACTTTATTTCTACCAGTTTCATTATTAATTATTTTCCAGGTAGTTTTTATCTTATCATCAGAAAAAAATATTTTATTACTAATAAAATTTGATTTAGCGACCGTACATACTTTTTTAAAATCTACTTTCCTAATGCCTGTGGTTGCCCAATCACTAAAAACAAACCGGGGTTACACATCCTTAGTTCTCTTGTGAAAGATATTATCGAATTCACTATGCACTACCGAAAAGAAATCTGTGTAGAATTCATTTACGTTTTTACATTACTATTAAGAAAACCCAACTCGTTATAAATAACGAGTTTTAACGTTATAAATAAAGAACAGAATCCAACTTCATTAGTTTTCCAGATGTTATTTGTCTAAATTTCATTTGCACCTTCTGCAAGGGTGTGTTAGATCTATATGTGACACTCAGTCCACTATGATCTGAAGGGAGATAATCTACAATAGCTTTTTCTAAATATTTACAATTACAGAAAACATTATCTATACAAGTAGCAGATGTCTGAGTTACACGAGGTGCAGAGGGACAGACGGCGGGAAGGGCCTTTGCTTTATACTATGTAGATATTAAAAATCAGTTATGCAGTGTGTTACAAACATTTTTATTGGCAATGCTTACAAAAAGAGAATAGAAAATAAGTAAGTACCGTCATTTGCAGAATAATCACAGTAGTACAGACCTGGTCGTATCTTGAAAAACTAAATTAACCTCTAATTAATTCCCCGAATCGCACAGCACACAGTCAGGATTTGCTTATCCCAATGTGCCTATGTACGAGTATGTTACTTAACTAGTAAGCGCAACTTAACTAAACCATTTATATATTTAACCTTTATTTATAATAAATATGCGAAAAAAGAAAAATAAGATGGTTTTTTTTTAATTTTCACATTTTGTTAAAAAAAAAGCCCAGGGTTTGCAGCGAGCGTTTAGTGAAATTATCATGTTTTAGGACTTTTCGGAGCAAATTCAACAAAAATCGGAATATTTCATCTTTTCATCAAAATCTTGCCCATTTACCCACAATAAAACAAATCCTGTCTGGGCTCTAGATATAGTATGTGAAAACCACATTTTTTTTTTATTCTTCCAGACTAATGGAGCAACGGGTGAAGTCATCACCAATGAGCAGCTCCTTAGGCGTGTTATCTCACTCGCACGCGCTCTTATAGCTGATGGTGCAAAAGGGACACGCATCATGCTACTCATGAGGAACCATCACCATATGACTGTCGTGTACTTTGCTGCAATGTTCGCCGGGATCGAGTTCTTTTGCATGGACCCTAACACAACACCTTGTGCGTATAGACAATATTTTTATTTTGTTCATAATTTCAAGAATAGAATGAAACATCATCCAAGAATACTTTTGGAGTTTTTGAATAATAATACCAGTAAACAGAGAGGTTTAGAGATCAAATACTGTGTTGTAAAAATACCATAATATACCCATTCAATGAAATACGTCCCAGTAATAGTAGTAACAGGGTGAGGAAAAGTAACAAAGCTGCCAAAGTGCAATATTTTGCCAGTTTTTGTAACTTTTTTGGGTTGAAAGGGGGGAGGGGTGGAGTGAAGGGTGGAAGAGGGGAGGGGTGGAGGGAAGGGTGGAAGAGGGGGAGGAAAGGGTTAGGGCCTCCGGTAACCTCACTCACTCGGTGAAAAACAATGCAAGCATTGCTTTACTGCCGGTTTTCTGTGAAACCGTGGTATCACTCCGGTCGAGACAGCGCATACGTGCCGAAGCATGGCTCTCCCACGATAAATTTCAAGTTTACATTTATTAAAATTTTTATAAACAATAATAATAATAACCCTGTTTTATAGTTTTACCCCCCGCTGGGTCTCCTTTAAATATAAGAGTGCTTATACCATACTACAAGCCAATGTCCATGCTTAGCTTGTGCAGTTTGACAGACTCCACAAACATTCCAGAAGTCTGCGTCGTTATGAACTGACACACAATTTTATTATAAACTGACGATATTGATACTTTTTGTATGTTTATCTTTGCATTTTGATAAGATATCATGTTATACATAGGTACATCAAGACCTATGCAAATTCATATTCAGGCATACAAATATTTGTATTGAGCGAGAATCCAACTGGTGACCTCTGACGATGCTATCGAATGTTATGGAACTAGCCAATGTTATGTACGCCATAAGGGTTATACATATCAGACACAATAATTATATACTAAAGATCACCTGGCGGTCTAATTTCGACCGCTTTGAATAATATATTGTTTCTTTCTTTAACCAGTATAACTTGTACTGTCACTGTATCAACTTTAGTACCATGCCAGGTCAAAATATATACTGGACCCCTATAACTGTAAGTAACATTTTCTAGATAAGTTTTAACTTTAAATCACATATTAATATTTGTTTTAGTTTTCTGCACTCTTTCTACGTATAAAACTCAAGTATTCCATATTCCACATTTCTGTCGGTTGCATAAAAATGCGTACAAAGATTTCTCCTTACGTATTAAAATTTAGATAATATTTGGAAATGTATTATTATACAAAATGATGAAGTTGTACGTAATAATTAAATAATTACACTGAAGTCGCCCCACATGATTGGTACTATATGGTTGGTGTAGATAATTAAAGTTATTTTATAAGGGCCTTACAAACCATTCAGACATACCATTAACCAAATTATATTATTAGGTTCTATACAAAATCAAACTTTTTATGTCATTCTTTCTAGATGAGTTAACCAGCTTCCTTAACCTCATAGAACCAGCATATGTGTTCCTCGATCGCGAGCATGATAAAATTCTGCACGAAGCCCTCAAAAATACAGACCTAAAAAAACCTTCCGTCCTTATCGTTAATGAGCCTCAACATCTTATTGCATTTGTTGGTGGCACCAGTAATGATATAGAAAGCTATCGGTAAGTACTAACCAATGTACTGACAGTAATATTTATTCTTCTTTAATTAAAGTGGAGCTGTAAGAATGCAAAATAAATTCAAGGAAGCAGGTATCTGTATCCATAATATGTCTGTTTACATAATATGTCTTATAAATTACCAAACTCGTTCTCCTCAAAGTTTTGCACGTTTTATAGGTTTCGAATATGGAATATCCTCAAACTCATCATTACACCTTTTGGATCCATGTTGAGGACGTTGTTGCTAATGTTCATTTAACCATTAAATTTAATGTATTATTTAACACTCCTTTTATAATTTTACAAAACACAATGTTTGTTTTAATGCCGTTATTACTTCAAAAAAGGTAAATTAGTTAAAAGGTTATTGGTCACCTAAAATTTGGCAGACGTAACAGATATGGGTCCCTTTAATCTACCCAGCTGGAGGTATTCTACTCAACATCTAGATTAAAATATTGGATAAAATTAAATTCAGCTGTACATGAATATTTTCATGCACGATGTATAGAAATTACATAAATTAATTTCACTAAAGGTATTAATAATAGCAGCTTCTTATGAAGTAGCGCATGCTGAGGTAACGACCATTTTTGTCTTATACAGGGTTATATTTATTTGTTGTTTGCGTTTGTGTGGGTGCAACAGAAATGTGTTTTCATTCTCTGTCTCTCTTTTCTATCAAACCTCAGGCGACGTACAGATTACTAAGTTACTAACATGATTTTAGGGTACCAGATGCTTCACCAGCAGACACAGTAATGCTATTACCCACAAGTGGTTCTACTGGTCTACCCAAAGCTGCTGCTCTATCACATGTTGGAATAACAACACAACTTCCTACTATTTGGTATGTAAAACTTTGATGCGTTGTATCTAACACTATAATAGTGAATGACTACAGTGATACAATTCAGGAGCTTACTGCTGTAGTATTACTGCCATTATACAGTACTTATTGTTTTCTTCGACTTATTGTTGATAATTTTTTTCATGTCGTTGTTATGTCACATATTTTATTTTTAAAGTTCAGAATAATAATAGATGTACGTATTGTGACAGGGCCTACCACACCAAGTTTCCAACACCGACCAACTTAGTGATGATCCTCACCAGCATCCAATGGGTAACCTTCACGATGATACTCACAACGTGCGTTGCCTATCACGTCCCCGTGCTGATATCGCCTAAAATCAATACAGTGGAAAGTGTTACCGAAATGTTAGAGACGTTCAGGGTAAAAATTAAAATTGAAATAATTATCTTTAAGTGTGTTTCCTGCCAAACTAAAAAATACATAAATTTTCTTGTGTCCGGGACATAACAAAATTTATGTATTTTCGTACATATGGTTGTGACTACATTTATAAACAAGAAATTAATAAAAAATATCAGACTGCCTTAAAATACTAACTATACAGCAAAATAATGTCACCCCTACAGCTGAGACGAATCTAATGGTCTCATTATACATATCTAAAACGGAAATCCGTCAAACGGTGCAGGCTGTTGAGTGTGCCAAACAATCAGATATAGATACATATTTACATGATTACGATTGAAAAATATTACCCTCCTTCAGCAGACGGGTAAAAACTAAAACTATTCGTGGTTTATCGATTTGAAGAAGTTAGATTCAGATTGCCTCAATTATTAAAAACCTTCACGTTATTTCCTACCTTCTTTTATAATCCAATGACGGCTTTTACTTCAATGCCCCACCAGTATTAGCAGAAAGATATTTAAATAGACAAGATGTTCATTCTAAACTGTTTGAGAAATAATCTCTGATAAAAGCACTCTTTTAATTAAGCATTAATACTCTTAAGATGGCTGAAGTTCCTGGAAGCAGCGATTACTTAAACCTTAAAACTCACGTTAATATAAGACGCGAAGCCTCGAAAGATGAAAGTTATTAAAGTATTAAGTAAAGACAGCTCATTGCGCTATTGTCCAAGACGATAACAGTACATACTAATTACTAAAACGAGGTGTCAGATAATTTGCTGGCAGTAATCTCAAGTCTGAAGCTATCAAAGCAATGTTTACTTTGAATTTTGAACAGCCGTACAAGTCACAAAGAGATTTAATTGGCGGACTTCTGCATATTTGAAACTTAAACTAGTTATAAAATGTTAACTACTTAGTAATAATAGTCCTACAAGTTGTATAGAAAAGGCTCAGGAATAACATGTTTTATGTGATGAGAGCCGCAGAATCCAGAACAGAACTTAAACTTACAACTCGTATAGATATGTAAACAGTGAGTAAAAAACGTTAATATCGCCAAGAGTGTTAATCGGCGGACTTATGTATATTTGAAACTTCAACTAGTTGTAAAATTTTAACTTCTAAAGTTTGTTAATTATGACACAGAATACATTTTTTTAACTATTAAATTAGTGAATAATTATACGGCTCGGCTCGGCTATTCGCAACAACTTGAAGCCTTTGGGAACCCGATATCCCTTTCTACACAAGAGCTTTGGTGATTTATTTATTTATTTACACTTCCTGCAAATACCCTTATGTGCCAAATATGCCTTAGGCATTTTAGGCACATCAGGGTTCTTCTAAATCCAGTGAACCCTTGGCATTTCAGAGTAATACAAATAGAGCACAATCTATTAAGTCTTGAACAAATACTGAAATAAAAAAGGTGGTGCTAAGTTGGCTGAAACACCTAGATTATGACAGCACAAGACCTACTAAAATAATATTGTTTCAGCCCACATGGACGTTCTTTGCTCCGGCTTTTGCCAGTGTCCTAGCTCCAGTTATACGGCCAGACCAGCTGAGTTCTCTTGAGATATTGATTTTACTCGGAGCACCAGCTACTCTTGAACTTATCAGTATTCTTCAGGTAAAATATACGCAATTAAACTTTAAATATCCTAAACCGATTCTTAAAATTATGCTTTTTAAATAATAAATCAAGATATAACGTCAAATTTGCAATAAACGACAAGAACTGTTATGTTAATATTGTTACCGACGTGGGTATGGGACTTGAAGGAAACGGAAACGACGATCTTCTCGACGAAATCTAAAAATCTGAGAGATGAGTCCCTCTTGAGTTGATGTACCACTGACGTGCTTCTCTTTTTGCTATAGCGTTGTAGAATCTTCGCTTACAGAACTTCGGCAGACACTTTTACATTTATACACTTACAGAGCACTCACTAAAACTCATTTTATCCCTGTCACTTAGTGAGGAGGACTACTTCAAGGGTTTAAATACAATATTCCAAAGAATGCACATCGATGCGACACGCAATTCTTAATGGCATGCGTCAACATTGCAGCGAGCTAAATGTGACGTTCAGGGTCACAATATGTTACGTACGATATGGATATGAATTTCAATTGTTGGCTTGGCCCAACTCTAATTCAAGAGCACTGAGGAGTTTTTTGTTTGTTATAAGAGTTTTTCAAAGTTTATTTTAAAACCTTTTCTTTGGGTTAAGTTCTTGTTTATTATTGCACACCGCATTTAACAATTTGGTAAAGTGTTCATTGTTTGAGGACTACCGCCGTAGCACAGATTACTGAATAGTTACTACGTAAGTCGTAGCCTAATATCGGCTAGTGCGTTAAAGTTGATATCATGATTTTAGGCGAAGTTACCGAATACAGCTCAATTGTGTGATGGTTATGGCTGTACTGAGGCCCAGGGGTTCATTGCACTACCAGACAGAGATGCTCCCGTCGGAGTCAATGGATGGGTCATCAACTCTTTGTACTACAAGGTACGAATGTTTAACGTTAGTTTAGACGGTCATTAATAAATATATTTAATAGTGAATTTTTTGATACTTTGACCTATATTTGGTTACACTTATTACGCAAGCGTAATTGTTATGCTTGATAACATATAGGAATATATTATTATGCTTGACATTTCTCTTCGAGATATGATCCAACATAAAGAAACTCGTAAAAGCTAGAAAATAAAAAATATAGTTTCTCAGCAGTTTAAAACTTGCATTTTTCTAGATCGTCGACGACAATGGAAAAACATTGGGGCCCAAACAATCTGGAGAATTGTGGGTGAAAGGAGCCTGCATTATAAAGGTATTTTATGTTTTGTATCGCATGACGAGACGAAAATTTGTATTTCATTTAACAAAATATATTATGTTATGCTATTGGTTTCAAATCATTCATAACATTAAAACAGCTTTTGAAATAATTTACCACTTATCCTAAATGTCTATGTCAGTTAGTCAAACTATTATTAGTAATTGTAATGAATTTTATAGTACGATTTTTTTTTAATTCATTCTCAATGCCACGATTTTAATTGCCAAAAATCAGGCACGAATGTTTAAACTGATTGAAAGTTATTTAATGAAGCTGATTAGTTTAGCTGATAGTTTTAAATGTTAAATAATTCATTTAAGCTCGCAATTTGTGACACCTGCTATTTTTGGGAACATGTTTCGGTGTCCAAAATTTTCTTGCAGGCCATTGTAACTACACCGTTTTGAATACACACATTGTGAATAATTTTATTAATCCTAAAAAGTGACTGAAAGAGTGTCTTGTGAGTGAATGAAGAAGTTGCTGTGCTGATGCTCCAGATTTGGATGACTGAGACTGACACTTATTGCCTATTTTTTCCTCTACAATTGATTATTAAATGTTAATTATTGCCCTATAGAAATATCATAAGAACGACAGCTCTTACAACGAGACGTTCACGCCAGACGGCTGGTATAAAACCGGTGACAAGTTCTACTTGGATGACAACGAGAGGATTTCATTCGTCGTCAGGATCAAATTCAGTTTCAAATTCCGAGGATGTCAGGTTAGTTTTCCTGTAAATGTTAGTGTATGACAGTGTTTTTTTTAGTGAAAACTTCTTTAACGGCGTTGTGCACTTTTTCGGATTGATAATAATGTTAAACTCGTGTCAGGACACGTGACTTGATCGAAAATTCGTAAGACGGAGCCGAGTTTCTTATATTTAAAAAAATATAACATTCGAATTTCAAACATTTATGAGCGGCCAGGAGCGCAGAACTTCCAGGGTACCCTATGTATACATTTAGATTATTATTACCTACTTTTTATTTTTAACCTAATTATATATATACAGATGTGTGTGTGTGTATATATAAATATGCAAATATATTGTGAAGTTATGTTTTCATTTCTGACGTACAGTCCTACGACTGACTGTTTTTTTTTTATTTTAATTTAGTTTTACAATTTAGAAGTTCCATTTGGGATTCCAAGGTTTTAAAGTTTTTCGAAGTCAAAGGAGAATTTAATTTTTGTTATTCTTTTGAAACAGATTGTTGTGTTCCTAACAGAAATTATTAAATTCAAACGGGGCAGCAATGCGTTAGTTACATGAATTTTCGCACAAAAAATATTAGATTGTATCATGACCATGGTACTAGTTAAAAAGTGTATCCAAAAGTGTATCCACTAAATCGTTAATGAATATACAAGGTGGTTCAAAAAGATGTTGTCCCATTTTAGGGTCGTACACGTAGACCCCCTGAAATATTAGGCAAATTCGTGTTTTCTAATACAGAAATCTTTTTTGAAACCGACAAATCGAATTTGGAAATGAACCGGTAAAACGAATATTAGGGGGCTGACTTTAATAAAACCATACGTACCAAGGATGTCCCAAGATCCGGATTTGTGTGTAAATGTTCGGATAAAAACAGCATTGAAATTGACATGAACATTCTTATTAGGTTTTTGACAAATATGTACGTCTGCACCAGGAAAAACATTTTTCGAAGAAAAGACAAAAAGTTTTTTTTAGTGAAAACTTTTTTAGGCACGTTTGTGCACTTTTGCTATGGGGAAAAAGCATTGAACTCGTGACCGTCACGCTAATAATACATATACAATAATAATATAGATCTACTAGAGGGTGCTAATCTAAACATTGAGTTTTATCAGCTCCTTATTAATTATATTACCAACCTGCTAATGTGACGTTTCAAATTCGTCTTTTCGTTTAAGTTTTCACTACTGTCGGCAGTCCCACGACTGCCCATTTATTTTTTAATAATTTTGTTTTCATGCTAACTCAACTATTTCCATTCTCATTATTTACTCGGCTACACATAACGCTCCTTAAATATGACCACAACTTTCTGTATTATGTGTTAAATACTAGTGCAATACACGCATAAAATGAATGGAATAAAGTTAATAGTGGCATCACCATGTATGCTTTTCTGTCTTAATGGTGACAAGTGGTACGATGTAGTGGCGCCATCTGTGGCAAAACTTGTAGTTAGGAGCAATGACCTAATAAACGTCAGTCTGTTGCAATTCCCGCCTTTTATTTACGTCTCATTGGCGACGAGTTGGTTTTTTGACGAATTTTTCACGTGTGTACAGCATTATAAACATGCCTATTGGAAAATTAGAGCCGTTTAACTTAAGTTCGCAACAATGGCCCGCGTATATACGTCGAGTAAACCAGTTTATTTTGCTAAACAAAGTCGAAGAAAATCTGAAAGTGTCGATGTTAATTACGGTGGTTGGTGAAAGTACTTATGCACTTATGTGCGATTTATGTTCGCCGGATTTTCCCGAAAATAAAACGTATGAGGAGCTTGTGAAGCTAGTGGAAAACCATTTGGAGCCACAACGTTCGGAGATAGCCGAACGTCATATTTTCCGACTACGCAGACAGCGCCCCGGCGAAACTTTGACCGAATACCTACAAGCTTTAAAACATCTCGCCTCCACGTGTAACTTCGGCAAATGTAAACAGTGTGGTACGCTCGAAGAAAATCTTCGCGACCAGTTTGTCTCTGGTCTGGCAAATGACGCCATGAGATCTAGAATTTTCGCAGAGAAAAACATTGTATACAAAGAGGCAGTCGAGCTCGCTTTAGCGCTGGAGGCTGCAGAAAAACACGCAGAGATGAGCGCGAGCGGGAAAACTATGGCAGCAGACTCATCGATGGGCGGCGTCGGCAGCGGCGAGGCTAGCGAAGGCTTGCATTTCACGCGCGGAGGCCGAGCCGGCCCGCGGGCATGGCGGACACCGCGGCCAACGGGAGCGGGCGCTATGGGGGCGCCGCTCAGCAAGAGCCCAGCACCGGCTGACGAGACACCCTGTTGGCGTTGCGGTAGGGCTCACGCCGCGGAACGGTGTCGGTTCAAAAACTATAGTTGTGATGAGTGCAACAAAAAAGGGCATCTTAAAGTGATGTGTAAGAAAGTAAGCTCTAGTGCGGGCCGACAAAACTACGTAAGTGATGATTCTGATGATAGTATTTACAATATCGAAGCAGTAGCACAAGGTAACAATAAACCATTTTATGTTAATTTAACTATAGACAATAAGATTGTTAAGTGTGAAGTGGACACGGGCAGCCGTATTTCGGCTATCAGTCAACAATTGTACCAATCTATGTTTTCACATAAAAAGATACAACCTGATAATTTGATTTTAAGAAGTTACTCGGGTTCACGAATCGTGTCATTGGGCTATATTGAGGTAAGCGTACGATTAGGCGATATTAATAAAAGATCTTTACGTTTATACATCATTCAGGGCGGCGCGAGGCCGTTACTGGGAAGAGAATGGATGAACGCATTAAACATGAAACAAATTAACCTCAATATAATCACAGGGGACGCATTCGTGGACCAGTTAATAAAAGAATTTCCTGAAGTGTTTTGTAATAAGCTAGGTACTTGTAAACAAAAGATTCAACTGCAGCTGACGGATAAGGAACCGGTGTATGTCCGAGCGCGACCCGTGCCACTAGCACTACGCACGCGGGTTGAGCAAGAGCTGGCGCGGCTCGAGAGCGACGGAACCATCTTTCGCGTAGATTATTCAGATTACGGAACCCCTATAGTCCCAGTTATTAAACGTAACGGTGATATAAGAATATGCGGCGACTATAAAGTTACAATTAATCCTAAATTAAAACGTGATTATTATCCGTTACCACGCATAGATGAGTTGTTCGCCAATTTAAGTGGGGGGGAAAAATACTCAAAAATCGATCTCAAACACGCTTATGAACAATGCGTATTATCTCCAGATTCTCAACCGTACACGGCGATTACTACGCACATGGGCACCTTTGTCTATCGACGCACTCCTTACGGTTTATCTTGTATACCAGAAAAATTTCAGAAGTTAATGGAGGAGACGCTTCGGGGCGTACCGGGTTGTGTAGTATTTTTAGACGATATCTGTGTTACAGGAGCTACTAATAAGATACATATTAAAAACTTACGGACAGTACTAGAAAGACTGCGTAATGTGGGACTAACGGTTAAAGTAAATAAATGTAATTTTTTGCAAGATAGTGTCACTTATTTGGGTTTCATAATAAATAAGGACGGACTGCGACCTGACCACACTAAGCTGGAAGCAATCACTAGCGCGCCTAAACCGCGTGACACGACCCAGCTTAAAAGTTTTTTAGGTCTGCTTAATTATTATGGTCGCTTTATACCTAACTTAAGCACGGTATTACATCCATTACATAAGTTATTAAAAAAAGATAGTACTTGGTTGTGGGACGCCACCTGCAATCAGGCCTTCGTGGAAGCGAAGAATGCTCTATTGAGCGAGCGAGTATTGGCTCACTATGAGGAGGGTCGCGACTTGGTACTGTCGGTGGATAGCAGCGCATACGGGCTGGGCGCAGTGCTTGCTCATCGGTACGCGGATGGCAGTGAGCGACCCGTTAGCTGTGTGTCTCGCACGCTAAGCACATCCGAACGAAACTACAGCCAGCTAGACAAGGAAGCTCTTGCGATCTTATTCGGGGTAAGTAAGCACCATCAATATCTGTTCGGCAGACATTTCACGTTACGCACCGATCACAAACCCCTGTCACACATATTCGGAGATAAAGGAGGCATTCCACAGACAGCTGCAAGCCGTCTGCAGCGATGGGCGGCGCGATTGGCCGCGTATGATTTCTCGATACAATTTGTTCGATCGGCGGACAATGGTCCTGCTGACGCGTTGTCACGACTGCCATTAACTCGAGTAAATCGGAACAAAGACGCTGTTCAGGAAGACGTTGACTATTTGAACTTGGTTGACGAGTTTTTACCCGTAAACTTTAAAGATATCGCAAAGGAAACTAACCGGGACCAGCTGTTATGTAAGATCGCAGGCTATGTCCTTTTAGGTTGGCCAAGTACGGGTCCCAGTAATGATATAGAAAAGCCCTACTTCGACAGGAAGCAGGATTTAGTATTCAATCAAGGGTGCCTTATCTATAAATACAGACTAGTGATTCCATCTTCTTTGCGTGAGAAAATATTAAAAGAGATACATGAAGGACACTTAGGAATGAATAAAATGAAAAGCTTATCGCGTAGCTACATTTACTGGCCAAGTTTGGATAACGACATCGAAGAAGTGTGTAGGGCGTGCAGCACGTGATACCGGTACTCAACGTCAGTTCGAAGTGGGGGACAAGGTACTAGCTCGCGACTACTCGTTAAGGGGAGGGAAATGGGCAGAAGGTAGCGTTTCTAAAGTGACAGGACCGGTTTCTTATACGGTGGCTGTAGGTAATGGAATAGAATGGCGTAGACACGTAGATCAAATTGTTTCAGCCGATAAGAAAAATAAGTACTCCCTGTCCCGTGTTAGTACTGGATCGAACAGTACCCCTAATGATACATGTAATAATTCGCCATTAGAGGAGGAACAAACAAGCGAAAGTTGGGAAGACGCGACTGGTGGTTGGGCCGAAGCTGCTCCCTCGCAGCCAGTAGCTGAGATGGGTTCAGAATCCGCGGACGTAGAGTGTGAGGCACCGGAGCCGACGCCCCCGCCACCAGGTGCATCTGCTCGGGCACTGCGTGCATACAACCGAGAGAGACGTTCCCATCTTAATTTTATATTTTCTTAAGTTTCATTGAATAATAATTTGTATGTTAAGTTAGAGTAGTATTTAGAGCCCTGTTTTAGTAGATTAAGTGGGGAGAGGTGGTACGATGTAGTGGCGCCATCTGTGGCAAAACTTGTAGTTAGGAGCAATGACCTAATAAACGTCAGTCTGTTGCAATTCCCGCCTTTTATTTACGTCTCAACAAGAAGCGAGGTTGGGAGCAGGCACCGACTCTACTGCATGCGAGAATAGCGGGAAGATGGAACAACGACATACACTTATGTCCAACCGAGTCACTCGCCAAAGATATGCGCAATGGTCGTATTTGCTTCAACCCGGATGTGTTACATCCACGCCACGGCACGAAAACTGCAGTTGTTAACCATCATATAGAACGAGTGATTTATTCATTGTTACTCATAGACACCGTCATTTAAAATAACACCACTATCATTTTCCATTCTTTACTCTTTGAACTCGCTGAATATAATTTTGCACTTTTAAGTAATATATGATTCAATTTTAACACCACATTTACTCGACGTGCTTAGTATAACTTTATGATAGAACCTTCATTGCGCAGACAGTTTGTATTTGATTCCAAATATAGTAAATGCATATTTAAACTTTTTATTTATATTTCTTTACTTATACAATTAAAATTACAAAATACAAAATTGCAATTAATTTCATATGGGAGGCACTATGTCGCTGATAAAATTTACCCATGTTTACCTAAGGAATCTAAATTGTGCCAATACCTATTACATAATCGTGTTTCTTTCGCGTATACATCATGGAAGAAATATTCAAATCCACCTTTCTCCAGCACCATTCTTAGACTTCAGCTATTGGATCGAGATGCAGCAGTCCCAGTTATCTGGTAACCAAGGTGGAGTGGCAAGTTTGTTTATTAAAAATAAACACTTTTCATTTATTAAACTTTAAATTTATTTACAGGTAGCGCCCGAAGAAGTGGAACGTGTGATATTCTCAGTAGCAGGAGTTCACGAAAGCCTAGTTTGTGCGACAGACAACGGTCCTGCAGCCGCTGTCGTGAAACAACCCGATGCTAAAGTTACCGAAGAAGAAATTCATAAAACCGTTAATGGTGAGGGATTTTGTAAAAATCTATCGCACTTTTTAATACTCGTCTAAGGGTCAAGGTTCTAATATTATCCACTTTTCACTTATCCTAATTATAACATTTATTTACTAAATGTATGAATTTGGTAGTAAGGTTGGTTTTTTTAATTCTTTTTATTTTAAAAACTTGTAACTAGAGTTATTCAGTAATAATTGTGAAAATACTTACACTGTGAGTAAGTAGGAGCACTCGGACCATATATATAAATATATTTTAAATCCAATGGGAAAGAATCTTCTTTTTTTAAATATCCTTATGATTGCATTGTGTTTTTTTTTTATATCAGGGTTACTGAGCGATCACAAGCGTCTCCACGGTGGAATTATCTTCGTACCTTCCCTACCACACACACATACCGGAAAGATCAATAGAAGGGCAGGTAGCAAATTGATTTTGGAAGCTGTTAGAAACGGCCAATGTTCTTAGAAGATTTCTAGCATATTCCATATACGTATTTTGTCTCTTGTACAGATTGTAACTTGTCATAATGTGAAGTATCGTTAATATATTTAAAGTTATTTTGTGATCTAACTCTTATTTGAAAGTATTAAAGTATATTTTAGTAAGTTCTTATGTTTTTTTTTTTATTAATCTTTTTGACAAGCTTTTATTAGCTTTAGCTTCACTTGTATCTATGTACACAAATAATTGTTAGTGAATTTTAACCTACCTCTAATTGTTGTATCAGAATGAAACTTTGTATATACATTTGTAGTTTGGATGACAAAAGTGTAATTTGGCCACTTGGAGCTGTTCTGATGGTGGAGTCAGGAGGTGGAGAGTGGAACTCTTTTTTACTATTTATTTTGGGTCGCCATTAAAGCGTTGTTAGTTTTTCTAAACTATAATTTATTCCTTTTCTAGAGGAATTATTTTATTGAGTTCGTAAAATGGATTATTTACTGTATACAGATTATTTACTGTAGTATACCCTTTTCCCTTAAAGAAATTCCCTTAGAAGAGAAATAATTAGAAAATGTAACTTTATATTCTAATTAATGTCAACGCCTTTATAAACACATGCGCACACTGAATATGTAAATTTTGCACAGAGCCATTATAAATAAATATTTCGCGTAAATCAGGTTATATATACTATGAAAATTGTAATTTGTTGATATTTTAACGTTATATGATTTTCTTTCTAATCTTCAAATGAAGATTAAAAGTGAATGATTAGACTACAGTAATGTGCAACATCATGCCTAGTATAAGTATTGATAAATATACAGTCTATTGTGTAATAATCTACAGTAATAGCAAACCCTAAATCATCACCATCATATTCACTGCAGTGTATTAGACATCTTAACATTGATACTCAATATAAAAAACACTTACTAAACCTTCCATATGTTTGTGTTGAAAGTTTGTAAACTTATTGGCACATATAAAATAAACTAAATGAAAAATATGAACTACAGAGTTATTCAACGCATACTACATACTTTACGATCAATGTCAGGCTATGGCTCAAGAAAACTTAATACAGCCTTTAAATTTCACTTCACGTATTTCTTCTACCACTCACATGTATATATATGGCCAAAGAGAAAATTACTTGCATATTTGAAGCAATCACATACGCTAATAAATTTATACGTCTTTTGAAGATGTACCGGGCCTTTACGACAACATTCACCCTGCCCGTACGCAACGTACCACAAAACCCTTCCAAATTTCGGGTGCATCAATATATTAGTCAACCGTTGCCGTTTGTATTTGAACCAACATTTTGTTGTTTAGGTACAACGGGCAATGAATCGGTGGACAAGAAATAAAATACGTTCTAGATTCTAAATAAACCGGGAAGAAGGGGCACTAGATGGGGAATAATGGTCTATGTGCTTAACGCTTTAATTAAGGGTGTGTCAGTATTATTATCTGTTGTATGGTAGCGGTTTACGGTACCTAATTAGAGTTCAGTGCAAAGGTGCATCTCCGGTGAAAAGTTATCGCATAATCCTCTTAGATATTATTTAGTATGAGTTTATTAGCCGACCGCACACAGAGCATGGAATAGCTTAAATATTAGTGTTATAATATAACCTTTATAGTGAAAAGTTCAACACGATGGGAACGTTGCTAGCCACCTATCAGTGCTACACAAAGACAAACTGAAGAAAAATCTGTTTCGTGTCATAATCTAAGATCCCAGGGCCGCCAAACATCACATATTTTCTGATGAATGAAATGTGAATGATTGAATAGTGTTAGTATGTACTATGATCGCATGCCTACCTGCTAGCTTGGTTAGACGGCCAATTTCCAGGTATCAGGTAATAAAGTTACATAAAAATATTACTTTGCCTCACGTAAATTCTCCCAGCTGATTTTCACGTATATTTTAGACAATATCGTTAAAAATAAGTTGCCAATACTCCCAGACACTTTCCGTCGACCGTATTGCTTTGCAGACGCTTTAAAGCTCCCAAAATAGTTACTTAACTTCACGTAAATTCTGATGCTCCATTGTTATATATGTTCGCCAGACAACAATTTTAAAACCTTTTACAAGAAGACAGACCGATCTAAGGGGCCAATCATCCCCTAAACTCAATTTTAATTCCTCTGTGGGTAGGAGAGCGAGAGCATTATCTACGCGCATGAGACTGCGTACAAGGTATTCTAATTTAATCTACTTTAGGGCTATGATATTTTACTTCTTTTTTAAAATGTATCATGAGGTTGGTTCCGTTGCATAATTGGCGTTGATGTTTGCGTCCTACAATGTTTTATTTGTGTGTAGGAAACTCTGTCAGTAAACTTATAGCTATAGACTCGCTCATACTACTTGGGATAAAAATTTAAATACAATAAGGTATTTAATACTCCTTCGGGGATATAAAAATACACTAAGGTTTTATATATCATAAACCAAATAAATAGCGTCTATTTGTAAGTTCAGAATTTAAGTGGTCCAGTATTTCAAAGCCTAAAAACTCACTCATGCTATGGCGGTGGGTCGGTCACCGACCCAATTTCTACTCAGTTTGGTGAGCGACGAACAAGTAATAAGCGAAGCCTCTTATTTCGTGGAGCATTTTGTTCTTATCTATACAACGGTACATCTAGCTACAATTTTCTTTTGTTTGTTATCTTAATTTAGGTTCTGTACTTGCACATTTCGATAGGAGATAAAATCTTATAAGACATATATGATCTTATAATTAATTATGTTTTGGGGAATTTACGCGAACACGTAATAGGTGTTAAATACCTTTTGACGTTTCAACCAGGTTGCTATGGTCCTACTCACAAACTGACTCACTGTGACCACGGCCATTCCGGCTGTTGCTGCTTCAAACCCTACCCACTACACTACTATCATGGATCTACTAATAACCCTAGCATTTAGCTTGATTGGAAGGGTAAAGAAGAATACCCTGCACCAGTTTCATAAACTGTAAAGTTGTATTAAAAAGTGTAACTGTAGAGTTAACTTTCGCTGTTCTAAATTTAGTTAGTAGTTCCTAACATAGTTTATTCACATACAGTTGCTCTTCATTGGAACTTGGAACACCTGACCTTTGTAAAGGACATCGTAAATTAGGTTAGTATGTAGGTGTCCTCGAGCCCTTTTGCTGTACCTCATATATCACATTCGCTCCATAAAACCTTATCTTTTAACAACTTACATCTGTCCCTTTCCATGTAAAATAGATAATAATAAGTAGGATATTAAGTTTATAAATCTAACTATATTTTAAAATCGACCGTTTTGGTAACAAAATCCGGACCGAACAAGTAAGCATGTCCTTAGAAGTTCCGTAAAAACTTAATTGTATGAATTTTGAACTTATTAAAATCAATGAGATAATTATAGGATAATAATAAGAATAATGTAGGATCACAAAATAGAATAAGAATTAAAAAAATGAACTAAAAATGACTACATTTGTGACCGAATATAATGGCGTCGCACCGTTGGCGCTTTGGCCGCCACGGCGCCTATTCTTACCTACTTACTCTAAACTTGGCGACGACGCAAGTTTAGAGTAAGTAGGTAAGATTATGATTTTGGAAGCAAAATTACGATTTATTCTAGCGTGCAAACATTAAACTACTTTTTACATTTAAGTATCAATATAAAATAGTTAAAATATTTAACTGTTAAAGAAGATATTTGTTGTTTTCAAAATTTTATGTGGGAGAGCCATGCTTCGGCACGTATGGGCCGCCTCGACTCCGCTCGTTACCATGGCCTCACAGAAAACCGGCCGTGAAGCAATGCTTGCATTGCATTTCGCCGCGTGAGTGAGGTTACCGGAGGCCCTAACCCTTCCCTCTCCCTTATTCCCGTCTTTCACTCTTCCCCCCTCCCCTTCTTCTCCTACTCCACCCTTAAAGGGCGGCAAACGCACTTGTAGCTCTCGAGTTGAAGGTGCCCATGGGCGGCGGTAGTCATTTACCGTCAGGTGCCCGTCTGCTCGTTTGCCCCCTATATCATAAAAAAAAAAAACTTTTTTCTCTTGTTACTTATAATTATACATAATCATGTCCTTATACAAACATTCTTCAAACATAAAAAATCACTCACCATTTTCTCACTTCAAAAATGTTTTAGGGGTAACAAGATTTATAATTTTTGTAGTGAAAACTTCTTTAGGCACTTTGTGCACCTGAACTCGTGACCGTCAGGCTAATAGTACATATATAGCCCCACTAGAGGGCGCTAATCTAAACATTGAGTTCTGTCAGCTCCTGATTAGTTAATCTTTAAAAATATAATTAGTTCAATAAGGTACTTATTGTGTGCACAATTCACATGGTAAAATAAACAAAAACGTAATTGTAATTAAGGTGAAAATTTATAACGCATTTTCACTTTTGTCGGCAGTCCCATGACTACTGTTTTTTTATGAGATTGAATATTGATTGAATAGATTAGCTATTTATAAGGCCTTAGGGGTCTAGACCTCCTTTACTTTTATTACAAAATGTTGTTTGCCAAATTTCATGAAATCAAGATGATCTTATGAATCTTGGCATAAATTAATGTTTCTTACCATGATACAAAAAAAAAACGCGTGTTCACGCATGTATGGAATCTTAATTTACGTGGCATAGATTAGTCTTAAGAAGTTTGTTAAAAGTTTGGTGAGCAGAAGCAACCCAAACCCAGAAGCACTTAAAGCAAAAGCTGAGACAAGTACACTGTTACGCTTCTTGTTGACGTAGACGAAAAAGTTTCGTCGTCAATTTAAAACGTTTCTCCAACTGCTTCTATGGAAAGCCTTATTAATTAAGACACAATTCATTCAGGATTTTGTAACGTCCATCATCGACAAATTACATAACAGTTGCATCCCAAACCCTTCAACAACAGGAGAACTTGAACCGTTTTTATTTAAAAAAATCTAAATATTTAAGAAATTCTTGACTTAATGCGAACGATAAATATATAAAAAAACGTAAGTCTAGATACTAAATTACAATTTAACTGCTTATATGGTACGTGTTTAATTTGATATGTATTTTTGAAACACCAGATAAAACATGCACATTTCATACAGGGTTACTGGAAATACGTGGCGATTGAGTTGATGATTCTTCACTTATTCCCGATTAAGTCCATTTATTCAGCCATTTTTCAATTTATTTAATTATTTTTTTTACTTCGTTGGATAGCTAAAAAAGCATACATTATTATTAAACTATTACGCCAAAAGATGCTGAGTGTTTTCTTTTTGTAATAAAATTGATCATAGGGAACAGAAAAAAATATGAAAATTTTTAGATTCTCTAAATCATCATTCACAAACGGTACGACATTTCTGTTCTCTTTTTTGTATTATTATTACGTACGGGCACGTGTGTTAGCAAACTAAAAAAAACTAAAAACAACCATTTAATCCATTAAGTTTTGTTTTAATTCACTTGGAAGTAGCATGACCCACTTTTCTTAAAAAAAGAGATTCATTTAGTTTTTTCGAAATCGGTACATTTTTGCCCCATCTACCCGAGGGCAATTTGATAGCTAATGATCTTTACTATCACCCCTTAAAAGAATCGCCAGGTATTTCCAGTAACCCGTATATATTGTCTTCTGTACTGGGCATATATGTTTGGATGATGCTTGTTTTTGTATGGGAACATTTAATCACAATGCGTGTTTATTTTGTTTGTTCTTCATAAATCTATAAACTTTATAAATATATGAAACACCATAAAAACATTTTGTTTATAAAAATGGCTATGGATATTAATAAATTATAGTTTAAGAAAACTAAAAAAACAGGCTTCAACATTAAATGTTACAAATTGTTCATTAGTAGCTATTTATAAAAGTTATATATACAATCAAAAATTTCACTAAGTGCAGTACCCGGAGTGAACAAAGTTTCCATACTTTGAAATGGTCGGGAAGAATCCGATGAAAAGTTTGGGCACTTAACTTGAAGGTCACACGTCGGTCTTTCTCCAATAATTTTCGTACAGTCTCAATGTTCTTATCGGTAGTCACTTTTATCGGCCTGCCGGACTTTGCATCATCCTCCACGTTAAAATTGCTGCGATTGAATTGAATATCCAATGTTCAATGGACCTTAGAGATACACAAGTTTTTCTCAGTGCGCTACTCATTTCCTCGAAACAGTTTTGTTTAGTTAGCCACGCTTAAAGTTATACAAAATAATTACACGAATGTCATAAAGAGAGAAGCCCGCCAGTTTTATTTAGAAAATTTATTAATTATTAATTGTATTTAAAATTAATAAATTTGTTCTATACACGATTCCTTGCCTCCATGGTTGTCTTGTCTGCCCTTGATGATATATAGTTTCCATATGACAAAATTTGTGTAGCACCCTACGTATAATAGTTGTAAGTACGAGTCTATTATGATCAAAAAGTTACTTAGTATAAAAAAAAGCAAACTTGAACACGAAGCGAGGACATGTGAACTTAAGCAATTAAAATTATTTGTACTGATAAAAGAAATTGGACTCCCTCCAGCTAGTTTTATTAATTTAAAAGACTTAAGTGCGTTTAGAGCGTTGACAGGTTGTCAATAAGTCTGGAAAGTTTGTGATTTACTGTTTCGTTAAAGTAGGTGATGTCTGTACTATACTACTGATATCTTCGGCCTAAATTAGTTAAGTTTATACCATAAATCACTTGAATATCCATAACAGCTTACAACTAAAATATTTTAAATTAACTTTTTAAAAAAGTATCCCCGACTTCAGTGTACCTAAACTGTATTCATCATTGTATAATTTTACACTCTTAGAGGTGGAATACTTTCTTTGAATTGAAATGGAACCAATCTTGAGTACAACAATTTCAATTAAAAAGAAGAATTATTGAAGTCTGTTCACAAATGGCGAAAATTTCGCTTCACATACAGACTAAAAAATCTGTTGAATTGAGAACCTTTTCCTTTTTGAAACCGGTTAAAAACTCGAATGAGATACTAAAGGTGTCGCTGAAAATACCTTTGATCCTTTGCCTAATGAATATTATACTATTGGTCTTATTATTATTGCTGCGAGAAGATATGATTATGTGTCCTACTAAACTTGTGTTGTTAATCTGGCAAGAAAGTTCTTTATTCTGTATGATAATAGATATCTACGTAAAAAGCACTCATGATATGGTATATTAATTTCCACGAAGAACTCTTATCTGTGAAATCTTGTACACAGCGATAAAATCATCAATAACACACATTATATGGTAAAAGTTTAGAACTCCAGGCCGAAATTTCGTTCGAAATTAGATAGTACTAGCTGACCCGCGCAACTTCGTCCGCGTTTGTAAATTTTAAATGAAGAACCGCTCGACCGATTTTGTGCAAACTTCACATAAACCATCTACTAAATAGTAACAAAGCCTAAACATTTGGTTTGGATAGGTGAGGCCGTTCTAGAGTTATAAAATTACAACAAAAAGTGGCATTGATTTTTATATATATATATTGATACTAATGAATAAATAAAACAATTGATGAGATATTGTCAGCCAAGATGGCTGCAAATAAGCCATATGTGATCCATGTTACATTTTTAAGCAAGGCACATAATATATTACGTCAATAGTATTTGAAACTAAAAAATAATAAATTAAGGAATATAAAAGATTTTTCTTTGTTCCTTCTTCTTTTAAATAATTTACCAGGTTTATACACTATGTTCATATTTTTTTATGATAAAGGCCCTTAACCTTTACATGTAGTAAATAACTAAACAATACAAAAACTAATATTTTCGATATACCATTTACTCCTCCATATTTATTTTTTAGTGTAAAAAAAGGTCTTTTATTTTATTACATAATTTTTAAATGTATTACTTTTCTAGAAATATGTGTATTGCGTGAACAATTTATTTATTACTTGTAAACAATTTCGAACATTGAATAACCTCCAATTTCATCACGATTAATAAAACATAAATGACAAACGCTTCAGCACTAAACTGTTACATGACACCCGTGTTTACATATTAAATGTGGATTTATACAAATAAAGGATTATGATAATGAAAGTTGGAGTAAATATGTATGGGTGAACGGGATAAAAGCTGTACTTAATTAACATTTCATTTAAACGAGTCAAAACTTTAGTTTAGTTAGGGTCCCACTCACGTAATATGGGGCAAGTCTGTAAAGGAAGAAAGAAATAAAAATATTTATTTTGCACTCATACAAAGGGCACAAGAGATTCACGGAAGAGTGTTACAACAACAATAAAAAAGGCACCTCTGCATGAGCCAAAAATGGTCGTTAGCTCAGGATTGTGCTACTTCATGAGAAGCAGCGCTGGTATTATGCTAACACCTAGAATGATATTCACAGACAGGGAGCCATCGTCAAGTTCTGAGAGAGAAATAAATTTAATATCTAATATCGGATAATACTAATAATAAAACTGCTGAATTTGTGTATATAATAATATATATGAACATATGCAATGCATTTAATAAATGTGCTATTTGAAAAAAAAATATAAAAATGTATAAATGACGCCTTCATGTCATGCAGCGCAGAAACTAAACGCTCCGGCGCCTGTTCTATATTTAGTCTGTGTAACGCGGGAGTTTTTGAAATATCAATTAGGACGCGTAGGTTACTAGTAAATTATAAGTAATTTAAATAATTAATTATAAAATTTGTTAACTTTAAGTGCTTTATTTGTGAATAGGAAACATTAAGAAGGAAGTCAGTTGACGTGCGATTTGCGTAGTACTATTTATATGTAATTTGTTTTAATTAATTATTGTCGTTGCTAGATTGTGTGTCAGCTACAAAGTGAGAAATGGGTCTAAAACTCAATTTCACAGTAAAATTAATGGTCAGGAGAAGATACCAAACCACAGCTGGTAATAAGTATAAGAAGGTAAGTTTGAACTTATTGTTTTTGCGTAATTAGTAAGTGTTGCTTGAGTTTCTTCCTAAACTTACAAACTGAGTTTAAGGTACAAAGAGGTGGTGGTAAATCGATCCAGCCCCGAGTACTTGTTAGTTTGAAACTTTCACGGACTCTCGCTTGACACTCGCCATCAACTGGGTACTTTGGGTTTTATATATTTATAGGAAAATTGGGAGTAAATTAAAAGAGAAGGTAGGTTAGAAGGAAAGGCAATGGAAGGAAAGGGATACTGCCTATACGGATGGATCGGGGAGGGGAAGTAACAGCCGAAGCAGGTCAGGGTGTCATACCTGTAACTCGAACTGATTAAACCCCCTAAAATGTAGGTGATACAATTCTGCCTGCCCCTTCGGGGATACAGGCGTGAGTATAAGTGTGTATGTTTGTATGTACAGAAAATAGTTAGACACAAAAGTTGTCTAAGTTGTTTAAAAGCACAATTTTCTTCAGCATTCTACACAAGAGGCTCGGTGTGAATTAAACACACAAAAATACTATGATAAATTCGTCAAATCAAATCAAAGTTTATTTGCAATGAATATAGGGACATCAGATAGTCTATTCCACTCTAATCCCCCAAGCAAATCCACCGGGGGATTCTTTTCCACAAATTATTCCACTCTAATCCACTGGTGGATTTGTTTCTACTTGTTGTTCCACAATATACCATACAGGTGGAGTGGTTATACATGAGCTATGTAACTTATGCTTTTAACTAAGCATGCAACATTTATAAAGGAAGGGTTATATGTATGTATATAATTGTGTGGAATGAATGTATAACAAAAATATTTTAAATGTCAATGCTTCAGAATAATTAATCACTACATCACTACATATCATAAAACAAAGTCCCCCGCCGCGTCTGTCTGTCTGTTCGCGATAAACGGAAAAACTACTGAACGGAATTTCATGCGGTTTTCACCAATGGATAGAGTGATTCAAGAGGAAGGTTTATATGTAGTATACATGCATATTATTTTAGAGAAAAGTCGAGAAATTCAAAGATTTGTAATGTCATGTCGTAACAAACATATTTTTGTGCGCTTACATCGCAAACGCTGGCTAAACTTTACGAGATAGTTCAAATTAATGTACTACGGAATTGTATATCTTAAAAAGATCAATAAAAAAGTCCGCGATGGTATATGTTTATCTGCTAAGGATAATCCACAGTAACCATTTTTATCTTTTACATATTACAAAATAATTATGGGTTATTTATCAAACTATTTTAAACAATACTTTTTTATTCCCTATCCAATTAAATACATTAGGTACGTTGTGCATTTCATGTAGATCAAAATTGCCCTTTCCAGCATACAATAAAAATGAATATCTTAGAAGATATCAGAGATTTAAAAAGCGGGGGCACAGCGGCTGGCGGGCCGAACCGATTTTCATAATTATTTTTTGTTAGATAGGGTACCTCAAGGGTGGTCCCGTGTCAAGGAAGTCAGGATCTGATGATGGGATCCTGATAAAATTGAGAGAAACCCTCGAAAATTGTAGGAACGAATAGTGTTTCTGTTTACTTTTCATTACTTTATGAGGTTTTTGCGTTTAGAATCATCATCATATCATGTAGCTGAGCTAATGATGAAAAAAAATCATATTATAAAAATCTTCACTACATATTATAAAATAAAACAAAGTCCCCCGCCGCGTCTGTCTGTCTGTTCGCGATAAACTGAAAAACTACTGAACGGATTTTCATGCGGCTTTCACTAATATACAGAGTGATTCATGAGGAAGGTTTAGGTGTATAATTTGTACCCGTGCGAAGCCGGGGCGGGTTGCTAGTAGTATTAATAAAAAATCCTTAATTGTGTTGTAACATTTGCTTATAGGCACGGCCTTTGATTAATTTTTGGAAATTTTCCATTACATCATTTTTTAAATATAGGACCAATACAGATTGCACTTTTCCTTATCAACACTGTGTTATACGAACCAATACATATAAGGTTTCTGTATTGGCTCCTTACAGTTTTTTTTCTAGTTTCTGCCACCGTAGTGAATAGGTGGTCATTGGTTTTTACAAATGTGGCTATTTTTAGTATTTACAAGGTTACTTTGAATTGCACATCGCTCTGATACACTGTTTCTGTGCTTTGAATACCTGTTCTCTTGAAATATATACTATTCTTTGATAACGTTTTATGCAAGAAAGAAATATTCCTACATCAAACACAGTACCTAACGATAAAACGGTTTCGTAAACAGTCGGATAGGTACACGGAAGGACATGAGGTCAATTTCATCCAGGAAAAAATAATATTACCGAGACATAAACAATAACTTTTAGGCGAGGGAAGTCGCGGAAGTCATGTTTAATTATAATAGTCCTTTATTTGTATAAATCAAGATTTAAAATACACAGGTGTCATGTAACAGTTTAGTGCTAAAATGGTTTCTTATTTATATTTTAATAGCAGCGCCCCGCGGTTTCACCCGCGTAGTAGCTTATGCGTTAATCCAGGGCTCCAGCTATCTACATACCAAGTTTCATCGCAATCGGTTCAGTGGTTTTTGAGTGAAAGAGTAACAAACATCCATCCATCCATCTATCCATCCATCCATCTTTGCAAACTTTCACATTTACAATATTAGTGGGATGACACAAATATCGTAATTTTAGCATAATTTTTTTAAAACATAAATGCTTCTCATTACAATTGTTTGAATTTTGAACTGTTATATTCCGACCGTAACAAACATTTAAAATAGCTCGCATTGAGCTGAATATTGGTACAGGGATTCGTTACGCTACTACAAATAAAATATCAAAAAAATCTAACCGATCAAACGGCTGTGTGATTTTTTTTTCTTCTCGATAATGGTTAGTTATACGTTGCATGCAAATCTGCCAGCAATATTTTTTATTTTCGGCAGAAGCCGATCTAAAAACTTTTTACGTTGCCAATGTTGTGACTCTTTCTCTTATGTGCCTACAGAATCTAGACCGGGGTTCGCAAGCCACGCAGCATCGACACTGTGTCGTTCTGTTGTCATTATTACCATCTCAATGACTGCGAAATATAAGCAAAGAAATAATTATTCTTCTTTCAGCCTATACCAATATATATTACGTAACAGTAATTACACTGTCAATTTCGTCGCCATTAGATATTCCTGGTAATTATAACAGGAATATCAAATGGTGACGAAATTTGAGAACAATGACAATTTACCTAATGTTAGAAATTTGTTTTATAGAAATATGAAAAACTATTTTAGGAACAAAATTAAAGGTAAACAATTAAATTGTTCCCAGTACAATAATATGGCGCGCAATTTATAGTAAACGTCAACGTCGCAATTTAAATTAATAATTATGTATCAATCTGATGAATGGCAAATGTTTCATTTAAAATTTATAAAGTAAATGCACATTTACACCACAGACATTAACATGAGACGACTAGAATGTGTTGGTTAGTTCTGCTAATATAATATTTGGATGCCACAAACAGAAAAACAAAGATCCCACCAAAAACATTTTCATGTAAAATGTTGCCAAGACAGTTATCAGATCTCTCACGCCCTAACTTCACAAACTCTACAACTTAGTCAAAATATGTAGTAGTAGTTGAAGCAGTATAAAGCTGATGTTTGCTTGTTACGAAGTTTACCTGAATTTTCATTCATTTTAAATATTTTGTTTTTAAAAATATTTGATTTTCAGTTGGAATGCTGTCTTTGTGCAATGTATACCAAACCCGTGCGACCTATGGATATAGTGTCGTTTAGGAAGAGGAAACAGTCCTAGGGGTGTGCTTTCAAAAGTATTACAAAAAATGTTAACTTTTGAAATATTGTAATAAAAATGAATATTCAAAAACTATTCCGCTGCTTGATAAGTGGTCTATTGGGTAGATAATCATCAGTTTTGGATTTCCGGCCATAACAAAAGTCAAGATATTCTTTTAAGAGGTTAAATAATGCGGTATAAGATATGTTAATATTATAACGCAATAAGAACTGTAATACCGTACTAGTAAATACCAACCATTCCGTGGGATATTCAGTCAAAATTTACAATCATTGACACCCATATCTACACTTCGAATAAACCATCAATGATTTATCACTAACATTATCAAGTCCGCTCGCGCGTACTCATGTGTCGACACAATTATTAGGTTGCGAGTGTTACTGGTGCGCTATTATGGATGAAATACTTGTGTAGAGTAATGTGTGTAGTAGTTACGCCCAGTTTTTTTTTCTTTTTTAAAAGACAACTCCCATGCGGGAGTTGTCTTTTAATGACTATAGGAGTCATTCCTAATGCGGGAGGACTTTACAAACATACAAACAACGAAATAGATTAAATTTAACTTCGAGGATTTGTTTACATAGTTACAAGTGAAGCTAATAAGAGCGTGAAAAATTTCAAATTGAATAATATAAGCTAAAGCATTTTTTCTCACACATGTTCAATACATGGCGCTGTTTCATACACGAATACGTAACTGATTATTACCAACTTCATTTCACTTCATATTCCTAATTTGTAATCGAAATGGCGTCTTAAATATTTGTTATTTGAACATTTCACGATGTTTTGAGAAGTTTTAATTACTTTTATTATTACCACGATCAAATTCTTGTCCAAACATGAATATGAAACACTGAGCTTAATATATTTATGAATAAAATATCAAAATAGAGGTCTTCTAAAAGTTGTTGAAATTTCTTGGGTTGAATATTGTCCGGGTGTCGGCCATGTTTGAATTGTAAATAGCCTTCGAGTGCGGTCCTGTGTTTGTTTACATTGTGTTCAGCAATTTGTTCAAGTGAAGGTAGGGGCCAGAAGTACCAAGAAGAGAGATGCTTGGTGATTCAAAGTTCTTAACTAAATTAAAATTCTTGATTTAATGACACTGAATATAATTTTATTCACCACATTAATAAAAAATTGATGACGAAAATAACGGAAGTTATAAGACACGCTTAGGGTAGAAAAAATCGTATCACACATATTTCTTAAACGACAATTCTATGTTTTAAAATATTTCTTATTTTTCTATTAATATGAGGGATATGATGGAAGGAAAATTTGATTGTGTCAGCCATGGCAAAGAGTGTTAGAGTACGACTAATACTCTACTTATAATTGTAACCTAAAATAAAAACATTTTAACACAAAAATTAAACCGACAAAAGAAGAAAGGAACTGTAAAGCGATAAATTATAATCGTAACCAATATTTTAAACGAACGCTTCACGCCTTTACGCCTTAACTAATCTTCGTGAAATTTTGCACACACATTGAAAGGATATAGGGTATCTTTCGTCCGGAAAAAAGGTGCTGTACCCGAGGGACAGATATATTGACACAATCTACATTCGAAGCGAAGCTGCAGAAAAAACTGGTAAAAAATAAACTTGTGAGCCTAACTAGACTCCTACACTAATTTAAATACTTAACTTAATATAAATAAAAAAATAATCATCGAAATCAGACTACCCTGTAGTAAGTTATGCCTGGTCACATGTAAAAAAATAAACGAGTTGACTTGAGACGAAAACGGATTAGGTTCTCAAGTTAGAGAACCTTCTCGGTTTTTTGGTCATTTCAAAAAAGGCCCTCCAGAAACATAATGCAGTGTTGTTGGTGTGAATTAATCTTTACTCTATTTTCTATTCACGTGAATCTTTTATAGTTTACTAGTTAACTTTAGCTGTTGACTTTGCATTTAAATAGGTGCTTAATAAAATATTTCGGAACCCTGTTATTTTGTAGTAATATAATCATTCCCCTCTTAATATACAGGTGATAATAAGATAATGTTTTTATGAGTATCTACGGATTTGAAATAGGAAAATGTACCATTACGAGTATATCAAATTCAAGTATAGCCACCAAATTACAACGTACAACTCGTGTATTTGGCTCAAATTCAAGCTGAAATCTATAATATCCTCCATAATTCAGATTGTGGTATCGTTCAGTTTCTATAAAGGGTTTATAATACGAGTATATTGTACAATATGTAAAGCTCTCTAAAGAAAGTGTAATTTTTGTTTCTTGTACATTATGCGGGTGCGTCTCATCACTACATATTATAAAACAAAGTCTCCGCCGCGTTTGTCTGTCTGTCTGTTCACGATAAATTTAAAAATACTAAAGTCCCCGCCGCGTCTGTCTGTCTGTCTGTTCGCGATAAACTCAAAAACTACTGAACGGATTTTCATGCGCTTTTCACCAATAGATAGTCATGAGGAAGGTTTTGGTGTATAATTTGTTAAGGTTTTGTGTGAATTGGTTGAAATATGATGATGAATGTTGAAGATGTCTTTGCTACCCGTGCGAAGCCGGGGCGGGTTACCAGTATCATATAAAGTTATTTGATATATTTTCATTTAAATAACGTTCGCAAAATATAATAAACGTGAGATATACCAACTGTTGATTTAATTTCTTTACATATAACATTTATATACTCTAAAACTTATTTCGAATAACGTTATTGGATATAACGTTTATTTAATCGAAAATCATTAGGTGTATTGTTTAAAATATGTATTCATCCCATCATTATGGTTAACACCCCGATTTAGAGCAATCCGACTCGAATAAGTAAGGTTAGGCTCCGCTCCCGCCTTAGCCTTCGTCGCCTTTTATAATCACCCAGAAATAGGAGCCGGTAGTAGTAGTAGCAGAGAGGTGGTAATCAGTTACTCAGGTTACTAACTATGATAGAAATTACAAAAAAAAACTTACTCTACTACAAAAAAAAAAACAAAGAGTTATCGTTTTTAGAATTCATTTTTAAAGAAATAAATGATTATATTATTTGACTGAGCAACATTATGCACACAAAGTGACAACTTACAATGATATTTATTAGGCTACCTACAGGCTACAATTTATCAATACTTAGACGAACTTATAATGTGTATATATGCAATTTTGCTTTGTTTTTAACTAGGCGTTTTTATCATATTAGACTAAATAGATTTGATGTCTTCTGAGTGGTAAATGAAATGATTTTATATTCAGTGTATGTTATGCTTATAAAAATTAATTATTTTAAAATGATGTATCTATATCAATCGTTTATATATTAACTGATCGTTTTATCAAATAAAATTATAAATTCAGTTGTTATATCTTGTAAATATTAGAGATTTTATAATTATATCATAAATTACCTACCCACATTATATATTAAATAAGCCGTAGCTTGTCCACTCTGATCTATTACGAAACACCATATCCAAACACTAACAACAATCTTAGTGTACAAGGTACACAACATCTAATATCTTCACACAAAGAACGCTGTCTGCTGAAAGAAATCGTGCCAGCGCATGTCACGGTCGTTTTACACACGCTTTATTCACCACTTCAGATCCTCTTCGACGTTAGACGTTTTCAGTGTTATGTGTGTTATATTTATGCAAAAATTATAAAGTGTGTTGGAGCTAGAACATAGAAGAACTTTATACTAAATGGGCGTTCCACTTATAAAAGCACCTCGGTGCCACGAAGAATTCAGTTAACCACTAGTGTTGTATTTCAGCTAGTGATTTGGGTCGCTTAATCGGAGTGGGGGATGAAGTTTCAAGTGACGCCATACGTGTGGGGACCTATCTATAACCGTACTCCAGTATGAAAGAAGATACAATATTGTTTCTGTGTCCAAAAGTAATAAATTTTGTCGCGTACTGTAAATATAATTAATTAGGATAAATTCTATCTTTGTGCACTGTGAATGACGTTCTGGCCATTTTACACGTAGTACCATAATAGTAGGCTTAACAAAGTCATGTTCGATCTCTTAATTAGACATAAGATTCTTTAAACTTGTATAACCCTGTATTATGATATTCTAAATTGGCTCAAAAATCAGTTTCTTTCTAAATATCTTGCTTTTCGTACTTTCAATCGTATATTGCATTTATTACAAAAGTTGTAGAACAATAAATTCTCTACAAATTTTGTCTCAAGCTATTATTTTTTATATTTATGCAAGCCGTGTAACAGTTTCTGACATAGCCCAACCTGTCATATCGCAAGGTCAATCATGAATACCAGTTCAAAATTTAGTTTCAAAACTTATTATTCGGTATTAGGAATATTTAGCGAATGCTCCGTCAAAACTATTAACAGAATTATGCACTAAGGCTCCGGCACCTCAGAAGAGACTGCTTCTCACATGAAAAACTGTAGATCGCTTGTTCTTTTATCATCAGTTCTAATTTTTATAGGGGTAAGACACAAAACTATGAACGCAGTTTGTTTGTTAACACCTTTCAGTTTTATTTTTATACCAGCTGTTGCCCTCGACTTTGTTCGCGTTGAATTTTAGGTGAAATCTATACAAAGGAAACCGTACATTTTTCCACGATAAATTGTAGCCGATGTGCTGTTCCAAAATATAATCTATCTCTATGTGAAATTTCATCAAAAGGGAAAACATCCATCCATCCACACAAACTTTTGCTTTTATAATATTGTAAGATAGCAAATGTACCCTTACACGTACCTATGTCCAAAAACATACAACCTTTTTACATGTATCAAAATACGTTGCGGACACAGCTAGCTTCAAAATCTTTTGAAACAATAAACCATCTCTAAAGAATTTCCCCAACTTGTTAAGTAAATTGTTGTAAAGTGCTGAAATTGAATTATATTATGCTTATAATTCTTTTACCTGAAAGCTCTATAATGAAATTATATTCTGTGACTTTGAAACTTTTTATTAAGGTATTTAAAACATTTTGAAGACGCGACATTAATAATGAAACAAGGGCATTTAAATTAATCTGAACTGTTTTACAATATTTTTGGTCAATCTTTTGGTAAAAAGGGAATTCCTCCAGTAGCCTGTCATATTTATATGTAAAGGTATGTATGTATGTAGGTAGGTCAAAATAAATATCATCATTTCATAATTACCAAAAAATCGTTTACTCATACCAACGTCATCAAAAACTCATTAAGCCTAACTTTTTTGGCACAAAAGTTTCAGGTTTTAAGTCAGGATTCGACTTATGAAGGCCGGATGAAACTAAAGAAAATATACTTACAAATTAAATGTCAAAACTTTTACTATCAAAATTTTAACAAATAAATCTACCCCCAACGCGAGGGTGCAAAATAGCTAATTAAAGTTTGTATAGACGCTGCGGCAGCGGCAGCGGTGAGTTTTATATCTTGGTTGCAGGGGGGAGATCGGTACGTGGCTCAATGGCATGCATGTGTGTATGTTTCACGTTCTAGAAAGTTTGTAAATTTTCAGAGTCCTTATTCTTAGTAGAATAATGATATCACCACCTTAATATTAATAACAAAAATAAAATATAATTTGAATAAAATAAAAGCATTGATTTTTAACATAATTTTTATTCAAAGTTGACATTTTGTTATCTAAGCCCTCCAGTGCTATATTCACATAAACCATTTCGAGCTATTTTCAGACCTGCTCTCACTCAGAATTGGATAAACCTATTGATATTTCGTATACGCCGTAAGGGAGTTCTACTCCATATGCCAAATTAAAAAATTCGAACTTTAGTAGTTTATGAAAAATTTAAAATCATGAATCTTGGGCGGGACTGACTGTTCGATTCCCACACGGTACAAATGTTGTAATCCACAAATAGTTGTTCCGATTCCAAGGTATTCTATGTGTCCATTGTTATTTTAAGTAAAAGTTTATATTTGTGAACACCTCTACGTCACAGGAATTATTTATAGTGCGGGCGTTGTTTTTTATAAGGATATAAAGAAAAATTATAGCTTTCCTGAAGTCTGGCATGACTTGGATTTTTACAACTTAGTTTGTGACCTGTATAGCAGAAGAAAAACTCCAAACTTCAAACTGAAATAAGTGATAATAGCCACAAACACCCAAGTCAAGGTAAAGCCGTGCCGAGAACTGAGTGGTGTCAGGGTGCACTAACCATTATGTTGCGAACGTACCACCTAAGTAAGACATGCAGGAGAGCCATGCTTCGGCACGTACCCTTTCCTCCCTTCCCCTACTCCCACATTAAAGGCCGGCAACACACTTGTGACTCTGGAGTTGTATATGCCCATGGGCGGCGTTAGTCATTTACCATCAGGTGACCCGTCTGCTCGTTTGAACCCAATCTCATAAAAAAAAACATATGTCCCCAGAAACTTAAAGAAAAATAATTAAATTAATTGTAAAATAAAATATTTGAAAACAAGCCTTCATTTCAAAACTTATTTTCTGCATGCATTTCTTAAATGCATAAAAAGAAAAGAAAATAAGCTTTGAATAAATTAAAATCAATTATTTTCTTACATTCTACAATTTTATATTATATTAAAGCTGTCATGTGTGTAACAAAATGCTCTAATATCTCATTTAAAAGGTGTTGTTTTTAAAAATCTTTTATTTATTTATTCGCAATAATAATAAATGAAGAGTCAGCACAATTATGTCGTAAATCAAGTCAATACATAATATCCAATCACATCATATAACATTTTTAATTAGATTCAATTACCTAGACGCGTAATTTAAAGGAAAGGGATAAATGCAAAAATATAGACCCACAAGAATATCTGAAGTAGGTCTGTATGAAAATAGTTAAGCAACAAAAACTCGTCAAGTTCACATTAAACCATTCACAAGATTTACAGTATAGCATGGTCGAATATCTTGCCCATACATTCACATTTATTCAATGAATCATTATATTCAGTGAAAAGTCTGTTTCAACCTAACAGGCTAACAACACCCACTGGGTTTGACAGTCCAACTTACAATGAGTTGAGGAATGTTATGGGCCATCTAATATCACGCTGTAACAGATAGGAGCGCAGCAATGACTATACATGCAGATAATAAGTTTAAAACATTGAATTGTTATTCTTTCTGAAATCATCTGATCCTCATATTCATTATGTTTTGTTATAATTGCATAACTTTGCATGCGAACAACAGTCAGACCTGCAGTATGATTTACAACTATTATAAAATGACACCTAAATTCAAGGCGAAGACTTACGAAATACTCGGAAAAGTCAGAAAGTACTCCATCCTAAGTTATTTTCTCATGTAGCACATAATTAAACGTACATCCTCATTGTTGTAATATAGTATTCGCGGTACTTTTCTGACAATACCGACCCACCATTAATTTTTGACAAGAGCCGGCCTGCTCCAAAGATACATGGAGAATACTTTATTATAATTTAATTACTTTGCACAGCGGGCTCTTTGTAACTTTTTTACGTATTTGGAGCTAAAAATAAAATTAAACGAATGATTTTTTATATAAATACATAATTATTGCTGTACACGTGTAGGTTTATACATTTGACATAGTCTTGCAAATCAAAAGAATAATTATATTAATATCTTGAAAATTAAAAGTAATTTATTTATCTGTGTTTAATGCAATGTTTTTTATACGTAACACCGTGTGGTCGGTTCGAGTCCGACATACCACCCTATCGCTTAGCCCCGGTGGGGTGACGACCCGTGGGGGTTTCCACACCTTAAAAAAAGGTAACTAATATAGATGACTAAAAAGAAAGTGATGTCACAATACAAGTAAAGGAGAAACTCCGAAAATCGTTAATTTGTTGTTATATCATATAATTTGCGATTACAAACTATTATTGTGCGATAAAAAAAGTTCAATTTGTCTTTCAACCCGACTTGAAAGATGTTGTAGTTTTATGTTACAAAATAAGTCCCCAAAAGGACTTATTTTGTTGCAAGACATACTCGGAAAAAATTTGGAAAAATCTACGAGTATCGATGCCCGGGCTGGACGAATTTTCTACATATAAGTTTGAACGGAACCGGAACTCAGACTCGCACTTGTCCGGTTTTCTTATTTGTTGTAATTACTATGAGAATTTAAATGATATTTCTCTATTGTTCGATTCTTCTTCACAGTTTTGACACGATATTTTTTATTTGAATGACCATATCGCGTCAGGTTACATGTAAAAACAAACAACATGAGGGTTGTACTACCTATAATGTGAGGGCTACACACCTGATCGTTGCCTTCCAGATGTTTTTAGTTTTATTATTATTTAGTTTTACCATTTATTTCAATTTATTTTTCTCATATAATACTTACAATTTTAGATAATTGTGATATGGCGTATGCGTTTAATAACCTTTGTATAAGAACAAATACACCGAATAAATCATCAAATAAATAAATTCTTTCTACAAGTTTTAGATAAGTGATTCCAATCAATAAGATGCAGAGATAAAATATTTTTATTATAAGCAAATAACAGCGTATATATATTATGTAGTTCACTAGAAAATTACTTAAAAACGTGGGTATAGTGGACGGTAGTATCTCTAAGAAGAATCTCTACCAGTTGAAGGTTTCTAAGAATCATAGCAGCTAAGCAACTAACTTATTTAGTAAAATGTGGTTATTTTAGACCCTCCCTATGTCACTCCCACGAAAGTATAAATCCGTCACATGGTTTTGACTGCAGTGCGTGCCAGAAAAATTAGACCTATAAATACATATACAAAAACATACATACACACACATACATATAAACACTCGAAAAACATTACCCTAGCACTCGGGTAAAAAAATGGATGAAGATTATAAAGTAGCTGGTAATGACTATTTGTGATTTTTATATTATTTGGTGTAGTAGGTAAGAGATTCCTTCATAAAAAAATATCGCACAAAATACACCGTTCTTAACGTAACTGATTCTTACCCAAGGGACCTCGATTCTATAATAATATAATGTTCAGTAAAAGTGATTGATAAAATACAGAGAGAGGCGATCTTTTCCTTAATAGATGTATTTATTCGAGGAGTAACGCGAACCTTATTTCATAAGCAATACCTAAGTAAAAATGTTAGTAGACATTCTCAAAGGAACTGCTGATGATAGGGATATAGTAGGTACTTTACTTTTTAAATCTTTCTGAACATCTTTGTAGCTTTGGATATTTAACTTTCTGGCTCAATATGGTAGAAATGTTTTATTTCGTTTTCCTGATTTTATTAACGTTTTCTTTTTCTTTTTCCTAACTGTTTTTGACATGCTTTGAAATGCGCGTTTTAATTAATTTTTGTAAATAACTTTATAGCCGTTGCTTGCCTAGAATATTTGGATTAATGTAACTTTGAGTCTCGCTAAAAAATTAAAGTTGACACGAAATAAATAAATATTACCGACGTCATATTTTTCATTACAGACAAACTTAATTTTTAATGAAACTGTATAAACTATGTACTATCCAACTTATTAATACTTTTTGCCCGCAGCTACTTGCGTTAATGTAGTTTTTGTCAATCATTTCCGATTATCAATGGTATTTTTGTATCCCTCAGCGTTTTTTCTAGATGAAAATCTATGTCCTTTCCTGTACTCCTGGGACTTCTATACCTCTACTATTATGTGTTCTGTGCCTGTGTTTATAATCAATACTTCGAGTCTAAAAGTCATATCTTAATGTTAAATAGTGTAGCATATCAACCTCTGTGATTTGAATATTATCAACAATGATGTGTGAGAAGGTCTACTGAATTCGTATTCTGTTTTTTTTTTTTGGAAAAAAAAATATAAGATTTGAATGAACAGAGAAGACAATCAGAACGCTTGTGCTGTTGACATCAACGGTGGTGGTTGATTGACAGCTCTTTGGAAGATATAAAACACATATAGTGAATGTATAAATTGGTGTTCGCACCAATAAATATTCAATTGTAGATAGCAGAATCTGATTGATCCTATAACTTTCTTTAAGAATGGAGATATCAAATTACGCAAAAGTATTATTGAAATCCGATTGGAATTTTCAGAGATTTGACTGAAACAAAACAAATTCTTCAACTTTATGTATATTATATAAATACTGAATTACTAGACATTCTTAAGTTAACTTTTTGACCATTGCGAATACTGAGAATATAACGCTACTACAGAAGCGGGGCGTTACAATTTTGAAACGAGTGTTTTGTCAAAAGGTGAGAAGGCTTATCAAAATTACATCTTTCTTGGTATGCTGATTAAGCAGATGTAGGAAATTAATGGGAACATTTATAGCGGAAGAAATATCTTATGAACCAAGATCCCAGGGCCGCCAGACCTTACTTATTTTCTGATGAACTAAACGACACGTGTCGTATGGAGTAGTAGTATTAGTAGACACTCTAAAGTTATGCATACCTGCTAGCTTGTGCCGGCGACCAATTTTCAACTACCAGGTGCTTCAGTTGCTTAAAATTATTGGAATTTTATCATGACAACACAAATATCATAAAGTGGAAGCTAACTCGCACGGTTATGCAAAAATATTTACACTTGTATGTAGAGTATGTACTCGTATGTAGCGTAGCGTACACTTTGAAGCGGTACCTTATACCTAGTAGTAAATTGTTTCTAAAGCGTATTTACGCTTGCTTTTATATATTTCTCATACAGCGTATAAGGATACGTTATTAAAATATATTGCGTTTTGAAATTTAATGATGTTTAAAATTCATTTTCGGGATAAACCACAGTGGAGGAGTCAGGGGTATCAGAAATTAGGTAAAGATTAATTCAAAATTTGTATTGCGTGTAATCAACTCAAGATGAATTGAAAACAGATGTTACGTATTATACTCGTAATAAGTGATATCGTTATTATTATATCACTTGTAAAAGACACTATTTGTAACACAATCACTGTATTTTTAGGGTTTCGTATCTCGAAAGGAAAAAACGGAACCCTTATAGTATCACTTGGTTGTCCGTCCGTCCGTGGGTCTGTCTGTCAAGACCCTTTTTCTCAGGAAAGCGTAGAGGTATCAAGCTGAAATTTATATTAAATACTCAAATTTACTGTCCAATAGAGCTGTGAAAAATCAAACTTCTAAGCCAACGTAGTCAAAAGATACAGCCGTTTATGCCGTAAATTTTTGCAAATTTTTGACACTCGCAAGGGAATCAACACCTACAGGGTACTTCCCGTGAACTCAGAATCTTGAAATTTGGTACGAAGCAACGTCTTATAGCACAGATAAAGGAAAAATTGCGAAAACCGTATATTTTTAGTTACATCATATAATAAAAATATTTTACGGAACCCTCGCCTGTCCGGTTTTTTTATAAATAACGTTAACTTAACAACCACTGACTGATTAATATTGTGGCTTTTAATTTTCTCAGACCTTTTTGAAATAAATTGGATTTAATTTAAAAATATATAAATTTAACTTACTGTTTATTTGATAATATGAACCGCACCAACACGTGTACGTCAATAAAAATAAAAAATAAATAGAAAGACGGTGTAAAATTATATAAATTAATGTTTGTGAAAACCATTTTGTAAATAATTATTCTTGGCTTCGGTTTTCTATCTGAGAGTTATTGAAAATATTTCTAAAGGAGGCTATAAAATTTAGGGTCGGGCCAAAATTGAATCAGAATTATAATTGTGAAATCAAACTTTGCATAAAAATATATTTAATAACAACTAACTGATAAAATATAATAGAAATAAACTTTAGCGTACATCAACAAAAATGTTCTCACAAGGAATACATCAAGCGAATATGTACAAAGGGCGGCCTTATCGCTGAAAGCAATTTCTTTCAGGCAACCTTTGAATGAATAAATCGAAAATAAATATGATGAAATCACGGGTAGTTTTAGTGTGAACTACTGTTATATCAGCGCAGAGATATTTTGATTTTGTTAAAAGAATCATAACATACTTATATGGCATATCATACAGATAAAAAGTAAATAATAAAATAGTGATGCGTACTATCTACTTATACTTTTAGGAGCTTACAGCTCACAAAGTCTGTATACTGCAACATGATATTCTAAGCAACAACAAACAGCTGTACTCCTATACTAAAAAGATCGTTCCGAAAAGTTAATTTCAGCACTTTGTTGGATTATATAATTGTAGAAAAACCAAAGACATTTTCATTCATGTGGGTACCTGGTCACCCACATGAACACTTATGAAATGAAAACGCTTGATGCTACATTTCCTGATGTATTTGCAACGCAATAGACAAGAGTCACTGAGAAAAGAACCTGGCATTAAGAACTCATGGCCATTCTTCTTCAATTTCAATGCCTTTATACTCTAAGCGACGACTATACGATTTCAATAAAAAAGTATAAATTAATCAATTCGGGCTTAAATTCCTCCAAACGGTAAAGTTAGATAAACTGTAAAATCTTTAGATTAAATTCTAACATTAACTATCTGTAAGCGCAATCCAAAGAAAAATATTTGTTTAAATGAACTAAACAAGCAGACCAGTGGATTTTTCATATTCGATTTCAATTGCCTACGAACCACAAACCAACGATATTGGATCGACCGTTGTTTGTGCAATATGAACAATAAAAACTATCGCGTGTTAACACGTTGTCCAAGTTGCATCACACATTCAAAGATTACACTCTTATTGGTTCTTGTGTCGTGCACAAGTTTTTTAATGAAATAATCTTGGTCTACTGAAATATCGTTGGTAACTTTACTTCGGTAAAATCTCGTAGTAATTACAGATAGTATTGCAATCATATACTGCAAAATCTAAGTAAAACTGAATTAGGAGAGTAATCTAAGTTAGAACTATTTACGTTAATGTCTATTGCTTTCCAAACGTTCATTTCTATTATTTTTTGTTTCTTCTTATTTTCGTCATAACTTTTATTCTCGTTTAGGAATAGGGGTTGTATTCTTTTAATTTCTTGTTGCCTATTCTATTTTTATTATCCATTTGCAGCTTTCTTTATAATTAGTTAATGTAATTTGTCAAACCGTTGGACCGTTATTTAAAACCATTTCCACCATTTTCTAAATTGGTGTTTTTGAGAAAATTCAACACAAGAACCACACTCTTTCAATAAAGCGCTTACAATACGTGAGTCAAAGTGTTTAATGCTTTGCCAAAAATATTAAAGATCTGCCAATAGCAAACCACAAAAGGAAATTAAGAGATAGGCAGCTGGAAAAGTAATTTTACTCAATTGGCACATTCTTTGACTAGTTGCAATTTTATCAAATGTCACTGTAATCACTGTTATTGTTATTTTATTGTTATAGTTAAATATCAAAATTGTATTATTTATTGTCATCAAAATTTAGCTACTTACATATATTATTGAATGAAAGTTAAGCTTAAATTATAAACTAATAATACATAATTTTATATTCAATATACAACTTACACATTCAAAATAATTAAAATACGGGCTGTTTACATGCATGCATCATAAAATTCCTCCGCATTTTCATCAAAATTTTAATGTATTATTTAACCTGACATTTCACATGCTGTGCTTCAATAACATTGAAAAAGACAATTTTTGTGCTCTATTTTATGTGAAATAAATGAATCTTAATTTCTATCTTTACTACAAGGTCTTCAAATGTAATATATAATTCAGAACAAGATTATTTCAATTTTTAAAGATAAAAGACAAACCGGACGACTGGATGATTTTTTTGTAAAATAGTGTATTAATACTCGTAAGCTAAATAAACGATGAAATATGCGCGCTATGAAAATCTCGCGATTGCCAATAATTAATCCAGTTATGAGCGTTAGAATATCTACAAAGTAACACTTTGTTTTGTTGTTTAGTGTTTTACAAAACGCCCTGAAAATAATGGCATGAGTACGAATAAAATCTTTGTTGATAATGTTTTTATCATCGAGATGGAGAAGGTTTTCAAATAGCATCCATATGTATGCATTTGCATGTTACAATATGTAAAAGAATGTTGTGTATAAACTTTAAAAGACTTATAATACTTTTTTGCACCGTTTTTTCTGGCATAGAGGCAAATGACGGGTCACCTGATGGTAAGTGACTACTGCGTCCAAGGACACCTGCAACTCAACAGTCACAAGTGTGTTGTGGGCCTTTAGGGTGGGAGTAGGAAAAGGGTGGGAGTAGAGGAAGGGTTTGAGAGGGATTAGGGCCTCCGGTAACTTCACTCACTTCGCAAAATACAACGAAAGCATTACTTCACGACGGTTTTCTATGAGACCGTGGTATCATTCCGTTCGAGCCGGCCCATACGTGACGAAGTATGGCTCTCCCACGGTAAAGCTCAATCACTGGAGGTTGTTTGAGCTTTAAGACACTCCTTTTAGATCATAACTCAGTTTTATTTTTTCTGGTCATCCTTTTGTTTCACTTTTTATTGTTAGATATAACATTTTAGTCAACCTATAGAAGTGGACAGTGGTATGTACTGATAAAATAATTCACTAAAATGAATATTTACGTGGTTTACATTTTACTAGTTTCGTTCTCTTAGGCATATTTTGTACAATGTACAGGTCCTCAAACATTATAAGCTAGAGAGCTAGACCAGCTTGAAAATGGCATAAGTGGTTGTATTGAGCCGAACAACGGTTTACCTAATGAGAGCAGACACAAAAGACTGCGTTCTAACTGAAAAATGCGCTGCACAATGCAAGCTTTCTCGTTCATAATAGTGTGTTTAAGGACCATTCTTTTGCCAGCCTACCCTCACGTTCAGAAAACACAACAACTATCACAAATATAGCTGTGTTGTGTTTTGTAAATATGAGGATCACAAAAATATGATGTAAGTTATATTAACATTTGGATTCTTTCAGTATCAACAGAGCATCAGTCGTGTTTGACAAGGTCTGTTTTTTTTTTATTAGGTGGACAAGTGGAAATTGAATAGTTATGTTCCTATATTTTATTTGTGACAGACGTCGTAAAGTAATTAAAATTTTAGTTGTATAAAATGTTTTGTTAGTATAGTGTTAAAAGTAAAGTAAGTTACATAAAGTTTTAGTGTTAAAAGTCCTTGTGTTAAAAGAATAGGAGGTTAAATATACGAGTATAGAATAAAAGCTCAAATCTCCCTCTTTGAGATCATTCCCACAACGACGCGACGGGACCCATCGCTCTTCCAGTAATTACAGTGTATAACATTAGCGTTTATTGGTCGTATAAAAGTACGATAAGATAGCTCGCCGCGCGGCTCTGCTCGTTATTGTCGTTCGATGTGTTCAGCGCGGAGCGCCGTACTTTCATGTTTATCTAATCGCTTCTATTGCCCATAGCTTTTGCGTCTGACGCGGCTTGGGTGAATATTTATTTAAAATAATTTTTCTGTGTGTAGGCAGGTAACCTAGTTAAAATGAAAAAGGTGTAAGAAATTTTAAACTATGATTTCCTCGAAACTGAAAAAACTGAAGGTTAGAGTGAAAATAATTCAACAAGAATTATTTTCACTCCAACGTTCAGTTTTTAACAAAAATTCTGCATTCAACATCGCTGTAGAATTCTATGTCAAAATTTTAATACCTACTCCTGTTTTTACGTGATAATATTTATACCCAGTTTACAGTACAGTAGTTGCTTAAGAAACTTTGTAGAACCTTCTTAAAGCAGAAGTATTGCAAAAGCTTGTAAGTACCTCCGTAACCGAGCAGCTGTAATTTAGTCAAGGCTTTCATTGCATTCTATGTTGAAAAATGTAATTATATTATGTAGTAAATTTACGATAGATATAATGTTCTTGAAGTTTTACTAATGAGTTATTTATTAAGTGTATAAGTACAACAGGCAGTCTTATTACTTACAGTGATATCTACCAGACAACCTTGCGATTTAATTAGAGAGAGAATTTTAGTAGCGAAGGATTTAATTAAATTTAGGTGTTACGATGATAGAAAGTGTCATACTATTATTTGTGTCAGTGAGGAATTCCACAAACGAATAGACAAAACTGGAAACAATATGACAAAAATATTGTTGGATGCTTCGGCATTTATAATATCAGATTTTGTTTGTGCAGTAAAGGAACTATAACCGTATTTTAGAAGAAAGTACTGACAGCATAAACAATGCTGTCAGTACTTTCTGCTAATGCTGCGCCTTCTTCTAAAAGACGGTTATCCGACGAAAATAAAAAGGAAATACGTCAAGTTCTTTCTTAAATTTCAAAGATAACATATTATTTAAGCAGTTTAATAATAAAATAAGTGTGGATTAATATTGAAAGTAGTAATAGAAAGTAGTAAAGTGACCCATTAAAAAGCGAGAAATGACAATATAAAAGTGAAATGAAAATTTGAATACTTAAAATCAACTCCAAATTAACTTAAAAAAAGTTTTACTTTTTATTTTCAAGTATTTTGTATTTTATTCAGTTACTTAACCTTTCATTTCAGATCCAAATTGAGGGGGTTGTAAAAAATATGTAATTCAAAACTTTTAAGATTTGTAAGATTTAAAATGATGCTGAATACACACAATTGTATTGTCATCAGAACTAAAGGTGTGTATCAAATTCCAGATCGATCGGTGACCGGCAAGGGGGTAGAATTTCATTTACTAAATTTCACCCAAAAACAAACAAGGTAAGCTAAATAAAACCGTTTAAAAACTAGGAGGTTCTTAATTGAATAGATTTTTGTGTGTATGTTTCGTGTCATCTTCGCCAATTGTTAACCGATTTCAATTATTATTCATTTAATTGAATTGCTTAAACTCAAGGTTGTTACTATTTCACAATAATTAAAAATGATTCTAATTTGATGAATATATTCCGAAAATTAAAAGATAAAGAATATAGCTTATTTTACTTACACTAACTTTTAAACTTTCGCGTTCCATGATAATATGATTATGTATACGGGAAATTAAGAATAAGTACTGGCCGTGGTCACAAGCTGATTCAGAGTCAGCCTGTGACCATGGCCAGTGCAACCTGTTTTAAATGTCAGGCAATTCAAAGATATGTAATAACTATTGGGTGATCGCCTAAATTCCTGTAGGTGTACGTAATAATGCAGTTTATTATAATTCACCATGATTTACGCGCATTCAAGTCGGTTACACTTTTTCAAGATAAATTATATTTATTCAGTTAATTTCTGAACATACAATCTGTTTTTCTTTTTCATAATTGTTTAATTTTTCTTTCTTAGGATGTCAGTCTACCTTAGGATAATGTAGTAAGGAATAAAGTAGGTACAAGGAAGTATACATAAAGTTATGACAGTTTCAAATCACACTCTCTGCACAGTTTCCTGGACAGCTGAATTCTCAGTATTAGTAGATATTGAACACATGTAGTTGGTATCAGTATTACTATAGAGTAGGGTATTGATATTGCGAGCCCGTTACTATACGAGTTCAAAGCGGGCTTCCGAGCACCGACTCGATATTGGCCGGGGAGTTTCGTAGTCTATAACTAGATTAAGCTACTGCATGTAAAGATAAACAATATTTTCTTATAAACATTTGCATGTTTCTGTGAATTTTTTTAATATGGTATATGTATATGTATAGTTTTATATATTTACAAAAAATAAGTATCTACGTACCTACGTATGTATATCCGTGTTCTAGAATCCATAGAAATATAACCTGTTTTTCAACATGCGGCCAAGTCTGCCGGAGTTCTCATGGATTTCCTTACGAGGGTACATCTGTGGCCTTGGATATAAGACTCTTGGACGGTACATCCTGGGGTTTTAGTCGGTTTGATTCTGACATACCACCTTACCGTTTAGGTGAGGTGGTATGACCCGTGGGAGTTTATGCACATAAAAAAAGAACTCGCAGGAAAAGCTATGCTTAAGTTTGGGTCCAGTGTTATATGGCAGTATATTACTTTGTAATCAAAAACATATTTATCATTTTTCAATTTGAAAATTTTATTGTTACGAGTAGCTATTGCATTGGTTTGTAATCTTGCCCGTGGTCCACCCAGGTGAACAACACAGGTGGACCACGGGCAATAAACGCTTTTAACAAAGGTCATCTCAATAAAATGTTGTAATAATTAAAATAATTTCTTAGTTATATGTAATTGCATGAGGTCCACTTGGTATAGTAGCCAATGTGAGTACATCTGTCTATTTCTTCTAAATGCAAATTGGTAAATCCAATTATAAAGCCATCTAGAAAGAAATATGCTTCGATATAAAAGACTCTTCCCAACATATTTCGTCGTAATATGAAAGTATTTGCGGTATTTTTATAAGACTAGATGGAAGTTGATCCGTTGAAGGCGCGGTCGTGGAGGAACTTTGATTAAATGAAGTTTACCAAGTGCTAACTCCTGTTGACGTCGCGGGATAAACATTAGGAAATACACCGAAATATTCTTCGCATTTTAAGACGGAATTGAGTTGTATTGGTTTGTAAGAGAATTAGTTGTTTAGTGCGAAGTTTTTTTGGAAATTGGATAACTGTGTTTTCCTTTATATTTTTAATACTTTTATACATTATGACAAACTTAAGTTATTTAATTGAATTGATTTCTTCATGTCTAATTGATAATTGTCGTTACTTTTATTGAGTTTGTTTTGTGATAAAAATAAAATAGTGTATATGTTGACGTTATAGTCAAAGTAACCCGAAATGGAGTGGCTGAAGTAAACTAGCCTCCATACAGATTACATATACTTAGCGCTTAATTAAGGGTGTACCAGCGGTCCGCTCTATCTAATTAGAGTTGGGTACAAAGGTGAGTCTGGTGAAAAGTTATCGCATAATCCTTTTGGAAATTTGGTCAACATTAAACACAAAAGGTACGCGTTCATTAGGCGACAGGACCCGAAACTCGAAACAGCTTAAATATTGTTCTTTTATACTAAAAAAGCGTGGTGACCGGTAGTTTCGATGAACTAAATATACAAAACAAATGAACAGTTTGATGTGACTTGCGGTCTAATGAATGTATGTCTTTATAAAGGCTAGTCCCGAAGCAATTGTCCTGTGTTCATTAAAATGAGGAGTGCGGTCGTTTCTATGGCGGTAATGAGGGAGTAGATCCTCGTTAATTGTTTATGAGGTGACCTCGCGTGAATCCCGGTAAGGCGGTTACTGCGCTAATTGGTGCACATGTTGGCTTAGTTAATGAGGTTGTTATTATTGTATTCATTACTAATGAAATAATAAACTTAATCTAAGTATTTTTTCTACTAAACAGCTAACAAAGTGTTCAATGCAATAAGTAATGACATATCTATTAATGCAATAAAATGTTATCCCATCAAAAACATAAATGTGAAAATGGGATCCAAGTTCAATATTAAGAATAATGCGTGGTTGTCGATTTCGCCAACAAAATAATAGAGATCTAAATGGGCCCCAAGTTCTGTAGATAATCCTGAAATTTTGTTGTAATAACATACAACATTCTAAAATTAATTTAAAACACAAATTCTTGTTTTCTTTCTGCTACAACAATGTTTGCTATTTAAAAATATAACTTCTTGAATATGAACAGTCGATTTTTTACACGAATCACATAACTTATGATAAATAAAAGCTCGAGACTTGACTTGGCTTCTTTTTATTTAACTAATCCTGTCCAATAAACTCCTTTAGATACGTACTCCACCGCAAATACTATTGGTTCACCTCTTCACACAGAAACTTATTCACTGTTTCTAGTTAACATTGAAAAACAGACCCTTTTAACAAGTCTGTTCCCTCAAAGCCCACAAATGTATATGACTAAACTTAAAAAGTTCAATCTAAAAATTACCAAACTAAACCTTCATACTTTTAGACTAAGAATGCTATGTTCCGATCAACCTTTTTGTCTGTAAAGCCCACAAGCTATCAGACTCCATTAGAAATGAAAAACATTTTTAAAATAATACTTTTATTTTAGTCTAATTTACTAGTAGTTGTAGTACTTTTTTAGTATTAAAAAGTACTTTTAAACAGAAAGAGAAATAAAATATACTGCATTCATTTATTGGTACACTAGTGAAACCTAAATTCAAATAAATTGTTTCAAATTACTCAGTTAATTAATTGCTTCTTCGATGCACCTAAGAACAAAAATATGATTACTTTTGTCCTTTTTTTAGTCCTGATGGACTAGTAGTGACGAAGTCTGTAATCACCATTTAAAATGTTATAATTTTTGTGTTTTTAATTAAATAGGAAAATAAAAAGGTTTAAATAAGATACCGCAGGGATACATTAGGGATACATTTAATTGAACGTTTTACGTTCAATTAAATATGAAAAATAATTGCAATCATCTAGATCTTCAAGACACTAGATAGAACTTTCTCAGGGAATTGTTCTACAGAAGATGTTCCATGCGATATGCATAATTGCATCACTTTGTGAAACTTGAGCTGTATGCTTTTTGTTGCGTCCTCACATTTCGTATGATATGTATCTACGTAAGTAATATACCTTACCTTTACCTTATTATTTTCATTTGGAGGAGGAGGACCAGCTAGCTCCAGCCACTCACCACCAGCTGCATCCCAATCTTTAGCCGGGGTTCACGCCACCGCACCGCATGCCGCCACGTGCCTTAAGACCGACGGGTCCTTCTTTTTTTTTCGATCCAAGTATGCACGCTAAGACCTGGGCACGACATTAGCCTTTATTGCTATCAGCGAAACGAGACAAAATTCACCCCGCCACAACCTACAATGTTCAATTCAATCTCTCATCGACAATAGACAATCATAAAAACAACGTGACATCTGCATGTTACATTTCCTTTCGTTTGTTTTCTTTCTTTAAAAAAATCTAAGTTTAGACTTCACACGATAAGACACAATTATTGTGTGTCTGTAAAGTATATTGTTAATTACACCCTTTAATTATAAACGGACGTAAATAACATGCACTCACGAAGAACAATTATTTGTGAATCACACGATGATACTTACTTGGCGAGATGACGTCTTAAACTTCTTTGATTTAAATTTTCAATTTGAATTTGCTCACAAATGTTAAAACATCTAATTGAACTAGTACAGTAAAACTCACATTTAACTAGGGTACCCTTCGAACTTTTGGCGCTAAATTACTTAGGACTCGTCAGCGTAACCTCGTAGTACTAAAAAATAACGTAAAATCTCATTTAGTAGCATTCTACATCACCAATAAATCACTCTGGTACGGGGGCTTAAACTCCGCCCTGTGTGTGTAGACCGTCGTCAAACTTAAGTCGTTAATACACGAACAGAATCAACGTCTAATTATATTCATCCTGATGACGTATTATCTCGTACCTGTTTCCTGGTGATACGCAGATAACTAGCCCTATGAACTCTAAAACTTAAATTTTATTTATTTATTTATTTATTTGGACAACCAACAAGCCATACACTGATACATGCTTAATACTGTCTTAATTTGTAATTAAAGGGTTAAGTGTTGGCTAAATTACAGGTCGCCACAGCATGCATATTGTGTGGTAGAAAGGGAAAAATATACACATGTACAATGAAACAATAAAACAAGTGCTGGCAAGCCAGCAGACTGTTTTAGAATTTTAAACGAGGGGGACTGACGGGGCTCAATGGTTGTTTATGGATGTAAGGGCTGACAAGATATTGCGGCGGTAGGTATTTTAAATTAAATTGCTGCTCTGGCGATAGAAGGAAAATATAATTACCCTGTTACCGATATTGTCTTATCATTTCTTTTAAGAGCTACTGAAGTCACAGTTATAAATCTCTTTCTCTATTCATGTTTCAGAGCGAGAGTGTATGCAACTTTGGCTTTATTTAGTGAAGACGTGATGTACAACAAACCACGGATGACATCCAAACGGATAAGGACGAAGATTCTCAAGACCTATTTACATCGCTCTGATTTCGGTCTCTGTTAACACTTACTACGGTATGAGTAAACCCGCAGGCCTAGGTGGTAGTTTTTACAAAAATGTTTTACTGTTGCAACCTGGTACACACAACATACAGTTCCCGTCCGTTACCAGATAAGGTTAGAGTTTTGGCCAACCGCAATCCTATGTCAGGTCACTTCCGCTGCCCTTAATTCAGAGCTTTTCGCCCTGTGCTAATAAGGGGGGACTCTAGCAGGGACATTGATGTCCAAAATATACGACATTTTGTAGTTCTCATTAGAACATTGGCCAAAAGAAGCAACGTCCCACTAAAAAAAAGGTTGCCTAGAAAACCTCGCGGTACGTACGGGTTAAAAACCATAACTTATAATTTCACATTTTCCTCTTTCATTATAAAGAGTAGTTCCACAATTCGGTTTAGTAAATTCATTAACCTTAGCGTTAATAAGTAAGCAACATGGGTAATTTTGTTGTTTTGACAGCGACCTGTGTAGGTACGACCTTCCCAAAAGTTGACCGTAAGTAATCTATAACTAATTAAGGTAAATTGACCAAGTTGGTAGTGTTTGTGTTTAGTTAACAGCATAATGAGTAAAAGATTAGTAAAAGTGTTAGTTCTAAGTAATATATCGGTAAATGCTAACATCTACAACAATGAATTCTTATAATAACTTATTTACTCTTCAGAAAGAATTAGCTTATGTGACTGTTACTAGCATTCGTAATGAATAACAAAATATGCGGAAGACTCAAGAGTCTCGTACTCAAGAGTCAAGTTTTCATGACCGTCATGAAACATTTGCATATTGTATGACTAAAATCGAACATTCAAATCTGTAATAAAATATTTAAAATGTGCTGCTTCTCCTTTTCGTATGTCTCAAACTATTTCACCTAATCGTGTGAAGGACTCCGGAAATTTCTATAAGAAACTACGTTAAGAATTTGAGATATTTTAAATATTATAGGAACTTTGTTTCTCGTTAATCATTGGCTATAAAAATACCGAGTAGACAAAGTAAAAGACGAAGCTGAATAATGTTTCCTGAGGTACGCGTTTGATAAATAATGTTGTGTATTTTAGTAAATACTTAGAAGTTTTTAAACGTTACTACTAATTTACTAAAACTAAACTAGACATCGTTCGAGATCTTTTCTGGAGATACATTTTCTTTAACAATTTAATGAATCCACCGTTGTCATAACTACACTTTGCAAAGAATACAAGTAAATTACTAGACTTTTTCATATCACTACATATTATAAAATAAAGTCCCTCGCCGCGTCTGTCTGCCTGTTCGCGATAAACTGAAAAACTACTGAACGGATTTTCATGTGCTTTTCACCAATAGATAGAGCAATTCATGAGAAAGGTTTAGGTATATAATTTGTTAAGGTTTTGTGTAAATTGGTTGAAATATGATGATGATTGTTGAAGATGTCTCTGCTACCCGTCCGAAGCCGGGGCGTGTTGCTGGTATTAAATATTATGTTGCAGCTTAAGCAAACTCCGCCTATATAATTAATCAGATACGATTATGCTTGCTACCCTACATTTTCCTGTCGATTTTTCAATATTCTTTATTTAACTTTACATTAATTATTTCTTTAAAAGTTAAAGGTAAGTTTACATACCTAATAAAACGAAACCTACACTTTAAAACTATTGTTCACGCCTAGCCCTACGATGCGCGGGGGGTATGCTCGGCTCCTACTCCGCTGCCACACACGCATCACTAGGCAGGCACCGCATACGATACTGAACGTAATAATACTTGTACAAAACCTAACCCGTAGATGCAGCCATACTAACAAATATGTACAATTGGTTTGAAATCATAATTTCATTTATATCAGTGGGTGATACCAGAATGCGCAATTTAATTTTCTATGTATAACGTACATCGTTGTGTACTAAAATATCTGTGTACATTCCATTTGGTTAATACAAAATTGGAATCTTTCTAAAGAATCGTTGTACTATCAGCAAAAAGCCGTGTTAGTTCTAAGAATCCAGAGCGTTTAACTAAGGTTTACGTAAATATAATTTATATTTAGACTAGCTGATCCGTGCAACTTCGTCCGCGTTTCCAATTTTTCCCCGTTTTTGCAACATTTTTCATTAATGCTCCGCTCCCATTGGTTGAAGCGTCATGTTATATAACCTATAGTCTTCCTCGATAAATGGGCTTTCCAACACTAAAATATTTTTTTCAATTCGAACCAGTAGTTCCTGAGATTAGTGCGTTCAAACAAACAAAATCTTTATAATACATAACAAAGCTTTATAATATTAGTATAGCTATTAGCGCTATTTAGAACCAAAACTAAGCATAGCTGTACAAGCTATAATACACAGAAGCACCCAGACCAATGCAAATAGTATTCATTCCTACAAATATTTGTAGTAAGCGGGAATCGAACTCGCGACCCCTGATGTTATTGTCGAATTTATTGAATAACACTTAAATTAGACATATAAATATTAACGTCGAGTCATCTTTTGTATTAGTAAGGTTTTGAACAACAAAAGATCTTGTAGAACTTTAGGCAGGCGCTCTTTCAATATACAATGGGCATATATTTATACATTATTATCAAAGGCATATATATTATATACAGTCTATTGAATTGCCAAGTCCTCAATTATTTGAAAGAAAAATAAATCAAAAAATTCGTACATTAACTTCGTGAGTATTGAACAAGATCTCTAACGCAGACTTATTTGTTGACTTTGGAAGCTTTAGAAGTAAGTATATTCCAGGTGAAAGGACCGATATTATAAAATAACTTTCTTTCTTGAATAAATATGGCCGAAGGGGTCACTGTACTTGACCCGTAGAGAATAATGTATTTCTTAAGTTATTTCTGTATCCCAATCCCGAAAAAACAAAAGCAATGACCAATGGACATAAATAATAATATATATATACCTCGGACAGCAAACGGACTCACAGAAAATAAAGAAGCACCAAATACACGATTAATTTTAATTATGTAAAAAATAATATATAGAAAACAGTGCAGCAATGTAAGACACGTAATATATATAAGTTATTTCTGTAGAATTTGGGCGGTTTATTGACTGTTTCAAGATGCATGCATGAAGAATTTTTAACAAGAATTGCAAATATTCGGAAATAATAATAACTTAACAAAGACTAGACAAAGCCTGTACAATGGTAACCAGACTGCTGATGAACATACTTATATATTTCTAAATACACACATATTGTAGATAAATTACACTTGGACACATTACATGATAGATTACAGTGTTGTTATACATTCCTAAAGTGTTTAAAGATATTCTGCAATTAGGAATTTGGCTTGTCCAATTTGGTGATACATGCAGGCATGATTTTTTTGGTCCTATCGTCTACCTTATACAGTAATTCATTGTAGTATAATGACTAATTGGAATAAATAGAATAATATAATGTCCAAATAATCATAAAATGTTTTGAAAAAAAAAAAATACATGATATAATGTAGGTAATTAAATTTAACTAATGAAAAAAAGCAGCAGTTGACTTGAAGACGATGCCGCCGGCGACCAGTATTCAGTGCATGTTTGAACTGTAGGGAGCAGGGCCCCCGACCTCTACGGTGTGTCGCACAGGCATCATTCCAAGTCCCTTACAATAGACCTATTTGTGACATAAAACCACATGGTTTTAATCGGTTCGATTCCGACATACCACTTCACCTTCTTTCTTCATTAGCAGCGGTGTGGTGTGGAATCGTTGGATATTCCAAGCGATAAAACAAAGTGGTTAGTATATTTATTTTTTCAATGAGCCATACATAAAATACAATAATACTAATTTCTTCTCATATTCGTACATTGATCATACACAAATCGAGTCAATTAGTGTACTAAAAATGAAACAGTATAATTATTAAATCTAATATAACGGAAACGCCATAATTAGTACCCATAGTAAAACTACTTTACTTTTATTGAGAAACATTTCATCACTTGATCAATAAAGTTTCTTATATCTTTTCCCGCTGGTAAATTTCCTTACACGCTTCCTTTTATGACATCAACAATGCCTAATATGGAACAGAGCTGCTCATTTTGCAACTGTGTTCACGGATTGCGTAGTGGTTCACGTGAGCACCTCAGCAACTGCGTCCAGTGCCGTGAGTTCGAGCCCCCTTTGGAACAATTATATATTTTTGGAATTTACAGGTAATGATAATTGCTGTTAGCATGTATGTGTAATACCTTACATCGTAATGCAGGAGTGTAAGTGTAAATATGACGTAATGATGACGACAAAGGAAAGAGAAAAGAAAGATATCAGTTCAATGCGATCACTTAAATTTATAAACCGATTTTGTATCATAGCCATATCTTAGCCACAAATGGAATAAAATTGGAAGAGGATTTATCTAAATCCACCTTACTTTAGTAAGCAGTTTAGAAGCTTATTAAGGAGTACATATTTACTGAAAGCCTCCAGAGATATTATAAAATAAGTTCTAAACCAAACATGTTTACTCAAACAAAGATACAACCTGCGGTTTAAAGAACATGTTTAGCTTTGCGGCTCTTCAAAGTTTTAATTGTGAGCATCACTAATAAATCCTTTAGAGAATAGCGAGAACTGGAAAAGATATTTTGTTAATTAACCAGATATCTAACATTTCCATTTTGGCAGTATCACTGGGTTTTGTGTTTAAATTATTGAACAAATCAAAAGTGACTACATAATATACCTTTAGCCCAAAGCAAATTAATATTTTTTAAGTCAATTAAAATACATGCTCTCTAAGTTGACCGGGTTGAAGTTAGCGGTGAGTGGCGTCCTCTACTAGCTTTCGCCCGCTAACAAAGTTATCCCATCAAACACATAACATATAAAAAGTCTCGCAACGCAGTTTTTCTAGCACAAAAAGTGGTGAGGTCTGATTGTTACATAATTATTATTAGTTAACTAACAACATTTCATATTGAACGTGAGAAATAAATATGTCAATAGACATATTTATTTCTTAAATGAATAGAATGGCTTGCCCACTGCATGGCAATAAATTTGTGAAAAATAAAATGATACTTAAATCTAGGAACACAGTTACACACAAATACGTTGCATTGCCATTGCACGCCCACAGCTGTGGCAACGAGGTTAATACTCAGCTTAATGCTGGCTGTGACGCAGGCCATAACACAGCGCTGGTCTTCCGTATTAACATATACACAGGACAAGGGGTAACATTCCCCACAACACAGCGGGGTCGCCTGGCGTCAACAGGCGGCCAAGTCTGTCAGGGTTCTCAGGGGTTTACACCAGAGGCCCTGGCAATAAGGGCTGTGATGAAACACCGTGTGGTTTTAGTCGGTTCATGTCCGACATACTGCCCTACCGCTTATTCCGGTGGGGTGACGACCCGTGGTGTTTTCGCCAGGTTAAAAAAAAACTTCGGGATTATCTACAGAACTTAGTATGTAGTCGATAACCACGTATATTCTTAATATTGAACTTGGCTCCCATTTCCACATTTATATTTTTAATGGGATTTTTATTTATAAAGATAGATAGGCAATGAAAAATGTCAAGTTTTATAGGTAATTGCAACAAATAAAATGTTTGCTAAGTTTATCATGTAATGCCGGACCGAGATTATTCTAGTGATTTATCTAACAACCAATCCGATTTGGTCCATAAATGCTTTTATATTACTGTTATGTACGAAACAGTAAATAACAAACTTCCCAGATGTATTGACAACACGTAAAAGCTCCAAGCATTTCGATGAGCACACATGCACACATTTTAGTGTACACAATACTTTGAAGGAAGATTTATGATATCGTAATGGGTTTATTTATTTATTTGAAAAAAACGAACACTTACAAACTATCTTAACTATAAGAGTTGCTTTATTATATAACTATGTAATTTTTTTGTGTAGTACACCAGCTCCGTCAAATACTACAATAGTACTCGTATATATGATATAGACAGGCAGCTCTGCTTTTTTTATTGACAACACAAAACGCTACCTGGCATCCAGATAACTAAAATAATATAATATACTTACAGCTACGGTGTATATATATATCAGTTTATCGTCATTTTACTACGTTATTGTTATAATCTGTTTATTGTTTTACTGGTTCTAACTTGAGAATTTTATACCTTGGCTAATAAATGTATGTTTATAACTAATCTCCAGTTTTCTATAATTAAAACTTATTTGCAAAAAAGTTTAATTATCGTATGTTCCTAGTTGCCGAGCATGCGCTCTGTCAACACTGTTTGTTACTCGTACGTATAACATCCCCAATTCAAGCAATCCCCAAACTCCCATATCCCCAAACATAAGCACGTACAACATATACGTACCTAGTGGTTTAAAATTTTGAACTTTCATAAAAGCTATAACACGTCTTTAAATTATTATGTTATTTATGCGTCTTATAACTTTTATAAGCAACATCGTCAGGTTTATTAAAAACATTAACAAATAAGCTTTATTATTGTTAGAATTTCCCAAATTCCTGCTTCTGAAGTTGAAGCTTTTATTACTGTATATATCACAAGTCTGTGTTTACATGTTCTTAGAATTATTAATTATATACGCTAAGAACGCTTTGAAAAGGTAGGCATGTTATGATCATATATTAAAAATAAAATTCAACGAAATATTGTACAATGCGGGCACCAACATAACGTAATTATAACATCACATGTAAAAGAGAAAAAAACTCAACAATTTAAATAGCAGAACTATAAATTTCATACATACCTAATTATATCTCTAATAAAAATATACTTACATCACCAGATATCTACGCAGCCACTTTAACTGAACGAACCTAATAATCAAATAAAAAAGCTATAAAGATAAAATAAAATATGCCTATCGCCAATAATGTCTCAGAAAAATGAAATATATGCTTAAGATGGCTTTAGTTATTACTTATCAAATAAAGTTCACATTATTCTCGAGACCAATATACGAGTATGTATTGAGAAAAACATAGCTCTTCTCTTTATTCTTTTCAATCATTTTTATTGCGGTACTGTACCTGCTTTCCGGCACTGAACATTGGGACTAGGGCCCCTTGGGCATGAATTTATCGATGAGTGACATATAAAAATTGGTGTATTTTGTCTTCGTGTTAAGTTGAAAGTTTATGATAAATCTTTATGTATTTGCACATACATATATACATACACTCACACCTGTATTCCCCGAGGGGTAGGCAGGGGCTTACCAAACACCCACATTTTGCCAACTAAAATTTGGAGCCACTCACGTAATAGCGGGCAAGCCTATTGCCGCCAATAGGGCACTTTCTGAATTAAAGATGGCAAAATGTGGAGTACATGAAACGGGAAAGGTAGGCAAGAACGGAAGGTATTGGAAGGAAGAGGAGATTGGGGAGTGTGAGCAATATCTCGAGAAGGCCAGGGGCGCTTACCTGTAACTCGAGCTAGCCATTGCCGGGAAGTGCGAGCCCTTAGCCCGAGAACTCAAATCTATCATTCTTTTAATTGTTATAATTTTGTAATTATATTATTAAATATTGCCATAACTAGTGGGAGAGCCATGCTTCGGCAAGTATGAGCCAGCTCGAATGGAGTGATACCACGGCCTCACAGAAAACCGGCAGTGAAGCAATGTTGCATTGCTTTTCGCCGCGTGAGCGAAATTACCGAAGGCCCTGACCCTTCCCTCTCTCCCCCCCCCCCCCCATCAAAAATCGATTTCTCAGCTTCTAGACTACCTAGAAACATGAAATATGGTACAGGGCTAGGTTTGGCAAAATGTTCCTGCACCTCCTGTTCCAACGTGATTTAGCACTCGGGATTGGCTCTAGACGAGGAAACTCTTTAACGGTTAACAGTAAAGACACGAAACGTTAAATACGCCAATGCATATATAAAGTATAAATATAATATAGTTATTCAATAATTATGATAATCTGCTTTAAAGCTCACCATGGCCTGGGTGCTGCGCCCACGACAGGCTCCAGACGAGGGATCTCCTCAACGGTCAACAGTTCTGGCTCGAAAGTTTTTATACGCATTGAATTACGATAGTCTATTCTAAAGTTGGCTGCTAAGCTCAGGATTTACTCCATGAAAGAAATTCTGAACGGGTAACAGTACAGAGACGAAACTCTATAAATACGCATTGAATTATGATAAGACTATTCTTAAGTTTACAATAACCTGGCTCCTGTGCTCAAGACTGGCTCTAGGTGAGGGATCTCTTCAGTAGGCAACAGCGCAGGCACAAAATTTTGTATATGTTGTATCCGCATATAATTAAAATGGATTGTGATGAAGGCACGGGTAGCGCAATGGTTAAAGGGGTCGCCTCGCTACTACGCTACGGCGAGTGTTATGGCTTCGATTCCCACACGATACAAATATTTGTGTAATACACAAATAGTTGTCCCGAGCCTAGGTGTTCTTTGAGTCCGTTATTAGAATTTGCTCACACAGTCACATTAATGGTTTTGACCTATTGTTATTTAACAGATCCGGATATATCCGGATCCGTTATTTTGCTGGTAGGTATCTTCTAAAGAAAAAAAGTTGCACTGTACAGTAAAAAGTTAGTTAAAGTGTGAAGGAAAACTGTGAAGTTTTGTTTGTATGAAACTTGTTTACTTTTATTACAAGAAACTTTTATATGATAACGTACAATTTGAAAAGAGATCACGATACACAAAGTTTAATCTAAGATACGATACGATATTTGTCTACGATAGTTGTCTAGCTAGTTGTGCACAGTTTATCATTGGCATATTGCTTTTAAATATAGAGTCTTACTGGTGGAACGAATGCCTTTAGAAGATTGCAGCTAACAGTAATTAATAGTAGCTTTATAATTAGTACAGTTTGTGTTCCGGTACCTAAATTAACCCTCGGCATGTAGGGTCTCACAGACCCACACCTACACAGACTACGTTATAGTTCATTCAAATTAAAAATTTGGGTGCAACCGCATTCAATAACTGACCGTTATGTTTCGTTCTACACGTGGCGCCCGCCACCTTAGTGTGGGACGTCCTCCCTTAGCAGAAAAACGTCCATAAAGCATTCACGAGTCTCACAGACCCGACCAGGCATACGGCGTGACTTTTTTGTGTAAGTATTCATCAAATTGTTTTTGTGTCATTTAAAGGTATTACTTTACATTTAAAGGTACTACGTCGAGTAATATTTTTTTTCACAATCAGGCCGTAATATCACGATCGACAACTGGTTTACAATGTAGACAAGCTAATTCGGTGTAATGACGTCACGAGAAATTCGAGGAGATGGCCATTTACTTTGATTTTCTGGATACTGCTGAACACTGCTGAAATAATTGCAAAAAATATTGAGATGTTAAACAGTCCTGAAAACAAATGTTATCGTAGAAGTTTTTTTTTAAACTTGGGCTTTGCACTGATTGAACCACATCTCCAGTCAAGAAAAAATAATACCTATCTTTCTCTAAATCTTCGCAAACGAATAAGTAAAAAAAATAAATCCTGGTATAAGATGTAGATGTTTCCTTTGGTATACCAAGTGAAGAAAGAACGTAAAACAGAGTATTTCTGTGAGACATTACATGTCTGGAGTCACTTATGTCTGGAGCATGTAATTTTTCTATGTTCTGTATGCTACCAAACCAAAGGCCAAAAAAATATTGATGAAGGATAAGTAGACTGTTTGTTTTGTTATTAATTATAAGTTTATGAAAATGCCTTAAATTCCTAAGTCTGATTATGGTTTTTAAGTGTTCTAATTAATAATTGTGATACCATAAACAAAGTTCTCATTTTTTTTTGTTGTTAAAAACGTTAGTTGAGTTTAATTAGAAGTTTAAGTAATAAAAGTGGTTGATTCCTATTTATATTTTCCTCTAATATACACCCCGAATATACTAATTCTTTTATTTTTATTCATATTGAACAAAATATTACATACAACCGGATTATCTATTCTCTATGAATAGATAATCCGGGTCTCGCAGACCCTACCAGGCATACCGTGTAACATTTTACCACCAGACATGCCAAGGGTTAAATATGATGCATGAGTTCGGGACGGGATAGAGGACGCGAGATTATGACATATTGTAGTAAAACTAGTATCGGGAGTGTTCATGTTCATATATTTAGGCAATTAAACGGTTTTTTTATGGTTTAGGGGGCGAGTAGACAAGTCATCTGATGGTAAGTGACTACTGCCCATAGACACCTGCAACTCAAGAGTCACAAGTGCGTTGCCGGCCCTTAAGGTGGGAGTAGGAGAAGAGGGAGTGAGGAAGAGAGAAGGGGAAGAGGGGAGAGGGAAGGGTTAACTTGTTCGGAAACAGGGATCGATTTGTTCTACAAAATTTACTCACATTGTATAATACACAATAAACTGAAACACTCAAAACAAAATAAATTGACATAATCATGCATCCACATTTGCACTGAGCGGCAAGCGAACCCACGCCTTCGCCACATAGGTAGTCTATCCTTACAGTGACTGACTAATATAAAGAAATATAATACATAACTGTAGTACTGTGTACTGTTAGCCTGCAGGCAAATGTAATATAACTCAATATTTCAAATCTTATTAAATTATAAACCAATTAATTACAAACAATTCATCGATATTAACAAATAAATGTTAGGGTTAAATCTAATCTGGTAAGGACTAATAGTGTTTGAGATAGTAATTAGCATCTGGAACCGGATTCTCCGCCACCTGAGAGATTGCAGTAATTAGTTGTGATTTGATGACATACGGGCGCAAATTGTAACAGTCACGGCGCAACGATTATCCTATTTTACCTACCTAAGTATGATATAATCACTTCAATAATAAAATATTTTAGAACGTTTCTAAAAATAACTAAAAAGTGTAAAATAATTTATCTTTTCTACATAAACTAAATACAAATGTGATAGCGAATGCACCAAATTTTTGCATGATTGAAGAAGATTTTCTGTCATTTGAACATATTTTTTTTAGTTTGTTTATGAATTTTACTAACTTAAACTACAGACTGCAATGTTCATAGCATATCCCTTATGTTAAGGCTGGACCTCCCTTACAAGTACTGTAAAAATTACCCAACATAACAATTGACTTAAGTAGAGTCGCTCGGCGAGATAATGTTTAAGTATAAGTAATATCCCACACGTACAACTTACAGTTCAAGTGAGCCCATCTTTGCTACGAAAATAAGCAAGGGCAAACACAGAAGGCTTGGGATGTTAATCCCGAAACGGGCTGCTTTTCACATGGATGCCAATACGTAGCTTACTGTCACGTCATCAATCCTGACTTTATATAGATACATATTTTGGGAATAAGCTCGTAGTTTATTAATTCATGTTGTAAATATTTAGTTACTAGTTTCATATTCTTCCTTTTTTTCAGATTAATTACTCAGAGTGTTTCGAGGCATAACCAATTTAGTAAAAGAAAAAATAGAGGCCGTTTTCTTATTACCGTACATTTTTTATATAAAGAATATTAGCAACTTGGGGACAAACATTCATAGTTTACTTGTTACGTCATATGGGTTAAAATACGAAACCACTTGATCGACGTTTGACGCCTTACCCGTTGTCCTAGGAGAGCGACGGAACGCGACATGGAGTGACGCGACGTTATGCGACATAAAGCGACCAATACTTCACGGGTAGTGTGTTTTACCTCTTGTCCTAGGTGAGCGACGGAGCACGATGTTAAGCACGTATGCAGGATCTATATCGACCTGCCATGCTACGATAGTCTATACAATGTCAGTTTAAGTTATACTGGCTTTTGAAATAAACCAAAAAAGAATTAAACTTAATGAACTGTGTACGTAATTCGTCCAACAGCAATTTGTTAGCGTCATAGCGAAGATACTTTAGAGAGTACTACGTCAGAACGTCAGACCTACTCCACGTCAAGAGAGACGCGTTCCTCAATCCAGGGATCCAAAAAAAAAAGGGGAATTAATGAGTCATCACAAAATATTCATGCGTTTGAACATATTTATAAGGATTTAGATTGATTTATTAGGCTATCTGAACTTATATATTCCCATAGGTACAACAATGGGTACAACGAGATTTAATATGTTACATATTTCTACTAGTATTTAAATAAACCAATTATAAAAAACAACCTTTTCACATGTACTGTTTCACAAATTAGAATACTATAGCCTTCATTTAAAATACTTTATACTGAGTTAGAGTCTATGAACTTCTAATAAACTTCATACCTAGTAGGTAAGCAACCAATCAAAACGAAAGTTGTTTTGATGAAACTTCGTTAACGAATAAGGTAATATTTCACCGTAAAACTTGATTTTACTATACTAGTATGATTATGAATTTAAAGCAAAGTAATTTAATTAGTGGGCTTTTCGTGAACTTTGAACGAATCAATTTAATTATTCTTAAATGAATATGTACCTTAGTAAAACATATTCTAGAGCAACTTTATAACGTTTTATTTCTTAACTTTGGTATGGAGTTCTACAATTGTGTAGAAAAATATTTCAGATAATTATGAAGGTTATAAATTTTAATTGTACAAGTTCCAATTTTAAATCAATATCTGTTAAAAAGAATTTAATCTAGAGTGACATGCAACAGTACTCATATCTCACAGTCCCTATTAACCACTCACCGTCTATCGGTCCGCCTGCTTGTTTACTAACTTAGATGTATTAAAAAATTTACAATAATAATCTTATCTTATCTTATTAATATTATAAAGGCGAAAGATTGTGAAGATAGATGGATGGATGGATGTTTGTTACTCTTTCACGTACAAATGGCAGAAAGGATCTGGATAAAATTTGGCACAGAGAAAGATTATAGTCTGGAATAGCATAAGATATTCCAGACTATAATCTTTCCAGTTTTATATCTACATAGGCAAGTATCCCGGAAAAATGTAGGGTTAAAGTGGGATAGATATCACAAAATTTTCCACGCGAACGAAGTCGCGGGCAACAGCTAGTCGTTACTAATCCTACTAATATTATGAAGGCGAAAGTTTGTGAGAATGGATGGATGGATGCAATTTTTGTTACTCTTTTACGCAAAAACGACTGGACTGATCGGGATGAAATTTGGCACAGAGATAGATTATAGTCTGAAATAGCGACAAAATGTACGGTCACAGATTTCACCAAAATTTTAACGCGAACGAAGTCGCGGGCAACAGCTAGTATTATGAATGTGAAAGTGACTTTGTTTATGTGTAACGCTTACACACCTTAACTACTCAACTGATCGTCATGAAATTTTGCCCACATGTTGTCAGAGGTACAGATGCATGGAGTACATTTTATTCAGAAGAAAAATACTGTTCATGAGGAGACTTAATTGATGGACAAAATGTACAAGCTAGCGCAAAAGCTAGTAATGAAAAAAAATATTGGCAGTCATATTAAAACTTCTTGCATTAGTATGAATAAGATCAGTAATCTACAAAGTTGTACAATGTTACCAATTAAATAGCCAACACAATACTCAAAGGAACTTTCATCATTATTTTATTATTGCATTCATATTACACTTTCTTATAAACAGTTACAAGTTTAGTGTTACACTATCTACGGTATAACAATAGCATAAAGTGAAATATAATTAGAATATCGCTATCGGAGGAAGTGTGCGTCAAAAATATAAATCCGTAGGTTTTAATCTTAATGTAGAATTAAAGTCTTGGCAAGAGGATTGGTTTTGATTTCAAGTGACGTCAACGGGTAGGGTTTGTTACCGGAGATTGCAAAGCCTTTTTGCTTTGTGTCTGCCTGGGGTGCTTCTCTTATCCTATGTACGGACTCCGCAGTCAATATATATATAGCGAACATAATAATTGTGTCATTTACGAAGTACTTTGCTATATACACTTCGTAGGTACTTGGCAAATGTGCTGTGTGTGTGCCTGAAGGAGGTCCGCTGCTAATTGTGTCATGGCAACAATTATGTTTCAACATGGCAACAGTTATGTAACATTTAATTACTAATAGTAAATCTATACTAAACATTTAACACCGAAAACCCCGGTGGGGTGACGGCCCGAGGGATTATGAAGAAGCCTTTTTCTTTTTTGATAAGACATATGTATTAGTCTAAGATCTGGCCAATTAAGACTGCAGCTATTTATTTTTCTGATAAATCTAATTTTCAGGAATGGTACATGGTAGTAGAAGAGATTACAGCAGAGTTGCCTGGCATCATTGAGCCGCTACTACCTTTAATGAAATATGTTTATTGTTACTAATTCTTGTTGATAAATTGAAAGAGAAATTTATGTAAGGATTAGAAAAAAAAATCGTTGCCAGCTTTCAGCAATCTATGGGTTGCCAGGTGTAAGCAGAAATTTACAATCATGGCAAAGTTACTCTTGCTTAATTTATAAAGCTTTAGCTTATGATACACATATATCCTGAAACAACAATGTAAAAAATAACCCTGAGGTGGAAAACAACCATATGGCCTATCAACCAAAATCACTTTACAGTTACCCTGTAAAGGTAAACTAAAATAGTTTAGTTTACCTTTAGAGGGTTTTTACTAAGTGAAATAAACTGTCTAACGTCTTTCATTTATTCATTTAAATTAAATACTCTTTCCAGACCATAACTAACTATTGTAAATGAACAATTATAGTTTGACACAGCTGAAAACTTTGCCGATAATAATCTAACATAAATTTGTCAATTTCCAAGTATTTCGAAAACCCAAATCAAACTCATAATCTTCGGAACCCAAATGACTAGTGAAACATCTAAATATCAAACAAAGATTTAATATTTTTAGTACAAACGATTTGTTATTCAAAATGGCATTAGTATAATCCATCGGTCGACAAAAACGAAACGAGGGCTATGCTAATGTCCATCTCTGAAAACGTGACACTTTGCTACAGACGGTACGATACCGACACGGGATGGAAAGTCTTGGATGTAGTCCAGACCATGGCACTTTTAAATTAATATGGATGTATTTACACACACACATTACATAACATTAATGTTACTCACGTGTCACCAATCCTATCGGCCCCATTCAATTAAAGCTCTGGGTACTGTATTCAATGGTCGTGGAAGAGCTTCACCTATCAAACACTCTCATATTCATAACCACTACATAATATAAAATAAAGTCGCTTCCTGCTGTCCGTCTGTCCCTATGTATGCTTAGATTTTTAAAACTACGTAACGGAATTTGATGTGTTTTTTTTTAATGGATAGAGTGATTCAAGAGGAAGGTTTATATGTATAATACATGCATAATATAGTAGAGAAACACTGATAACTTTAGAGGTTTCTAATGTGATGTCGTAAATAAACGATTTTTTTTGCGTTTACATTGCAAACGCTGGCTGAACCCTACAAGATAGATCAAAATAATGTACCACAGTATTGTACACCTTAAAAAGGTCTACAAAAAAATCCGCGATGGTTTATGTCTATCTCTTAAGGATAACCCACAATAACAATTTTTTATCCTTTACTTTTTACGAGAAATAATGGCTTATTTACGAAGCGATTTTAAGCAATACAGCATTAATCCTTATCAAATTAAGTACCTTAAGTACATTGTGCATTTAATATAGATCAAAATGGCTCTTTAAAGCATGTAATTCCAATGAATATTTTCGAAGATATTACAGATTTAAAATGCAGGGCATAGCGGTTGCGGCGCGGTACCGCCCAGAGGGTTATAAAATGTCGCTCTTTCAAGAGTAACCTCTGAAGAAAACATGTTTGTATTGTCTAATGACAAAAAAACTGTGAACGTTGTATATAAAGACATTCTGTAGTATCATCATTGCACCCGTGCGAAGCCGGGGCGGGTCGCTAGTATACTATAAATAATAGCATATGTCTACATCTAAGGCAAAATGGCCTTACCTGCAAAATATTTATGCATAAGCTTCTTTATTTTTACTTTGAAGATTTTAAATTTAAATATGGTTTCTATGGTGTAAAAAATATCAATTAAAAAGTAATTCTAACACTGTGATAGTAGTATCACAAAATATATAACAAAAAGTAAGTAACCAGTTCTTGTAATTATAACCTATTGCAGATTTACCCTTCGTAAAAAACAGTACAAATTTTAGTCAATGTGAAAAGTTTTGAAGTCGTGTCGTTTGCATAAAAGGCTCCAAAAGAACCCGCTTTCCCGCCAAAGTCGAATAGCCGGGCAGCTGGGTAGCCGACAGCTTGTCTCAACAAGAAAACTGACGGCGGATGCGAACTCTTGCCCGAATTGAATAAATAATTCATGAGAAACGGTTAAGACTACCCACCCCAGGGTTGCCATAAATGCAGATGGATTTAACTTGTGGAGTTTTACTTAAAATCTTTTCTCACCTCTTAAGAACGTGGTATTTAAAGTCTAAAAGCGGTTTAGTTTGTTTCCTTTTGTGTTTAGAATAAACGAAAAGTAAGCACTCTGCAAATTGCATGTCGCACGAAAGCGTTTACGGCCGTAGAATTGCAAATGCCATCTCATTATGTTTTGTCTAATGCTGCTAGCAATTTCAGAACGTGCTGCGCAAAGAAAGTAAAGTGTTCTTAATGCTAGGATTCAATACTGCAATTTCGACGTTAAAATGCTTTTTATCTCCATCCTTTGTGATATTCAAATGCTGTTTCCAAAATCTGACAAGTTCCGTTCTAAATTACTATTAAACATTTCTAACAAAAAGTTCACAATTATATTCTTGCTGTTTTTAACTGAGTCTAAAATATCACCAATGAATGAAATATTCTAGGGGTAGTGGGTAAAGATAGTAATTACACTTCTTAGATAAAATAAATATATGCCACATTAGAGGGTTACACCACTCAGAGTAAAGTTCATTGCACAATATCTCTTTCATATAACAGCTGGTGTACTAAACAAAATGACGTAACAAGTATTTCTCTTTCATCGTTGATTAATATTTACAAAGTTTCTGTTTCAGCTGTCACACCTTAGGTAAGTGCTTTTTTTCGGCAAAAAATTTTCTTTATGATTCGAACCTGTAATACCCGTCCAGACTACTGTGAATAAGACTACTGACCGCTGGCTTTTGGTGTAAACCTTCTCTGTTACTACGTATAATCGAGACCTTCCAAATGAAAGTTGATTGTGATTATGAATTATTAATAATAAACTGGAAGTCTTTGCTTTAAATTCATAAAGTTATCAATACAAAGATGTTACCGATATTGAATAAGTTTCAAAGAGCGTTATTTGTATTATTTTAAGAGAGAGAGAGAGAGAGAGAGAGAGAGAAAAAAAAAGGGCAAAAATAGGTAAACGGCCTGTGGAAAAAGAGAAGGTATCACGGACTCATAACTTATTAGGCATATTATGGCAAATAATATTGATAGTACTTCATATAATGCAAGGTAATATTCGAATTAACCTTCTTCTAACTTCCCAACAACCCAAAGAGTTGAATGTTTGCTTAATCATAAATTGAATTTCAAAAGATAATAGGAGTAATTAGGCTCTCACATGTCAGAATTATGTGGCGTTAAATTGAGAGCTCGACGTAGATTTTAAACTCATTTATCAATTTATTGCAAATGTTACTCATATATGATTATTTCACTGCGGTTTAATAATACGTTCATGAAAATCAATTATCTACTCCCGTGATTAGCAAAGACAAACTAAAACAAGGCGACGACGGAAACGTGTTTGCTGTTTCTCATTATTCAGATCTCAGACATGAGACGTCATTGGCGATTTAACTTTCAAAAGAAACTGATTTTTATAATAGGCTATTGTAATAATAATTAAAATGAAAATGGCTTAGAGCCAAAAGAATGTTATTTCAAGGCTACGGCTAAACAGAACTACCTACACAGTGAGTATTTTTGTAGATATCAATGCCAAGTATACCGTATACTTTGTGGACCAAAAGGACAAGCGGGTATGAATATGTAAGATCTCAAATGTGATTATACATTCTTTAGCATGTTTAGGGAGAAAGGATATCAAAATGTGTGATTTTTTAACTAAATCAATTTATTCAGGATTTCAATCATTAACATAATATATATCCATAGGCCAAAAACAGCATTATTATCTTTATACATAGGGCACACTGAAAGTTCTGCGCTCCTGGCCGCTCATAAATGCCGCCGGATTCCTCATGAACTCACCCCAGAATACAAACGAACTCGTGTTGATTGGTGTAAAAAAATGTTGTTAAAGTACGATCACGGACGTTTTAATACTGTGTATGACATTGTGACAGGAGATGAAACATGGATATATTGTTACATGCCGGAAAGAAAGCAACAGTATCCTGTATGGGTGTTCGAAGGTGACAGCAAACCAACAGAATTGAAAAAAGTTATTGCGTTTTTTTCTCCCAGCGTGTCCTGTCTGCACGATCCTACTTGAAAAACAAAAGACAGTTAATACTGAGTAGTACACAACGATTTGTTTGCCCAGTGTCTTTGAAAAAGTTAGTAAACGACCAAAAAGTCGCATCCTATTGCACCATGACAATGCCTCGGCGCACACCGCGAACAAGACAAAGTAATTTTTGAGCTAGTGACCCATCCCGCACATAGTCCAGACCTGGCACCATGCGATTTCTTTGTTTTCCCAAAAATTTAAGATTTGATGAGAGGTATGACATTTACGGGGTAGGAAGAGGCCTTGATAGCTTTCAACCAGCACGTGAAAATCATACCCTTAGACCAATGGTCCTCATCCGAATATAAAAAGTGTTTAGCATGTAATGGAGAATACTTCGAAAAGCAGTAAATATATTACTTTACATGTAAAGTGATTTATTAATGAGTTACGCAAAACTTTCAGTGTATTAATTTGATAGTATGTTACCTATTTCGATTGCATAAAAATAATGAAAAAGTTTCTACTGTCTATAACTTTTCTTCTGTCTATAAGTTTCTATTATCAATTGTTCACCGAATTACTGTTGTGAATGTTTGTACAAGAAACATTGTTAGTATTCCTGTGTTAGTTTTCGTACATCGAATATTTGAAGGTTTTGCTGGAACTATTGAATACATAGTGTTGTTTCTGCTTTTAGTAGGGTAGCTAGAGCTCAGTTGGAATAGGGTGGGGTTGGCAATGTGTTACTAGCACCGCTAGTGTGGCAAGTGTGTTCTTTTCGTTCTTTTCAAAGTTATTAAATGTTGAAAAAAACGCTCTTTTTAACTTTGACCTTCATTTGCTGTTTCACAAAAGCATTTAGTGACTTTAAACAGGTCTCATTTTGTAGGTAATTTAATGGAAAACAAAAATGCTTTGGGCACAAATAACGAAAAATGTACTGAAAACGAGATATCACACGAAATATAAAAAAAGCCTTTTTTTCATTAAATTGTTAAAAAAATTTACGCCCCCTTGTCCAGACTGCGGATATCGAAATTCTTAATCAGCACATTTTTTTTACTATTTATTCAAAAATAAAAATGAGTGGTAATCCAAAATTTTGCTATTTTAGTTCCTTGACTGGGCTATTTGAAGACACAAAATTAAGGTTACTAAAAGATATACTAGCTAAAACTTTGTACATACAGGAACAAAATACGTATACGTGTAATAAGTGGCTTTGCTTATTTCTTATACGTCACGTCGTCGTGCTCACCAAACTGAGTGCAAATTGGGTCGACGGCCGTTCCACCGTAGTTACATGGACTGTGAACGAAATTTCTTCCAGAGGAATAAAGTTGTTTCTTACTTTTGAAGCTTAAAATACTTTGAAAATGTGCTTGACGATTTAAAACTTGTTTCAGTATTATTCTCTATCTCACTGTCACTGTTAAAATAGTTTATTTGTAAATTATGTTTCAGTCAGCAGCAGCAGTATTTATTGAAGTATCCAGCGTAAAACTTAGATTAATTTCTAATACGTACAAACATTAAAAAGTAAAATTAAAAACTAGAGATTTTAAATGTCGTATCAAACTTTGTATGTATGTATAGTTTCGATGACAATACTATAACTTGGCATCATGGAGCTGTTCTGATGCTGAAGCCAGGAGGCGGATAGTTGAACTCTTAAATTTCTTCTAGTAAACCCCTCGAGTTTCGGCTCATATGATTTGTTTTGACGATCCCAATAATTGGGTTTAGTAACGATAGAATTTTACTTTTTAATTCGGTTTGCCATTAAAGCGTATTTTTTTAGTTTCACCAAATTATAATTATTTCAAGCAGTAAACTACTACTAACAAATAAACTTAAAACCACAAATAAATGTTACCATATTATCTCGTGTTACACAAAATCTGTGATAATTGTAAATAGCTTTTAATTTTTTTTCATAGTTATATTATCGACCTAATCAGACTGTTCAATTTTGGCTCCTTAGTCGTTAGTCGTAGTCGGTGCAAATCACTGAAGAACTTTTTGTAATGCGTTGATTTAGACCGCAGTGGGCGGCACAGTTATACAATCGCGAAGGTCAGTTCAAACATCTCGCTTGGGATCAATTTGACAACAACAGCATTGTTACAGTACCGTGTGAAAGAAGGCCAGTGTAATATGATTGGACTCATTAATTTAAATTTTACGCGCGGTAAATGCTGCGCTTACACGGGGTGAAATGTACGACGTAAATTGTCTTCTTTCAAAAGCTCTCTAGCAACTCAAGATCTTAATTACTGCAATACCAAAATTAACTGGAGATGATGAAGCTGTTACATTAAAGTACTTCTTGTAGCTAGGAGAAACATGCTCCACTGAAATTTATAAGAAAATTCAGATTCGGCAGCAGTTTACTTTGAAGTTATTTTTACGCTTGATCAAACATAAATTCCCAAAAATATATTATTATTAATATTTTTTTTTAATTATAACTATGTCAAACCTAATCTTTTTTGGGTTTCATGTTTTAAAGGCTATATTTTTACGTCAGTTTGATCACAACTAGCCTCCCTAAATACCTTAAATAACTACAATATGCTTTGAATACATGATGTATCTATATTATTTTAATCCTCGAATGTGTGTAGTTTATCCTTGAGTATGTGTAGTTATGAACATTTATAAGTTATATGTATATATTTGTGTATTGGTCTGTGGCAAGGCTCCTAAAGGGGTAGACCGATTTTGATGTAGTTTTTTATTTTTATTGCAGGAAATGACACTTTTACCAAACTGTTAACACATAATTTTGACTTGGCAATTGAAAAAGAGTTTTTAATACCTATATCTGAGGTATTTCAAAAATAGCAAATGGTTTCCCACCACACAGTTAAATAAGCCAAAAACAATTTGCTATCCATTGCAAGTAATACTCGCCTAAATAGTTTACTGCACACATTTGCTAATATACTGAAGCAAATAAAGGTCTGTTATCTCCTTCGTTGCAGGTCTGAAATGGAATTCACTACCAACATCGCAAATCGCCTCATTAACCTATCAACGTTCCCATACAACTCCGTAATAATACTTTGCTGAACACATTACTACAACGACTAAAGATTAAACATGTAAGAGTATGGAGAATAATACAAAACTGGAACAAAAGCGTGAATTGGCTATTTGACGAAGTATCCAGATAATATAAACGAGCCCACTTCCATATACAAAGACGAACCTCACGGAAAGATCTTTATCTAGCCAATGTAGTTGTAAGGACAGGTTCTAATGCTGCGTTTTGATAGTGATCGTTAGAGAGGTACACGCATTTAATCAAAGTTGAAGTGGTTACCGGTCGTTAATCTTAAGTGACTCAAGATTTTGGTATTGTGAATTCGGATATGTAGACGTGGTCACCTATATGTAAGTACGTAAAAAATCTCTTTTTTTTTTACTCCTGACAAAAACAGGGGGGAGGGGTGTTATAAGTTATATGTGTATATCTGTGTTTGTCTGTGGCATCAAAGTAACTGAAAGGGATGACCGATTTTGATGTAGTTGTATTGTTTCAAAGGCAACTTGATCGAGAGTGTTCTTGGCTATAATTCAAGAAAATATTGTTAAGCCGTTCGATGATCATCAGCTCCTTTCAAATCGTTGACGGGTTTTTGAGTCTTTTAACCGACTTCAAAATTAGAAAGAGGTTATATATTCCACTGTATGTATTTTTTTGTGTGTTCACCAATATTTACGTCATAGAAACCTATTACTTTATTTTTTTTGTTTTATTGGGTATGCTTCCAAGTTGGTCCTATTGCCATCAAGTCCGGATTTTGTGATGTATCAGAGGAAAACCAGGGGAACCCTCAGAAATTAGCAAATGCAGTACCTGCTGTTTTTTCTTTAAATTAAACATTGCCGTTTAAAGTGTTTAAGGTTATTGTTACTTACCAACTTAAAAAACTTAAAAGTATCGGGTTTATTAAACTAAAGTTAATATAATCTAAAGTACTGCAATTCAGTAACTTACTTTATTTAAAATAATATTTAAAAAAAAAGTTAAATTGACTTCAAAAAGTACAAAAGGATTAAGTTTGTTATTGATTACAAACTTAATTGAAAAGACTACAATACACGTGACTCTTTAATATAAAAAGTAACATTATAAAGACACTAGGTACCTATTGCTTTGTTTGAAGTCGGTGCCAAGCTAAAAAGGTACTTGAAAGATAGACTAGATCCACCGAAGCGTCAAACAGGCAGACGTCGCGTCGTTGACAAAATTCTCCAATTTTGAATGATTTATTCTGTCGGTGATAAATTTGCATAATTTGACTACTGCACATAAGTGCTAGTAAGTGTATCAGTTTGTCTTTAATAATTACCAAAATATTCATTAGAATTATAAAATAAATATTCCGTTCTTAGTTAAGCTGTTTATATCCCAAAAGTATTACATATTGTGTTTCGGGCAGCTATTCTTTTCAATGTTGGTCGTGGATACCGAAACCTTACCTTAATTCTGAATAGACTTAGTAATCGAGTGGAACTAGGCTGGCCAGTAATTGTGATAACCGTTTGCTCCGCGGTCAATTCACGATAATGCTCACATTTACCGCACCAGCCAAGGGTCACTGCTAATGTTGGCAGGAAATTTGTTTTATTTAACATGACCGAGGTAAACATATTACTCTTAAAAAAAAAAACTAACTAATCCTATGTCAAATCAAGTCAAGTATTTATTGAGTTTCTGAGCGTATGTTATATGTCATATTTTACTGCTAAATCCTATGTCAAATGCCATTCGAATTTTCAATGAAATTGATCATAGATTAGTAATTAATTCTTTGATCAACGTTTCAGAAACTTTAATTGATTTGACATCTCTGTTAAGTTGACAGCTATGTTCGTTGAACAAAGTTTTGATCACTCATTTAGAAACCGGGTGTTAGTCTTGTTTAGATGATTTTTCGTAATGGTAGTTCAAGTTCAGAGTTTATTAATGTAAATACATTGACGGTGGATACAACCTCCTTTCAACAGGTCTTCTTGGAAGTCATTGAGACCTATGTCCAGCAGTGGACGTCTTATGGCTAAAATCATGATGATAATTCATCCAAATTTTGTGAAATTATAATATTAATTTATTTAGTTATTTCTTGTAAAAGGTACTAGGCGAACATTTTTAATAAAGAAATTTGAAATTAAGTATGAGATCTTTACCTCAAAGATATAGTTTAGCTTCATGTGGCACCCTCACTACTGGTTTCTCACGTTTAATCATACTAAACGTTTCCTTCAATGAACACTGAAATGAATAAATGTTATCATTGCTATAAGATTTTTCAAAAAAGAAGAAAAGATAATTTTGATGCCACCTATGGACGTGTCCAATGCGATGTTAAAGTTGTGGCTATTTTGCCATTTCAGCATCTTTACACCAATAATTAATATAACCTGCCTGCTGCCTGCTTGAATCTTGCAAATTGTACATAAACAAAATTTATTAGTAGTAGCGGGAGTAATAATGGATTTTGCTAAATAACTACCACATTTGACTTTTTTTGACTGGCCTATTGGTCTAGTGGTTAGTGACCCTGAATGCTGAGCCGGTGGTCGTGGGTTCGATTCCCACCCAGGACAAATAATTGTGTGATGAGCATGATCATTTGTTCTGTGTCTGGGTGTAATTGATCTATAATATGTATGTATTTAGACATTTATCTATTTCAACAGTCTGGTTACCCTAGTACAGGCTCTGCCAAGTTTGGGATCAGACGGCCGTGTGTGAGATGTGTGAAGTTATTATTGTTGGTATTTTGTTTATCTCCCTTAATGAAAGGGACAATGATAGTCTAATTACACGGGCCATAGCCAAGTGTAATTAGGACTTAAGTGATGGTGTGGAAGAAATTGATGATGTGATGAGGAATTTGCGAGTAAGTCTACATGTATTTCAGGCTACGTTGAATACTTTTAGGTATGGTCCCGGTTGAAGAAATGACTATTTATTATTATTCATAATATCACTAATAAAAATAATTTAAATTTACTTTTAATACAATATTCTTTTGGCCACGTACTAGATACTAGTGCAGTTTAGGGTACCGTAAAAGTTTATTTTCAAATGACGTGATACAATTGTGATTTTTTTTATTAGAAAGTGTACCAATTAATGACTGAAAAATATATGAACCACTCCGGCACCTATTCAAAGGATTTTGACTGAAATTGCTGTCACTCAAAACTACTTTACCAAAGTAATTTAGGAAGAGTGTAATGGAGGTTGTTGACAAGTATGACCACTGGTGTTAATGGACTTGTTTGCTCGTGAAGGTTTACTGTTATTAATATTAAAATACAAGTACTAAAGGTTTATGATACAGGGGACTGGTCTTGGGGTTCTACTAAGTCACGATTATTTATAATAGTGGCAGCAAATATGTCTGTCTGGTTTTGTTAAGTTTTTCTTATTGACATAAATAGTTCTATAGTTCCTATACAAGGAAGTCTAAAAGGTATGCCTTTTAGAAAAGTAATGTCGGACTCCGAGTTCCTACTACCTCTGAAAGTAGAATTAAGAAAAAAAAAATTCGCAAATACTGTAATGCACTCATTAAAATACTGAGATCTTAGTGGAGCGTTAGTGAGGATATCTTCCAATATCATTAACATATCGGTAACGAAGAAATTTTTAATTTAATTTATTCTATAATTTTTATTCTTGTCATGGTTCTTATTATCCTCGATTATTAAATAAACTATTCATACTTTATCTTTCATTCATTCCAAGTATTTAAAGAAGTTACTTGAAAACCCTACTAATAATAGTGATGTACAGGTGAATTTTAAGACTATATTTAAAAATAATAATAATACAATTGCCATGGGTTAATTGCTAAGAGCCTCTACCAAAACCTTCAGAGGTTCACGTTAGGCGGCTGGATTAAGGGTCTGACGCAGATAGGGGGGGTCCGGATGTCTTAATAAAAGCTGTTCCCGGATCCCTCCTACTTAAGGCGCAGTACGGCACACCGTGTGGTTTTAGTCGGTTCGATTCCGACACACCGCCCCACTGAAAACCCCGGTGGGGTGACGGCCCAAGGGGGTTTCCACACGCACAAAAAAAAAAAAAAAATGGTCTGACGCAGAAGGCAGTCCTCCTTGATGCGGCACGCATAGTGAGGACGTTTCTGTCACTAGAACCCTAACCACTGGTAGCTTGGTCTTTGTACCCGATACCGGTGGGACATTATTTTTTTATATTTTTAAATATTTTTATATCTGAATGTATTTGAAATTGTAATTTATATTATATATTTATAGTATATTTAAGTAAATAAAGGCAATTATAATTTATTTTTCTCACTACAATGTACAGTACAATGTAATTACAACGGAGTTATATAAAACATCTATAAATATTGTGGGAGACTGGTGCCTAAACTAGGCTTAACCTGTATTTCAGGAGGTCTCCACCCCTTCGGCAATATTACAATTATTGTGTTATTAGATGCTTGTACACTCGACAATGCGGTAAGATTATAACAATCCAAATTTAGATTAACGATAATGTATAATAGACAATAGACTAATCTGTAATAGACTCATTTGTGACCGAACACCGTGTGGTTTTAATCGGTTTGAGTCCGACATACCAACTTCATCCTCGATTAGGTCGTGACCCGTGGGGGTTTCCACACGAAATAAAAAAATGGTAATGTATAAGCTTTTGCTAGCTATTCAATTATAATTAAAAGTTCCGTGAGTGGTGTTCATAAAAAAGAAAAAAAAAATTATTAATAAAGCTACAGTAATATAGTATCCCACCAAAAATATTTTCATCTAAAATGTTCTCTGTCTTGGCTCGCACTGCCAAAAAGTTATCAGATCTCATGCAGAGGCAAGCTTCTAACTCTACACGCCCTGACTCGGCTCTACATGAGATCTGTCAACTTTATGACACTGCGAGCCATATCGAGACCATATGGCAACATTTTACATGAAAATTTGCTTGGTGGGATTTCACTTCTTTTTGTAAGTTTAAAAATCCTGACATATATATTTCATTACTTATAACAAGGAGTCCCTATATCGTCAATTTTCAGACCTCTAGCGTCAAAATTTGCGGAAGTCTCATACAAACTTCCATTCCCTATTTTAAGGAGTTGGGGGCCAAAGTTCCAAGTTTTATAATTTTCTTGTTGTTTGTGTACTAATACTAGCTTACATACCAAATTTCAGCTTTCTAGGACTTCGAACTTTATATGTGTAATAAGTCTACTATTGATATCATATCCCGAGAATTTTGTGTATCTGTAATCCAAACCAAGTTATGTGGGTTCAAAAAACGAGGAAGCGCTTCGAGAAAGGTAGGTAGTGCCCTTGCGCTTCGCTTGACCTCGTCTTGGCGGGGTCACTACCGTGCTCCCAGATAAGCCGCAGGTCTTTCATCGATGCTCGACTACTTTCGGGCCCGACAACGACGCTTTCTTTTTCATGGGGTGAAGCAATCTGCGCGTTGGTTTCAGGTGCGTCGCATAATCTAGGAAATACAAACGTGTTTACAAATACTACCTAAATCAATTTCCAACATTAGCATCATCTTCCTGCCCTTTTTGCAAGTCAGCGCAATGTGCAGGTAATACAGTCTGTTATTATTTTTATTTCTTTTTTCTTCAGCGTTGCAAAGTATTTTGGCTTGTTCCTTTTATGGTCCGCCGCCTGCCTGACGCCAAACCTCCTTGGGAATGAAGCCGTTTTCAGACAGGACAAAGGAAAGTTGGGTTAAAGAAAATAGATAGGGCGAAGAAGCTAAAGTAAGGGATACCGCAAGTCTCTGATGGGGAAACGGGAATGAGATTGCAATAGCTCAAAAAGGCCGGGGTCGCGTACCCGTATGTCAATCTAGTGATCGAAGAGGCCACTAGGACAGGAATATCAACTGGCTACTATCACCACAGTACAGTTAATTTCGCTTTCCTGTAAACCAATCGCTTTTTAAAGCACAAATTGATCTTCTATCGTCTACTCAAAGCAAATCAAACTATACCGTAATATATACACAGCTATACTTACTCTTGTAGGTATTGAATTTATTCGCTGTCACCCTCAGGCCCGCTCCGTTCGCTATATTTACATTTAATTTAGAACGTCCAATCCATGATAGTTTTTTGAATAAAATATCGAAATGGTCTTTGTTTATATTTTTCTATTTGTCGGGAACGCTGAAAGGTTTGTTATATATGCATAAATATAAACAAATAGTTTCTGTGAAATACCTACTCATTAATTAAAAAGCAATACATGTCGGCTTCTATAGAGCATCGCATAAAAATAATATATTAAGTATTTTTAAATCTTTTGCTGATTGGTATCCTTCTGACTTAACGGGTCTTCTTGAAAATCAGCACTAGGTCCGGACATGTGCCTGGCCTATGCTGAACCAGAACCTATTCGATACGACTACAGATTTTATATATATATATATATATATATATATATATATATATATATATATATATATATATATATATAATATACCCTTAAATATATATATATATATACCCTAGGAAGGAAGTCCCCGAGAACGTGAAGTACACATACTCTATTATAATTATATGTTATAATATTTTTTCTCTTTCTCTCTTATCTACAAACGCAACAAAAGTAATATCACGCGCGAATTGACATCCCTGGTCTGGAACTGCTGTTTAACTTCTGTGCATTATCCCAGTCAGGTATCCTTTAAAAGTACTGTAAAATACAAACTTAACTGCAGTACCATAGAGCGTGTACACACAATCACATTGGTTAACCGCTCAACTAAATTTGAAGCTTTGACCCTTAACTAGATGAACACAAAGTGCTGATAATCATAATAGAGATTGTGTTCTTTGATACAAAACACTTGATCCAATAAGAATTAAACACGTTAGTAACCCAAAGGGTTGTCGCATGACCCTATAACGGCATTACCCTATTACCCAGCGTGCGTCAGTGTACTCAGTGTCCGGTCGGGCGTCCGAACGGCGGAGTCTTCGTTCATATTAAATACATTTATGATGTAAGTAGTTTACGTTTTACATCAAAATTTCATTATAAAGCGTTTGTTAGTTTTACTGTCTTTGTATTGAACGATTAATGGTTTGGTAATGGTTTATGGTTTGCTTACAGTCGTAACATTGTTACTTAATCTAATAAATTATATTTCGTAGAATTTAAGATAATGTACAACCACTTTCAAGCAAACACAACGTGCATATAGTGTTAAGTTAACAAAAGTGAAAACAGTAAAATATAATACGAATGTTAATTATATATATTTAAATTAATTTTAACATGTGTGCTTACGAACGGGATTCAACGCAACCACGCAACAGGCACCACACACCCCGGACCGCCCGACGACTCGACTGGGCAGCCGGTGTCTTGTCACAGGCTGACTCATGAACAGCGCAACCCGGCTCAAACGTCAGACAGCCCAGAGGCATGCAACACCTATTACGCGATCGCGCCAACTCCCGTTCAAAAACATAATTATATATCATGGATCGCGAAAGTTTAAAAGTTAAAATATTTTTACTGCTTTTAACATATTACACAAAAGAAGAACGTCTATTGTGTTCATTAATTCAATGTTAAATTAATTGTCGATGATGAAGTTAATACTTTTTCGGAAATGATACAAAGAATCATTGAATATATCCAGCAAACTACTGTACTCATTAGCAAGCCTAGTTAGACGACAGATTGGAGAATTTGATCCTAAGACAGTTCTTCGGAGAGGTGGGCAAAAAGGAGTGATTGTTGAACTTGGAACTCACAGTTTAATTTTACTAAAAAGCATTGGGCAGTCTATTTTATCTGTTATAATTTTATACAAGAATACAAATAAGGTCTAGTACTTTCCTACGTTTCTCCAATGAATCAATTTTGAACTGTTTTAATTTATAAGGATATAAAAACTTCTTAAGTGTATTTTTTATTCCAGATGTATTTGTTAAATACCATATGAAGCGCTTTTGTATGCTGAACGCATACAATTTCAGTTTTAGTACAAAAACGCCACTACCACACACTCCACCTATAGCTAGATTCATATTAAGCTCGACTAAAAACTTTCGTGAGTGGTATTCATATTAGTTAAGATATCCGGTTTTACTCACGTGTATATTTCCCTGAAATATACACGTGAGTAAAACCGTATATTTTAACTAATATAGATTTATATTAAGTTCCAGGAAACTCCTACACTGTAAAATGAAACATAAAAAAGATGGTGTAAATTCCTGTTTTTCCCTGCTTTTCTCTGATTACCTTGGAAGAAAAACAGGAATTTAAAAAGTGACCAGCGCTTGTTTGTAACCGGTTTGTAAATTGGGTCCTGATAATATAAACATCAAATTAATAACATAAAAATGCCAAAGGTAAGTACAAGATCAGTCATTATTATTCCTGTACAAATACTGAAATGACGTAACAGTCAGATATACGTCACATCTGACGGAATGATCGCCAGCAATAATGGTAATATGCGGAACTAAAACTCATGATCATTTGCATATTCAGTTAAAGGGAGGCATCGTAAATCTTTATAAAGCGGTCTATTTCCGATCCGATTAAACTGCAAAATACATTAGAAAAACTTAAAAATTACAATAAAACCCTCGTTTTATGAATTTTAGAATCCTGTAACTACTTTTTTCAAATGATGTGGACGGGAAAATGCATGACGAGCTCAGCGAAGTTTATGTTATGTTTTTTTTTTATTATTATTGCACGTCAGAATGACCTCAAACCGCCTGATGGAAAGCTAGAGTGAGGTCCAAGGACTGAGGACCACCATTATAGATACGGATGATACTAAAATGGTCGCCCTCAGCTTGACGGCCTCGAGAGATGCTTTTTCACGCCCCGCTTAAAGGACCCGGGATTATATGACGAAGGGAACACGTGTGCTGGTAGTGCCTTCCCTTTTTAATCCCCTTCAAATCGACGCTTTTGCTAAGCTTTCTTCAACAGGAGTTAACGATTGCAATATAAAACACAGAGGAACAGGTTTTGGTAGACAAACCGCAAATACGCACAACTCGCTTTCAATTTGTCTACCAAAACGTTCTATCCCCAATAATCACTGTAAAATAAAAATAGGAACATGAATAGCAAGCTTTACTCTGACGGCAGTTAGTCAACGTCTGTGCTTGTACGGCACTCGTAATTAGTTCACATGTCTTGTTCGCTTTATTCCATGTTTCTGTTTCTTGCTGCTATTCTAATGTGGGAAATTTAATTAGGGGCGAGAATCTCTAGGCTTGGCTTGCGGAGGTTGTAGATGCATTCATCACGAAAGCAAAAGGTTTAAATTAAAGCGATGCTGCTGCTTTGCTTTGTTTAATAGTGAAGAAGTGGCCTATAACACCAATTACGGTAGAAAATATGCTAGCAGTGAAAAGCTTTAGAATAAGAAAGAGAACAGATAGAGCACTGATTTGCACCGTATGATTACTTGATTTTCATTTAATAAATATCAGCTTATAATAAATCGACAGTCTTCGAGCTTTCCACGAGAGAATTTTAAAGGTTTTTGGAAACTTGTTGTAATAGTAAAGTTTTTCAATTCATTTAATATTTACTTTTAAGCATAGAATTGTCTTGCACTTTTCGAAAAACGTGGTCTGTTTTCTTTGCTTTGGAGAACGCAAGGCACATAACACAAATAATTCTAAATGGCTTTCTTCGTAGAGTTCAAATCAGTCTTCAGTGCCTTGTTTAAATTTCATAATCAACCAAATCGGATACTGTCAAATGTCAAATAATTTCAATATCGCTGAAGTAGGTACAAAAATTCAAATATAAAAGATGAGTTCTCTAATTTGTAAGTATTTATTGTAGTTGGTTTTACAGCAGCATCTTTTTTCCCTAAGTCCAATTACTTAGAGTCAGAACAAAATGTATTTTGCCTACGCATGCTTCTGGCTTGACGCCTCTGCACTGGTTTCTTTTCGGACTATGTAATTTTCACATAAGCTATTCAGCTTTTCTTCTCGAGTTTCCTTTTCCTTGAGTCTTTCGCTACATTGAAAACCTTCCATATCTGTACTATTTTAGCAAATTTTACCTCTCACAATGACATCAATCATCATCCTGTTGCATATATACAGCAAAGAGGCAATGAGAGTGAATTATTAACCTTCTATCTCATCCCATCAACTGCCAACGAGCTGAAAAGAACGATTGTCGATTTATGCATCAACGACGATAAATTGTTCTTTCAACATTACCAATGGTGCCTTACTAGTAGAATTGTTTTACAAAAACTTTTGAACATTAGTCCCAAGTAACATAAGTAAAACTTTAACAAAATGGAATTGAAAGGAACGAAAAATTCGTTAAAGTTATGTTGAGTTCCTTGACTGGTGTAACGAACTTGAAGACGATGCCAAGCAGTTTGTCCAAACCTACCCTAATTATTACGCGACTAGAATGTGATTTTATTCTTGGACATTATTATTTGAAAAGATGTCATTTGATAATTTTCCTTCTACCGCCTGGCCACAAACGCAGCGGTATCAGGGGCAGTTTAAAAGTTGACAGTAATCTATGAGCCACAAGTCACCTCTCTCAGCAGTAACCTAAAACCTTTTGCTCAGTAAATTAATACTGTGGAGCGGTAAAAAAATAAACGGAAAATTGGCTAGTCACCAGACAGTTTCTGTTCTGATGTGCAAGTGCATTGTATTCAGCAGTATATTTAAATTACTAAAATGCGATCTGACTTACGCAACAGAAGTACATTCACTCACAGTATTAATATTATCCACTACTCTCTACCACTACACTAAATAAAATATTTCTGTGACTATCATCTCCAAAATATATTTTTAAGCATTTTATTACCATATAATATATATCTGCTAATTTAAAAAAATGGTTGAAGGAATAATAAAACTGTAATAAAACTACTACACACCAATACTTTGGAAAAGCCAATCACTCGAACCGGCAATTCCAACCCAAAAGTGCCCTAGGTCTATAAAGCTAACTGAACCATAAAAATATAGAAGTCCAGCCTATTTCTCACAGAAAATAAACCAAAACAATTACAATAACACAAACCCTACTTAAGTGCCAATTGCCAATCCGTCTGGCAAAGTTGGCAAATACGTCAGGAGTCCAAATGGCGCAGTAGGTGCTAAGTGGTAGCCGTTTGCGGTAATTTGGGCGCCCACCGTGAAGTCAATTAGCTAAAGCTTTCGTGAACACTTATGTTTTCAACTTCAGTACGGGACCATGGTACAGCAAAATATATTCCGGCATAAATATAAATGTGAAAAAGTTTTGGCTAAGAGATTTATGTGTGCTGGGTGTTTTATAGCTTGTTACATCTTATTTTCACTTTGATTGTTGCCTCCTAAAAGTAAAAGTATATTGTTTTTTTTTCGTGTTTTTACTCATACTAACATTTCGCCTAAGGGGTAGGCAAAGTAATAAAAATAATAGCTTGACACACTTTACGTTAACAGCCGTCTGATCCCAAACTAGGCTGAGCCTGTACTATAGGAACCAGACTGCTGATAAACATACTTATATTTTACATATTACACTGTTAGACTCTGGATCGTTTTCCTGGTATATTTTTCAATCACTCATTTTGTCAATTATTTTAATTATTAATAAAAAAGTTCACCCAGACAGACATAACAAATGATCGTGCTCATCACACAATTATTTTTCCTGGGTTGGAGTTGAACCCACGACCTGTGGCTCAGCTGTCAGGATCACTAACCACCAGACCAACAGGCCAAGGATTTACCCCATCATATATTTTGCCAAAGATATTTTGTTGCATGTATATGGTCGAACCTATTGTCGTTTATCGAGCTCGTTTCCAGACTTAGTACTGCTTGTAATTAGTTTCGCTGACTGGGTGCGAAAATAACATAATTTTTGAGTTTTTAAATACTTTTGTTTAAAATGACAACTTTAGTATTACTGCATGTCGATGTGTCACAGACGTTTAAATCCCGAATGCTTTGATTATATAAGCCCGTATGTGTAAATTTCACAATACTCTCAAAGTGATGACCGTTGACAAGTTAAGCGATTACTCTTCTATGCATTCGTGCAATGCAAAGCAATGTAAAGGACCAAATAATTTTAAACTTAAAAGTTAAAAATTATTTACTTAATTATGTATTCGGTCGGATAAACACCTGAATAAGGACACATCGGTTTGCTTACAAAATAGGGACACTGTTAGTATAGTATAGTATGTGACGGTACATGGCGAAAAAACAATATCAAAAATGTCGAAAAGGTCGAAAAACCTTCATTCGTGGAAAAGCCGTACTTCAACACGTATGGGCCGGCTCGACCGGAGTGATAACACTGTCTCACAGAAAAGTGGCAGTGAAGCAACGTTTGCATTGTTTTTCGCCGAGTGAGTGAGGTTACCGAAGGCCCTAACCCTTCCCTCTCCCCCTTTTTCCCCCGTTCCCCTACTCCCACCTTAAAAGCCGGCAATGCACTTGTGACTCTTGAGCTGCAGATGCCTATGGGCGGCGGTAGTCATTTACCATCAGGTGACCCGTCTGCTCGTTTGCCCCCTATACCACGGCCAGTGCAACCTAGTTGAAACATCAGGCAATTCAGAGGTATGTAATACCTATTTCCTGATCGCGTTAATTCCCGTATAAATACATTATTAAGTATATGATGGAACGCGAAAGCTTAAAAGTTACTATTAAAAATTATTGTTAAATTGTGACAAAAGTTAATTTTTTCCAAAGGCGAAAATATTAATAGAAGGAAAGAGATACCGGGTTCGACAATGCCACTCAATCCGAATCAATTCTACGTGACGGTGCCATTAGATAGAAGCTTTCCAGTTACTTCGTGTCACGATAAAAAGTAGGCGAACAGAGTACAAGTGGTGCTTTAGGAGCTGAGTCAGTGGCGACACGCTGGCGCTGTGCCAAGCTCACTGAGTCGAATGCTGCCTAATTGATACTACAGGCTTTTAAACGAACTACGTATAATTGGTTTCTGTCCGTGACACAACGAATAAAGGCGAAGGGTTTCATCAGTTTGCTGCAGGTGACACTTTGAAATAGAGCCTGGATCGAGCTTTGTGACTTTTTACTTGTAGATATTACAAAGGACTTTTGGAGTAACAAATGGTATCCTGACACGATTTTATGATTGGCATAATTGGCCGGAAATATATACAATCTTGCTGTGGGTAAATGAAAAAAGTGTATTTGTTGGTTTGTTCTTTTATTGCTGGTAGTATTTATTTACCATAATGAACAGATTGTAATAAAATTTTGGTATAAAGGTCTCGCAGGACTTGAAATAATTTACATAATGATTTTTGTTTCTTTTAATTTTGTATGTATATTTTATCTGTATGTAAAATATTTAATATAGATTTTTTTTTATGATACTAATGTAGTTAATAGTTATATAATTGAGCGCTAGTTCTCTATTAACAAAAAAAAAATATTTTACTTTTCTTATTTTTTATCACTTTTCATATAATCTCTGTTAACATTCTTTGTTAATATTTTACTATTATTTCAGTTTTTCATTCATTATTTGACTCTTTTCAGTTAAATCAATTTGTTTTCATTTTTTATGCCGAAACATTTCAATTATTATTTGATTCTAACTAGTTCATAGAACTTTTAGTGTCATGGAAGGGTGCAGGTATAATGTAAAGCAGGGTTGCCAACCGTACGAGGTTCCTCGTACAAATACGAGATTTATGGTCTGCTGTACGAGGTACGAGGATACGATCAGGCTCGTACAATGATGTACGAGATTTTGATATAGGAAATTTTTATAGCATTATTTTTTATTGTAAACACTATTTTATAGCGTCAATGGGTTTTTACACTTTCGCAACATTGGGTCTGTTAAATGAAAAGTAAACGCAGGCGTATAAATTATATCCCGAGACAGTGGCGCCGTGTTCCGCGCGTGCCTCTCTTACTGATAGGAGACAAAATCCCCCACAACACAGTGGGGTCGCCTGTTGTTTAACAGGCGGCCAAGTCTGCCAGGGTACACAGGGATTTCCTTCTAAGGGTACACCTGAGGCCCTGGTAATATGGACTGTGATGGAACACCGTGTGGTTTTGGTCGGTTCGAGTCTGACATACCACCCTACCGCTTAGCCCAGGTGGGGTGACGACCCGTGGGGGTGACCAGAGGTGTAAAAAAAAAAAAAAAAAGGCGTAGAAATTTTATACTAAATATTATTATTCAGCAATTCAAAGACTAAAATGTAATGAGGAAATTGGACAGGTTGTAGTAGTCTGATGTGCCGACCACCGCGCGTACATTCTCATTTAACCTCAATCAATAGTTATATATGATAAGCGTGAATTTAGCAGTCATGTTAACAATGTTAAAAATATCGACATTTCATTTTTTGTTTAATTTTTTTTTTAATTAAGCAAATTAACAAATATCTGCTAAATTTACACTCATTTAATATATCTTATTTTTGGTTTTATAACATTTTAAATGATTGTTGAATGTACGAGGTTTGAAAGCCAGAGTACGAGATTTTTAGGTGTTTATGTACGAGAAAAAAATTCTAAGGTTGGCAACCCTGATGTAAAGGGAACATGATTCTTAAACTATATAATTATATAAAAATAAACTAACTCTTTTAAAGAAATTCTAACAAGGTTTAATAGTATTGTAATGGAAATAATTTAGAATTACTAGCTTGAAAGTAATAAAGTTTTAATGTAATGTTTTAGGCATTTCAAGTACAAAATTCATTCAAACGCTAATAATAAAAAAGGGGTATTAAAACATGATGTTTTAAGAAAGTTGTAAGTCACATGTGGGTATAACAAATATACCCACATGTTTTAACTAATTCTTAAAAAGGTTAGCAATAACTTTATTAAGGTACAGTAATATGTTTTCTTTTTAAAACTGAAGTGGGTTAAGTTTTTTAAGGTACGAATATAACCTCTCATCCTTCAGACACAGCGCGGCTTAGAAGAGCTAAACACAGTTTTCAATCAATTTTCCTTATTAATGTTTACTGAAAAAAGAACGGCAGAAGAGAAAAGTGTATATGATAGGGAATTTTACCCTACCAAGAAATGGTCAAAAGTATCATAAATAATACGATATGTAGTTCATGTAAAAGGTAATCGAAAAATATTAGTTTCAGTTCATAAATATAAAAATAAATTTTATAACTAATTTCAAAGTTTTAATTTTTTTTATCTGTTCCACATGTGTGAAGTATCATCACGTAAAAAATTATGTTTGTGAAAATTTGGAATATTTTAATGCTCCCGTGTATTTTACCTAAATATTACCTTGGAAGACGGTTTTTATGAAATCAAAAACTACAAACCTACTAAGAATTAGTTCTTTTACGATAAGAAAACACCGCAAACCCTGATTTTTGGTGGAATAACTTTTTTTATGAATTAATGGGTTTTTTACTCTTGCCTTGGGATCAAATAAAATACTTTTGAAAAAAGGGTGTAATACCCTATTAACATAGATATAAAACAGCAATGATTAAATCCTTATGAAATATATGACACCATTACTTACTTCAAAAGACAAAGTGTGACAGACGTCTTTCCCAAATTGAACAAAGACAACCGAACCGTAAAATTAAATCCATGTTAGGTATTGTACACGGTCTGTTTATCCTTTCTTGAATAATTCTGCTCTCATATAATATCAAGCTATATTTCAGCTTCAATAAATTTTAATCTTATATTACGGAAATACATTAAACATGTACAATTTTCAACCATTTCTGGTGACGCTGAAAATCGTCCATAATTTTGTGCTCAATCGATGGAGTTTCTTTAAAGTCCATATTGAAATAGATTAAATTAAAAAAAAGAGAGAGATCAAGATTTGCGTTTAGATATTTACATAGGCTAACCAGTGATAATAGTCCTATATTTGTTTCCGTTCTAACACCCTTCAATAAGCTCTCTCTATTGTCATTAGACCTTTCATACAGGCCAGGCGGGTAGGTAGATTAGATTTATCACTTTAAACTTAAAATAAACTAACTAACAGTCAGCTCATGCAGCTTAGACATACCCAAGAATATCTATTAAAATTGATAATATAGTTTTTTATCTTTAACTTTTTTAACCCGTTGCAGTAAGTGCTGAATGGTTTAATACAAAGTTTCTATCATGATGAGCGCGTATTTTGTGGAATTAAGATTATAGGTGTACATCCTAGTTTCCTTTCACTACATCGATCACTCTAGTTCGTCTGTCACGGGTATTTTAGTTCGATTACTATTCTACAAATAGATGTTAGAAATCTTTTTATACCTTAAGTAAAATATCGTGTATTCCTTGACATGTTAGACAGTTTCTTGTAATTTCAATGTACGATCAAAGGGCACATAAATACTTGTCACAATAATGGCAGGAATGTAGCAAGAGAAATGTTTGTGCCTGTCGTCGTTACCCTGGTGCCTTATAATAGAAAATACTACTGGTCTTATAGGTTCCCAAAAATATTTCGGGTACATTGCTTACTATTTCGTGATCGCGTTAATTCCCGTATTATTATTTTTTTGTTTAGTAGTTATTGTTAAGCTTTAGGGTTATGAATAGGTAGTTTAGTAAATAACGGTCGAGCTTCGATCTCTGGGTGACCACTCAATAATGTAAAATTTCAATTTGTGAAAGACTCACGGCACTTTATAAAAATTATAAAAGATCTCAGATGGGAATCTGATGAATTCATGGTCAACTTTGACGTGGAGTCACTTTTCACGAATATTCCGATCAAGTACTTGAACATCGTGCAAGACCTTCTGAGATACAACGAACTGCCATTTAATTATATTCATCTACTGGAATACTGTTTAGATGGCAACTATTTCTTTTCCGAGGTCAACATTATCTTCAGATTGATGGTGTTGCAATGAAAAGTCCTGTAGTCCCTCTACTTGCAAACATTTGGATGGAGCATTTTCAAAAGAATATGCTGAGTCTCGGCCCAAAGATCGTTAGGTTTTAGAAGCGATTCGTGGATGACATCTTCAGTATCGTCAAACTAAACAAACAGGAAGTAGATAAATATGTGCAACATCTCAACTCTATTCAACCCAAGGTAAGGTCCACAAATGAAATGAAGGAGGATAGGTCGTTGTCCTTTTTAGATGTTAAAGTAACAGTGAGATCAGATGGGTCCTTGTCACATTATGTGTACCGCAACCCTACTCATACGGATAGGTACACGCCACGTCTCATCATTATCTCCGACACCTGCAATCTATTATGACTTCACATAAGAATTTAGCTTAGCTTACAATCTGTGTGACCCTGAACATTTGAAGCGAGGATCATGTTCAGGAGATACTCAAAAGTAACGGATATCAGGTGGATGGAAGACGCCAATATCGAAAATGTGCAGGTAAACGAATTAGTAGTGCACCAATAAACTCGATTTACTTTGTGGCATGGTTCAACTTGACGCTAAATTCTGATTTGTGTTTAAATTCACATTAATGTTTTTAATCTGATCCTAAAATACTAAAATAATGAATCAAAATTGACTAGATAATTGTACGTTCAGCTATTTAATTCTTACTAAGTATGGTTCACTCGTACATTTATTTTCAAACTATTTGTACCGGGTGTTTGCAGTTACATTCCTAGTTATCAACCAGGTACCTAATAAAATAGAAATTCTGCGCTCTACTAGTTGAAAAAATCGTGTCACTCCCGATCCGAAGGCAGACATCAATCATTCACGGCGCTGCAGCCATTTCCCTTTGCATTGGCATTTTTCACATCGGAGTTAATCCCTCTCTTTTATACCGGAATATCATGAAAGAGAGATTGTAGTATACCCATCATTGGGACTTAAATGAAGGTTTAAAGCTATTCGGGTGATATATTATGTGACTTGACTTAACGATGGTGGGATGGTCCAAAACCAATTAGCCAAATAGGATTATAGATTTAATTAGAGTGTATTTATAAACTGTTGTTATTATATGGAAGTTAAGAAAGTTGATTTTTTGGATATTTATATATTACATCGAGAAATCACACACAAAAACCCACATTAGTCGATAACCGCACAGAAAATAAAAAAGAGTGACACTGTCCACCTCCTGGCTTTATCACAGACCATTGTTACCAATACCAATCTGATGGACTCGTCAAAACGAATCATTTGAACCAATCTCGGGGGGTTTACTGAGCCATACGTAGCCACTGAAGAGTTTCACTATCCACCTCCTGACTCGATAATCAAAGGCTCCAACATACCAAATTATAGTATTGTCATCCAAACAACATATACACATATATTTTTTTTTCGATGAGACAATTATGAGAAGGAGGTTAAAATTGACCTCCAAGATTTGTTAACATATTTAGTTGTGTACAAGTGAAGCTAATAAAAGTGTATTAAAACAAAACTGTACGGTGTTTGAATGATAAAAACTTTTAAAGAATTAAATAAAGATTTTGTCATCGATATCTATCGTATTTGGCTATTTTTTATTTTTTACCAGCCGCAGGTCAGAGTAGCCTCCTCCCATGGAGGCGCGTGGACTAAATTACTAAAATTGACAGTACTTGATAGATAGGCTAGGTCCACCGCGGTGGCAGCGTAGGGTTTCATGCTGAACACAATAAGCCAAACAGCTGATTTCGTTGACGCACGTCTCAAATAATATTTAATTTTGTAATTCAAAATTAAATATGAAATATAGGCTTTTTAACACAAATAATATTTTCTGTTGGATTGGGCAATGATACGGGCGTCTAATACGAAGAAACACATTTTTGATAAAAAATTGTTTCGACACATTATCTGCATGTAACATGGCTTCTTTTTATACGTAACGATATTTAGATATACTGCAGTAACCTGTAGGAACTTCTCCTACATCCTGTCTCCTTAAAAGAAAAAAATGATCGTCATGTAACATAAGCTCTAGTTTATTTCATTAGCATTCTCAAAGCCAGCCCATTTCGGTCCCAATAAGGACCCTCACGTCACGCCGCTAACGATCTTCTATTGTTTTCGACACGTTCACAAACACGTATGAACTTATTGTCGTACCCTATCAATGATTAGAAACTCTAATATTTAAGAAATAGGGTTCTATATTGCATGGATGAAGGTAGCAATTATGAAGTGTAGGTAAAGCTCGGAATAGTGTTACTAGAGGATTAATAAGCGGCGGTAGCGTAATGGCTAAGGCGTCGGACTTGCGATCAAGTGGTTGCGGGTTCGAACCCCTCCCAGTGCACTACCGTTGTGAACCTACTCCTAACACAAGCGTTAAGCTTAGCTGGAGGGGTTAACGAGATTACTAGTAATGTGTGACCCACGTTACTAGTAATCTTTATAAGAATAAAAAAAAGGAAGGAATTTATTACAGAAGCGGTAAGGCGAGCCTCCTTCCAATACTTTCAAATTCCTGTATCAAACCTTAATTTAAAATGGTACATAAGAGTAGTGTGCGGAAATTGCAGAAGTCTGCTTACAAACTGGGCTGCAGGAAAAAATAAACACAATTTGGAGTCGCAATATAATGGAGAGAACCAACAAATCACGCAACAGACTATTACTATTGCCTAACTAAAAGAATTGGTTTTAATTACAAAAACCTGATATTCCATCCGTCACAAACGACCACGGCCCCAAATCAAAAAGGTACTGAAAGATAAATTTTTGAGCGTGTCTTAACAAAAATGATGCTTGGTGTTCTTTTAAAGAGGTTGTGCAAAATTTCTTGTGAAGAAATTGTTACCAATTTATTGCAAAATTGCCATAAAATGGGAATTAATATAATACTGAAAATCTATTTTTGCACTGGTACTCCAATATATGACGTATGACGAACGTTTCCGTCAAGATTTAAAGTAGTTTGAAGAGAGGTACCCAGGTTTTTGTGATAATAATATGCTTGCTGGTCTATTTTAAGAGAATCTGACCCAGACCAGTACAAAGAAATAATAAGAACAAGTATTTTGTGATACTTTAATATTTTTATTTTTTTATGCTATAGGAAGCAAACGATCAGACGGGTCACCTGATGGTAAATGACTACCGCCGCTCATGAGCACCTGCAACTCAAGAGTCACAAGTGCGTTGCAGGCCTTTAAGGTGGAAATAGGGGAAGGTCGGAATAAGGGACGAGGAAGGAAGAGAGGGAGGTAACATCACTCACGCGGTGAAAAGCAATGCAAACATTGCTTCACTGCTGGTTTTCTGTGAGGCCGTGGTATCACTCCGGCCGAGCCGGCACATACGTGCCGAAGCATGGATATCTCTCCTTATGTATTTAAGCTAGTTTTTTTTTTGTAAATAAATATTTAAAAAATATGACCAGAAATTTTTTTTCCGACTTCATTCTCGAACTAAGAGTTACTCTACAGATACACATTGGTTTCTTGCGTGGGTATTTTTTGTTGTAAAGGAGTTATTAGTTCACTTAGGTAAATAAGAAATTTAATTAACTAATATATATTTTTCTTTCTTGTTTTTCTTTTGCTATACATTTTTTTTGTAGATGTATTAAATATACTTTCAACAGCATAACTTTGTGTACCGTACAATGACCCCCGCAAAAGTGCAAGTCTTACTCGCACACCAAGTGTTTCGCACAAACTTGTATTTAGATAGTTCGTCCAATCTTGGGAATCGATTCTTGACGATTTTTGTCCACTTTTTGCCGAGATGTTTGAAAGACAAACTTAACTTTGTTATTCTAAAAATACTCCCTTATACATCGATAAACGTCACAGTCAATCACGTGTGCTGTGAGATCTTGCTTCTTGCCAAATTTCACGATTCTAGGTCAGTGGAAAATACCTTCCCTTTTGGTTTTAATTTACCTGCGGAGTGTTAAAATTGGTTAAATAAAGTAAATGACCGTATCTTTTGATTAAGTTGACTTAGAAGCTTGATTTTTTTACTGTTCTAAGAGACCGCAGACATGAGGTGTGTATGTAAGTATTTGATTTTAATTTCAACTTGAAATCTTCACTCTTTTCTGAAACAAAGTATTTTAACAAAAAGACAAAGAAGTTATCCTATGAGGATTCCTTTTCCCTTTTGTGGAGCGGAACCCTAAAAATGAATAACGTCTTTAGAATTTTACATACTGGAGACTGATATGATAAATGTGCAATCATATAGTGTGTGATTAGAGTTCTAGAACAGACTTTGGTAGATACCTCACCTGCCACACTTGATAAGCAAACTGCCAGTTTTGTTTCCTTATCGGTTAAAGTACGTGTAGGTTTATTCTTTACTGTTGCCATCGTTTGGGCTGACGAACTGAAGGTCAGTATAGGCTAGTATTGGCTACACATTCGGAGTTACTATTTTAGAAAATATAATCTTTGAGGCAGTTATTTATATAAAGCTTAAATATTTACCGAATTTATGTCTGCAATATTACGACATATCGAATGGAATGATCAGTTAATAAATATTTGTTGCGACAACTCAAATTAAACGCACACTCAGACAAATGTTTGACCACATACATGTACACTGGTTGTCGCTTCAGATTATTGAACCCACATTTTTTGAACTTAAATTACTGCACTGTTCCTGCTATCTAAAGTATTGTGCGAAATGGGAATCGCTGAGGCACCTTTGAATAGATTTACGTAGGATGTTAGTTTTTTCCTTATATTTACATAGGCAAGTATTACGTTTCCCACAATACCGCACAACATTAAGGCTTGGCATTGAAACCAGAAACCTTCTTACGCCCACATCAGTCTACCTGTCATCATCATGAAGCTATTTACATCCATTATCCAGTGAGCACAAAGGAGACGTTGAGTCAGATATTTACAGTTCTACGCGTCTAAGTAAACACTGTTTTAACATTGTTACAATGAATGATGAAACATGAATTTTTATTAGAATTAAATATTTTGAAATTTTAATTCTGCTGTTAATAATGTAAATTAAAAAAAAAACACTAGGTAATAATAATCTAATGTAACATTTTAATATCTACACAAATCTTAATTTCAATTCTTACTTTTGTTATTAGTTTAATTTGTTGTAAAGTTTTTATACATAACTAGCAACCCGCAGATACTAATGTGGTGAACAATTATGGTCATATCATTTTACAAATTAACACATAAAATATGAAACTATAGATACGTATAAACCTTTCTCTTAAATCGCTCTATCTATTGGTGACAACCGAATTAAAATCCACTGCGTAGTTTAAAAGATCTAAGCTTAGAGACGGCGGAAGCGCCTTTGTTTTATATTATGTAGAGACACTTACACAAGTTACTTTTCCTACACAGTCCACAGTATTTTATGAAAAATCTTTTATGGTACAAGCTGCCCGCCTGTGGAACCCACTACCTGAAGCTATCAAACGAGCACAATCATTAGCAATTTTCCAAAAAACTGGTTAAGGTATAGATAGTTATATATAATAGGTAGTTGTACTACCTATTTCTATAATAAATATGTAAATGTATGCATTTAAAGGTATGCGATAAGACCGGCTATCCGTATCCTACTGACTGCTGATGACTTCAAACAGACCTGTAGGTACCGAGTGCCTTTATAATGTTACCTATTATATTAAAAGTGCCACATGTATTGTAGTCTTTTCAATTAAGTTGGTAATCAATTATTATTCACTTTTAAGTGCCATTAATTTTTTGAAGTTTTAATTTATTCCATTTTTAGTGTAAAGTACGTACGTACTGAGTAGATAGGGTATTTAGAATCAACAGTTAACGTTCTTTAATTACAAAGAACACATTACGTGAAAAGAGGCACATAAAATGCTTGGTCAAATAATGAATATCGTTTAGAAGAAAAAATATCCCTTATAATATGTATATTTAAAGCAATAGAACCGTTATATGCCAAGATATTTACAGCTTGAAAAATTGGTGTCTTTAGTCACAAAATCCGTTAAACATGCTAGATTAATTTCCACTATTTAGATGATCGAGCTTTACTGATCTCATGTAATCACACTAAACTGGAACACTGCCGTACAGAATTAAGACAATAACATTAGTTTAGTAAGTCACGTAACGCTCTGTATACTGGGTAGTATAAAATGACAAAGGACTAAAAAGTTTTGTGTAAAGCCTGGAGCGTATTGTGAATGCCATTCGTAAAAGAATTACTGTAACAGGTAGTCGTTAGCTGCAGAACTTGTGACAAATGTTTTACATACCGGAAACTGCTGGCAGTGTTCCAATCTGAGACAGGAGAGTTTTATGATCGTGGCATTTTACCACTTTTTACAATTTAGTGGAAATTTGTAACTGCTTACGGAACTTGTAATTAAAATAAAAAGACGAAGATATGTTTTAGAGTTAGTTTGGCTTCAGTATCGTGTTCTCTTTGTATTATTTTATCGATAAGTGAATAGGGTTGCCAGCACTTCATTAAAGAAGTATCTGCACGGCGTCCGGTGGTAATTTTCACATTCAAAAAATAATAAAAGAAATAAAGAAGTTTCCGTTAAAATCTATATTTTTATGAAAATTACATTAATGTGTATTTTATTTTTTAAAGATAACGTTTTATAAGTGCCGACCTTTTAGACGCAAACATTCTAACCACCTCTGATGCATATTTTCAAACACACGTCAACTGAGATCACTTGAAATAACCTCTGTTTCTGTCCGAATATTTTTTTTCAGTTGCACTACGGTGATAGGTTGGTTTCGATAGATGAGGCTATGGCGATGAAGTTACAATGGCTCAGGTTCGGTGATCTTGCTGGCCAGAGTATGTCACCAAACTGAGAGACAATTTTTCCAGGAAATAATTTCCTTACAGGATTCACTGACGTCATTTGTTGAAACCACATGTTTCTGTTATAAAAAGAACTGTGGCGAAGTATTACTCTAAAAAAACGGACAACAAACGTTGGATATTTTCTTGAGTCGATACTGGTGGAACAGGGCCTTGGTGACGCGCAGATTCAGAAGAGCATGAAGCTCTGAATCTTGCTACTCAATATCGAATTAAACTTTTTATTCGTAGAACATTGAACTGCAGATGATGATGAAAAACCGCAATGAGCGAAAAATCATGTGTCAAGTACGCCTCCATAGCGTAAGCGCACAGTAGTGCGCTTACGCTATGGAGGTCGGGAGAGCACTCCCGACCAACGAGTTGCGACTAAAAAACTCACGACGCTGGCGCTACTAACGTCTCACTCCGGGCCCCTCTCTGACCGCGTTCAAAAGGCATAACTTTTTAAAATGCGAAACTATCCACCGGACATCCTGTATATCACTTGGTTACTGAGAATGTTAATAGGCACCAATAACTAACAGCCATCAGGGGAGCTTTTGCTTGTTGTTTAGATGTATATAAAAAAATTAAACAAAGGATTCCATTTTAGCTACGTATATCTGTGTAGATGATATACATTATTTTAATTTGTATAATCTATTGCGGATATGGAATGGCCCAAACTTGATTTTTGCGCTGCAGGCTTGAAGCCAGTGCACCCACTACGCCAACATTTACTTATTCAATTTACTTGAGTGGTTTACGTTTAACGCCATATCAGCATTGCGAGTCATAAATGTTAAAAGGAATATTCACCCTTGTCATCACTCAATTGTATTTCATATTTAAGGGAATGTATGCTTAAGTTATCTTAGTTTGTTTTTAACCGACTTAAAAAAAGGAGGAGGTACTAAATTCGTCTGTGTTTTTTTTTATGTTTGTTACCTCAGAACTTTCGAGACTGGGTGAACCGATTTTGATCATTCTTTTTTTATTTGAAAGCTAGTGCTTCCCGTGTGGTCCCAGTTCATTTTTGTCCCGTTCTGACAATGGCATCTATGAGAAAACCATTTATAAGTCTTTTATGGAATAGTTTTTTTTTGTTGAAGTCGGTTTTTTTTGAAAGAATTATTGTATATTGCTAGGTGACGGTAGAAAAAAAAACGAGTGATGTTACACAACATCCGATATTGAATCCACAAATAGCCGTACTGAGGTGCAGCTAGCCTAGACCTTTTTTTGCTAAGATAGCGAACAGAACGGACATGTTGCCTGACTATTACCGTGTGATTGTTACGGGTTTAATTATTTTGTATTCATTTTCTTTGGGCTTGTGTAATTTCTACTTAGATTCATTATTGTTTTGCCAAAATTCAGTGGGCCGCCGCGCGCCAACCGTGTCGCACGTTAGTTCAATGCTCACTCACGCGCTACGACGCGTCATCCGTTCTTATCTAGATTGTTGATTTATTAGCACCTAGCCTAGGTTTATTTGTTCATGTAGCGACAGCACGTCGTACAAAATAGAGTAATAGGCACATAACTGACTAGTAATTAAATATTCAGATTAATTAATACTTAAAAAAGACAGCCCTAACGTCGCGGCGTCGTCAGAACGGTTACAGGCCGATTCACACATATCAGTCATATTAGTACCATGACAGGTCAAAATATATACTGAACCTCAATAGCTTTATGTAGCCATTGTCACTTCACTTCTTCTAAGTATAAACTTTAAGTATTCTAAACTTAATATCATGTGTCATGTGTTCCAAACTTAGTATCATGTCTGTGCGCGTTTGCTTAAAAATTGCGTACGAAGTAGTCCTCCTCACGTATATAGGTAGGATAGTAGGTACTAATATTTAAGGACAAAAAGCTTACCCATTCAAGACAGTTAAAACACGACTCTTGTAATTCGTCATTAAGTTCCAATTGGTATGAAAACATGAAATCAATATTCCTTATTCAACAAACGTTCTCCTATCATAAACTGTATTTCTATACAGGAGAGTCTCTTTTGTTTTTTGTATGGCGACGACTGAGCTCGCCACGCGGTTGCGCGAGTGCGTAGTGACGTGCTCCGAGACTTCGGTCAATTTCGACAAGTACTTCGTCGAAGCAACTTCGCGAGTAGTGTAGAGGGGCTATAAGGATTGCCTTTGACAAAATTGTTTCAAGAGATTTGAGATGTCTGACGGTGGCGTAGGGCAGATATAGCAAACATTGGCAAGGCGGTATAAGATGCCGTAGTTGTAACTGAGATCAAAGTACGATTTTATCATACAGCTTGTTACAGAATTTTAGGAGCGTTATTTGTAGCCAACAAACAGTTGGTTTGGCTAAAAATTTGATGGATTAGAAAAACACCACCGTTACCAAGATCAATCTGTTGGACTTATGAAAACGAATCATATGAGTCTAAACTCGAAGGATTTACTAGTAACCAATGAAGAGTTCCGCCATCCATATCCTGACTTCATCATCAGATTAGCTCGTAGATGCTAAATTATAGTATTGTCATCCAAACTACATTTACATTCTAAGTTTAATTTTGATACGACAATTAGAAGTAGGTTAATTTTGACTTCAAATATTTGTTTACATAGTTAATAAAAGCGTATATAAAAGTAAATAGACAGAATCGTTGAAATTTACCTGAAAATTGAAAAAACTTCTTTAGAAATTGCACTTGTATTACTATACCAGGAAAAGCATTTCTGAATGCTTTTTTTGAAATCCATTTTACTTTCAGTCTAAATCAATAATTTTTTGGATGAAAATAAAAACCCTAAAATATGACCAAACCTTTCTTCGCCACACTAACACGTTCTTTATTTTTTTATGCAGATAGTTTCAAAAACATCTAGGCCTTTCATCAACATCCTTGGTATTAAATATACCATATAGTTTCATTCATGTCAGCCCCTCTCATATGGTAATATGAGCTTTATCCGTCAATTTTCAAATTTACCTTGTCAGTAATACGATCATACCTTTGTGTAACAGCCTTTTGTATATTTATCCTTTATTCTGAATTTAAAACGAAAGTATCTCAGACGTCACTCAGTTATACAGAAGAATTCAAAAGTGTTTTATACGGCTGTTGCCTTGTGAAGTATGGAGGAAATTACCACAATGCCAATATCATATTTCAGTTGGTGCCAAAATGCTAAACCGACGATGAAATTCCCGGAACGCTTGGAAGTAACCTCAGATTTTTCGTTTTTCCGTCTCACTGAGTTTAGGTGGATTTCTGTTGAACTTATAGACGTTCAAAACTACATTATATCTCACAATGGAATAGCCTAACTTTCTTTATACTATCTTGATTTCACTTGATATTTAACTGTTACTTAAACAATATTATTATTTAAACAATCTCATCTCGTCAGTCTTTAATTGTTTTTAAGCTTTCGTGACTTGTAAACATATTATATGTAAAAATCGGGTCTTCATAGCGACAATATTTCTAAATTACAATAAGTTTTTGTTCTACCTAAATGATCGCCGTAATTAAATCGGTATGTCGTGTAAACACAAAGATTCCTCATAACATCGTCATAAAATCCCGATTTACACGGATAAAAGTTGTCTTTTATTACGGGGTAAAGTGACCAGCTGCGTCAGTTGGTAAAGGGCTCCTGTCGGATTAGAAACTAGCCGGGTATATCCGGATACACAGCAACTGTAGCGGCAGTTTTTATTCTAAATTTATATGTTATCTAATTTTATGTAAATATTTATTTTCATTACTATGTTTTATGACTGATGTTTTTTTTTGCTGTTTTGTTCGCTTTAAACCATAAAAGAAATAAAATTGGGAAATCTCAAAACATCAGTTTAAAATTTCATTATTTTTAATTTTTTTATGGAATTTGCCTTTAATAGACGGCGTTCTTCACGGAATCGTCTAACTGATGTGTGCTATACACAACTATCGCTTTTTAAGTGCGGTTGTGTAAAATTTAATATGATTTTAAGAAATACAATTCGTGATTATTAAGTTTGATTTATTACCTATATTGACTTTGTAATTTTAGCGTCCCTCGAGAACTTAGTTTGAGGGATTATAATTGACAGATTTGATCGACTGTGAAAACTTTGTGTCAGTTTATAGAGTTCATTCCAATACCGAGAAGAAGAGTGGCTGACATCGGTCGTCGAAGTCAATCAAATGTGCAAAGAGCTTATTCATTCAATCTACTTATATGTTTTTTTTAAAGGGCTGATATTAAGATATTAATGTGACAGACAGCCATATTCAACATCTTAGACGGCCGTTAACATCTTAAATCCACGAAGGTGGGTGGTTTTTACGAAGCTTGTGGTACTTATAAGCCTTTTAGTTTGTAGAATGCTTAGTAAGCGGTTTATAATGTATCGCAGTTGTGAAACTTCTTGTTACTTGTAACATGTTGTTCGGGTTTAACATTTAAAGAGTATAAGTTACAACAAAATGGATTACTTGATGTTTGAAGTGATTGCTGCTTCGTAAGAACTTATGATTTGTAAATTTTGAAAATGAAACTTCAACTTTAGATAATTATACCTTAGATAGAATGTATAAATAGATGGATATTGAAGCCTAATACCAATAAGATTTAAATCACGTCAACGTGTATCAAAACATAAACGACTAGAAGAGATTTTATTCTTTCTAGAAATACACGGTTCTGTTGTAAATTTAAATAAGATTTCACATTGGAGACCATGTTCTTTCATAATGGAACATGGTTTTACGTTTACAAGTTTATCTCATTAGGTAAATATGTACCTATAAATTAAAAAAAAAAAAATTAAGTCTGAAGCTTTTGAAATACAATACTTGTGGTTATTAAAATATTATCTGTGAAAATTTTACGAGAACGTAATTTAACGTACTTACAAAATGTATAATAACGGCATTAAAGTGTCGCAGCTACTCTTTTTAACCCCCCACGCAAAAAGAGGGATTTCATAAGTTTAACGTGTGCATCTGTCTGTACTATCGTAACTCGTAAGCGGATAGACCGATTTTAATTTAGTTTTTTGTTGCTTAAAAGTTGAATTGATCATCTTTTTTCTAATCCTCGAAAGGATGTGAGTTATTTTAACTGGTCTAACCGATTTGGAGTTTAGTATCCTGTGAATTCAATGATATTACAATAACGGTATGGTAACCTTGACCTGATGCTACAGCATAATCTGGAATCGGCAGGATTCCCAACTCCTCACCGACTCATAGCAGAAGTATGCTGTTTGAGGTCATTGGAATAGTATCAATGATTAGGTTATGGATAGATGTTTTTTTTTTACATTTTTCAGTATTGTGTTTGTGTATTTTGATTTAATTATACAACTAAGATGGCAAAACTAATACACGACCTGAAGATGTTAAGAGATTAGCGGAGCCTATGAGCAACCAATAGTAAAAACTTAAGTACTATGCTCGGTAGCAAAACCATATGTTAACATAAGCACAAGTGCTCGACTGATGCAGTTTCGAGAGTTTATTATGCGTATGTAAAGGCAATTAATAGAAATAGGTTTTGTCATTAAATATATCTAAATTCATTGAAATAATAATTAAACTAAAATGTATAAATTCAACTTTTATACCGTTTGGACAAATACTTTATTTGCATAAGATCATAAAGAACTCACGGCGACTGTAACATGTTCAGAGTTAACAGCTTAGCTGCTATTGTACTTCAAACGGTTTTATGTATCTTTACAAATAATACACAAACACATAATAACATTGTTTTGTAAAGACAATGCGGACGCTTACTGACTCCAAAAGCTTAATTAGGGTCGTCCAAAAACAGCAATGTTTTGTTAATGCCCTGCCTCACGTCCGTACGAAAAAGGGATTATGCCGTGACACTATTGGAATTTAACTAAGATTCGGTTCGCTGTAAAGAAACAAAACGGTTGATTGCTGTTGGGTTTTTACTTTGGTTGTTTGTAATATGGAGTAGATTGGTTCTTTGACAGTTTTTTGCATTTAGATTCTTAAAGTTATGAACTATGTGATATGTATGTGGTAACTACTACTACTACTGATCTTGCATCACGCAATAAAAGTCCTCCCGCTGATTAGCATATCTACAAATTCCTAACATCAATCATTGTAGCGCGGATGCCAAGCATGATCACCTAGCCTGGTTAGAAATTGAGTACAAGAAAATGCACAGAAGTAAAATATGTGATAATAGCAACGCCCCGCGGTTTCACCGCGTAAGTACCGATCCTGTAAGAATATCGGGATAAATAGCCTATATGTTAATCCAGGTCTCCAGCTATCTACATACCAAGTTTCATCTCAATCGGTTCAGTGGTTTTGACGTGAATGAGTAACAAACATCCATACATACATACATCCATACATCCAAAAAAACTTTCACGTTTAAAATATTAGTAGGATCATATTTAAGTCACTAAAACAAAATTGATAAATTTATCTATAGAGGCTTTATATTGCCAAAAATTACATTTCATAATTTTTTTTTTGGAGAAAATTTCGCAATGCGCACAAAAAGCAAGCGGCCTACCAGATAATAATCGGTAATCAGTGCACCCAATTACTAGCAGCACCATTTATGTCTTAAAACCGTCTACCCAGTAGCGCTAGCTCTGGCGGCTACACAAAAGGAGAAACACAATGTAAGTATGCCATATATCTGCGATACTCTGTTGAGTGAAGGTTCTAGAAACTAACAACATAATGTGCTTTTATGTACGCATAATCTTTAGCGTTCAATTTGTATTGTGTACCAAGAAACACCATCTTTTGTAACATCAGATGGCGCGGTATTAGTTATTATAATGTCGTAGTCAAAGATCCAATTACGCGGTACATAAACTATGTTGACACGATCCACAAAGCAATACATTAATTAATATACAAATTAGTTATGTTATAATTTACGTTAACCATTTGCTTACTAATTTCACGTGTCGTTAGGCACTAATAGCTTATGATATATTCATGGCAAGTTTAAATCAACCCTAGAGCCTCAATCTCGAGTTTCCTTTTCAACATTCGTTTTAATTATGTCTATTTCATTAGGGGCATATTTACATGGGCATATTTTGAAAGTCTTAATTAAAAAACTTTTAATAACCTGTTCTAGAAAATCACAATTACAGGAATTTTTATTTTCTAGAACAGCGTTTTCAAGGAAATAAAAGTGACATTTTAAGTCATTACTTCAGTTTAAGTAAAGAGTCATTGACACATTTTTATGTAAATAAACAGCATAAGATTGAAATAAAACTATTTTTAACGGATACTATCGCGATTTATTTGGTGTTATTTTACTATACGCGATAGTATCCGTTAAAAATAGTTTTATTTCAATGTGTAACATTCGCGTAAACTTTCGACAATATCAAACAGCATAAGAGTTTGTTAGTAGTAGCGCCGCGTGATTGAGATTACCGGAGGCCCTAACCCTTTACTCTCCCCTCTTTCCGCTCTTCCCCCTCTCCCCCCTCTTCTCTTACTCTCACCTTAAAGGGCGGCGACGCACTTATGACTCTTGAGTTGCAGACCCATGGGCAGCGGTAGTCATTTACCAACAGGTGACCCGTATGCTCGTTTGCCCCCTACACCACAAAAAAAGTAAAAATATATATATATATATATATATATATATATATATATATATATATATATATATATATATATATATATATATGTATATATGAAACACACGTGACTACAACTGTATATCTTTTCTAAATTTGAATAACACTAATGAAGGCTTTTATTTAAATTATAAGACAACGTATTTCCTATTTTTTTATTGTTGATACCTTCAATCGGAGATTTTGAATGCTGACTGTACGATGTGTACTGAAACAGTCTACCTACATAAACAATATTTATACTCACGAAATTCAACCATTTATTAATAAAGCACTCTGTTTGATTTCTATTCAATAATGTTATCCTAATGACCTAACACATGGCTTAAAGCTGATTAACAAAAGTCAAGTTTTGTGAAACGGTGTTGCCGAGTGAAACAATTTATTTTTGTAATAGACACACACACGTCGTTTCACTAGCCTATCCTTTACTATTTTTTTCGCATAATACCGTCTGTAGTACACGCACCACTTGCTTCTAAATCCACCAAGGCTAAACACAACTCGTAGATCCAACAGTTGATCCAAACTTTGGCATTTTCATTAACCGGTACATTATTATACGCCCCTCCTAATCCTCATCACAACATAAGTACCCCAAGTCGCCGTCACTAAGATTGAGCTGGGTCCAACCTCCTACGATTTCACTGCGCTGCGGAAAAAAATCAGTTAAAGGCCTTTGTCTCGGAGCTACCGAATTAAATTAGTATTTTTTGATGGGTTCAAATAGAACGTTTTGTGCGAGAATACTGAATGCAATAAGTTTACTCAAAACTCAACTCTATATATATAATTCATTTGGGTTAAAAATTCGTTGAAGAGTATATTCAACCTCAAAAATCACAATGTAGAAAAAATATTTGCTTAAGAATACTTTAAGCTCAATCGGAATATCTGATTCAAACATTAAAAGGTCCGAGCTTATTTTATAAGGCCAGATGAAACGGTTCTGGGCCGGTACTTTGACAATAACAGACAGATTTCATGTAAAAAATCCTTCTGGAACAAACCGGCTTCGTTCACAATAGAGTTAATTTGTCAGTTTCAGTTACAAAAGAAATTCGTGATAAAACAATGTCTAGTTTCAGCAAGTCCAGCTTTAGATTTAAACGAGAAAAGTTTTGGTTTGATCACATAAAGCAAATATACCGACAGTTACCACTTATTCCAGTCACTAAATCCATCCTAAGGTTGCCTGGTAGAGATCGCGTTTAGCGATAAGACCGCCCATTGTACCTAACATTAATATTAAGAATATTAAGATCAGTGTATTGTTGTTTTATATATAAGGTGTACAATAATAAGATATATAATATATTCTATTAGAATAACATAACATAATTTTAAACATCTGATTCTCAGGTTGTCACTGTAATAAAATGTAAGAAGATTCAGAAAAGAGTCGGGCAGTAAATCTACAACCACGATTGTTACAAAGTAGTCACCCTTCTCGATAACTCCAATGACTGTGTCTAAAGCTAAATAAAATTAAGATACTGCTAGGGTTTTTTTTTAATCGAGTATTAATCCGTATCAAGCTTAAAATTATTCACTAACTAGCAACCCGACAACAGAGACATCTTCAACAATCATGAACATATGTCAATAAATTTACATAAAATCTTAACAAATTATACACCTAAACCTTCGTCATGAATCACTCTGTCTATTAGTGTAAACCGCATGAAAATTTGTTCAGTACTTTTTCAGTTTATCGCGAACAGACAGACAGACGTGGCGGGGACTTTGTTTTATAATATTAGGCCAGCGGAATTAGAAAGAACGCGTATTAGGCCTCGACGAAAAAATGTGTGCAAAATGAATCGATTTGGACGACGGGAACTGGCTCAAATAGCAATAAACATTTAAGCAAATTTTAATAAATAAATATAATTTCTCGTTAATAAATGAATACTTTTTGATAAAAAAAAATTGGTATGTTGAGCATAAAAGACGTATTCTCCTATAGTTTCACGTTTACTGAAGCTTTCTTTTCGAAATTAAAAATAAATTAAGATTTTGCGATTTTCAACCGAAATTCGTCATTATTTAAACAATTAAAGGACCAATTTTAATCAAACTGGTCTTAAATTTTTAGGGTTTCTACCACCTATACGATAAAAAAGTTGGATATGCACAATTATAATACGGTAGGAGAAAATTACAAAAAACTCAATTTTTGGTGATTTTTTCGCATTAAAACATTAATTTGAAAATGTTACGAACGTCAAAAAATGGGATGAAATTCAGGACCATGTACCTGATATACTAAAGAACAAATTTTACTATTTTAAAACCTGTGTGTTAGATAAAAAAATTGCCGCTTTTTGTCTAATTCCACTGACCTATATATAGTGATGTTATAGTTGAGTGATAGCATCAATACATACATACTGAATTAGTAAAATTCTAAATGTAAAATGTAACCGATTTATAATAGACTTGCACAAAATAATTTATGGAAACCACCATTTCGAAACAAATATAGTGACCGGTCCCATAATGCCATTAGAAATAATCACATTACGTAACGTAAAAATCTCCTTAGCTAACCATCAATATAAACTTAGTGAACAGAAACGTGGTCAATAAAGTATGCACTATGTAGTTAATATATAAATAGAAATGTATATTAAAAAGCGGTTCCATTATTTAGGTGCAATACAGTCACCGCTAACCTTAGCGCGTTTTTCAGGGCTAATATTTTACGAGATTCCAGCCTTAAAATTACTATAAATTGTACCTCGTATTACATACAATTATATTGGAATATATAAATAGGAACACCTGGGAATCGTTTTTTCAATAAAAGCCAGAGCCTACTCCAATCTGGCAAACGATCCCGTTTCCAAATTGAAAAACTATTACCCCATTTAAATAAATAACTCGATCCTAAAATAAACGCCCTGATTCAGTTCCATAAAATAAATAAGAAAGGTAGAGGCGTAGAAGGTAGTTTCGTTCAAATTGGCCCCATTTTTAATTCAGTGTTTACAAAGGTTCCAATTTTACAGAACGGTAGCCAACTTTATGCACCATTTCATTCACTGTTTTATTTCTACACCGGCGATCCTGGAAAACAAGGGCTCTTTATAACAGGTGAAATAAAATTTAAATAAGTAGTGTCATACCACAAGTTTGTGTTATTCTTTTACTATTTAGAATATTTAGCTATGGTTCAAAATTCAATTTGCGAGTTTGTGTTAAATAAGTACAAAATCAAAAACGTTCTTATTTGGATTCCCAATGCATTGACCGTAATATTGATTGATAAGGTGATATCTTACCATCCATGCAAATTTTTAACCTTCAATGCAAAAAGGAGAAGTGTTTTAACTATAAGTTTAAAGGGTGTATCTATGCATCTTTGTGTCTGTCTGTGGTATCATAGCTCCTAAACGTTAGCGAGTAGATAAGAGGTGGGTATACTTAGTGTCGCAAAAAAACGCAATTTGGGCACTCTTCGACCAGGTTTTTTTATTTTCCGGGTCAGGCTATAAGTACAAAAACAAATTCTCATACTTCATTTTACACTTTATCCATTCATTTATTTTTTTCTTGTTGACCTTTCAATAAGTAGTCAATAAGTAACCATCTAACAAGTTAAAAATAACAATTGATTTTATTTAAGAGTGAAGTTTCAACCGCTTTAAAAAAAGTTAAAAGTGCATTTTAGTTAAAAATAAATTTTGCAGAGGACTCTAATGCCGAATCTTGTGTGTAACACCTTTCATTTGTTCATTACTCTAAGTTTAAACTTGAAATTCAACATATTTATGTCATTTATTGAAAATACAATTAAATACAACTATTCATGACAAATAATAGAAGAAAGGCTTTTACGCTGATTTAGAAATAGTTAAAATTGATTTATAAATAGGCAAGAGAAAAATTGATTCTCAAATGCCATTTACGTATTCTATACAGTTTATCAGATTTTCCATTCTATTTTAAAAACTAAGTTACTTCTTTAAATAATAATTTCACGATATACCTAACCATAAAAATTCAATATATTTTATGCAAGAAGACGTGGAGGCATGATATTAATATTCTATGAAGTGTAATTTGTTTAAAACAATTTTAGATAAGTTCCTTAGTCACATTTATTACACGTTACAACCGATAATTAAGGATTTTTCTATTATGTTATTTATCTCTGTTTTCTTTTCATCCTCCCAATTAACCAAATTAGGTACACATTAATATCATGGATAGGAAAATTTGCATCTCGATTTTTTTTTCTGACCCATGATCAAAAGTACAATTAGTACTTTCGTCTGTCTTCGTTTTCGGGAGGGTTTACAGGATGTTAGCGTTTCGCTAACACCCTGTATAAGATATAAGCTAGGTTAGAAAAATTAAATCATCGAACTGTGTTTAACCATACTGAGTTTAACGCGAAAATAAATACCCCGAAGCACAATAGTAGGGGAGCTGGCTAAATAATCCCAAAAGCACGTTTTACTCTGACGATATTTTTATAGATATAGCCCCATCCAGCCACACAGGATTGAGTAGTTATAACTCTGTTCTGTTTTTGACAATAAATTCATATCTTTACTCGAACAAGTTTGGCCAAATAATATTTTTACTGCTCGCAGACGAGTGTGTTATTTGAGTGGAGGGTGTGATGTCAAAGTACTTAGAAAACACCACATAAAACTTTATTGGATGGTATTTGACAAAAATATGGCGTTATAGCATTCGGCAAATGAGAAAAACAGTTTTATGCAATTTTGGCATAATATTTTTGGAATTTTGCTGTCTGTTTTTTTTACGTGCAGCATTAAATTCTATTTTCATACTGGATGCAGTTCAGAAGGTTGAATTATGTAAAACGTACCTAAAACGCAATGAAAGGATTGTTTAATACCAAGAACGTGAAAAACCGTCCATTCGGGGATAGTATTTTTTGGTTGTAGCTAACAATGACGACGAATTACATAGTTCAATCTCAGGCCTTTTTAAGAATATTCCTTACCACGCTTCCACTACTATTGCCACTACTACAACTACACCTGTACACCAGGATCAATTCCACCGAAAAATGAAGACGAAGATTCTTAATTTCCATTTCTTATGTTTTTCTTTTCTTCTTTTTTATTTTTCCCTTCATTTTCAGTTTCCCTGTTGTGATATCCTTTTTTTTTGTTTATTTAGTTCTTATAACATAATAGCACACAACAAAATAATTTACTAAGAAGAATTCGAAGATCTCCAGACTTAGCGATTTTTAAAATACACTTTATTTAACTGTTTTGGAAACCAGAACAATGAAATTTGAGATCTTGAAAAGATAAAAAATCCAATCGCCTCCTTAGTAAAGCGGGAGACTAAAGAACAAAACAACAGCACACCCATTATCTCTACGAAATAAAACGTAGTAAATAACCTAATCCAATCAAACCGTCAACAATGTTTCATACATTTCTGAACAAACATCGTACATTGATCTCAACAGCGTAAGTACTGAATCATATTACAATAAAAATACTCGACTTATATGCCTATACAATATATGAAAACATTCCCAATAAAAATATTTTTTTGGCTTATTGAATAAGGCTGTAAGAAAATAATCGGTCTTCCATCACGACTCCATATATTGAAAATTCTGAGCGGGTCGCACTAAGGGCAATACAATATTACCCGAATAAATTCACAAGTCACGATCGGCCCATCATGGCGGCAATTCGGAGGGCGATACAAATTAGTTGGGTACTAAGACGCCGGATCGTTGGGAAATATTGAACACTTGCTCTTGACCTTTGAATATTGTAAGGATGACTACGCACGATGGCATGGAAAATATTTAGTTTCTGTGTATAGGGTTAGCTAAACCAGAAAATTCAGGCATACCTATGGGTCGTGTTAATGTAATATGACCTACATTTAAATTAAGTAACTTAGAAACTTTAAATTAATTTACCATAAATTTACGCCATATTATTGACATTTAATCTGTGTATTCCATGCTACAATATATTAGCGAGGCGGTGTAATAAACAACTCTAATGACTTCAAAATAGTATACCACGAAGAATGAAAAGTGGCTGTTCGGAGTATAATGCTAAAAAGCCTGGGTATCACTTGACTATTGATTAAAGTTAAGCAACGTCCTTATGGTCGGTCGGTCCGAAGACGGGCTACTATTACCAATCACAAAACGTCGCGATGGTCGGTAGGTTTGTTACCAGCTATCATAGATACCAGTAAGAGTACACATTTTAAGCCAGTACCCAGAAATATGTATTTTCTATATATTATAATGGGAAAAAACATCCTAACTAATATTGCAAATGGAAAAATGAGTTTGTATGTTACGTTTTCACGCCCTAGCTACTCAACCGATCATCATAAAATTTAGTATACACGTTGCCAGGAGTACAGAAAATGACGTAGTATTAGGAGTACCTTTCATGCAGTTAAAAAGATACCAAGACAGAAATGATAGAGAGTACCGCACCGGCGTGGAAATGCCCGTATGCATGATTTACCGCGCAGTTTTACTAAGAAAACATTAACTGTGATATTGAACGGGTTAGCTCTTACAATAACAAAAGAGCTTAGGTGACCCTACTCAACAACTAACTCGCGTATGCATGGCATGCAAGGTGAAGAGCCGTATTTGAGGCCGCCGTAAGTAACATTCAACCTTTATCGCGTTATTGTGTTCTTGTAAAGGGACGAGATACATGACACGAAGTTTTTAACACTTTTAACTAAATAAAGAAAACACGTCAACAACATGCAATGGATCTCAGATTAGTTGTAAAACTAGAGAAGTAATGTTAACTGTGTTCTACAACCATAAGCTTTCGTTCTGGCTTCCTTCCAATGTGATTAATTCACCGGATTCAACTACAATGTGTATGAAATATATCCGGAGACAGGTCCAAAAACAACTGTATAAATTTGTGCTGCGACCATATCATACATGTATGTAACTTGCTATTCAAATTAGGTATAGTCTTGTTCACTTTTGAGCCAGAAACTAAGTTAAAATAAATATCAAATCATCTTAATCAAAAACAATGGCGTTCGTAACTTATAAACAAATTTTCGTCGGTTTCATCCATATCTCTGTTCCCGTGTATCGATATATCCTGTGTGCAAAATTTCACCAAAGTTTTACATTTGTAAAAGATTTTTATTTTAAGATTATTAGGAATTTAAATACGGCAATAGGCTTGGCCCCTATTAAGTAAGTGGGACCAAATTGTAGTTGAAAATATGTGGGTATTTAATACTTCTCTACCTACCCTTTCGGCGATACAGACGTGATTGTATGGATGTTTGTAATTTTAAATTATTAAACATACAGCTAGCTACGACGCCTAAAATCTTTAGTTATTAGTAAATGTTTTGGATTCTCATTAGGGGTAAGCACCTAGGGTTCATAATACACCCGCCCGCAATGCAAAAAAATCTTGCCATTAGAACTTTTTATACATTCTACTTTTTACTCCTCACAAAATGTGCAGGAAGCGCATTCAGCATTCCGGCTCAAGTCAGCCACGTGGTGCGAACATTTGCCTAATAACTGTTTCCGTTGCCAAAACGAATGAAAAATATAAAATGACTAAATTTCATTTGGACGATGTCCAAATGTTAATGCCTTGGGGGATACCAAAAATTTTTTCCCGAATATGTTCGTAAAAAGTGGGGTGAAAATGAAATGAGTTATTTTAGGGGAATTTTGGTTTTTGTTTTAGATGTTCTCCATTAATTAGATAAGGTTTGGTAGATAATATAATATTATATAATTGCATTCTCTAACAAAACATTGTCTAGATTGTGTAAAGTATTTATGATGCCTTTTTTGTGAGTTATTTTCTTTTACGCAACAGCCACATAGCTAACTCGGCTGATGATAAACTTAAAAACTGCTTATGGGAACAAACACTCTCAATATGAATTGTGTGTTACGGTGTCTGCCGAGGCATTTCCGAAGTTAGGCTCTTCTGAAATTTGGCCCTTACGTTCTTTTTTCTATTTATCACAGCGTTTCGGTTCGAACTATTAGTAAATTTGTGTTTAGCAAATAAGCTAATAAATTATATTTATATTTCAGTTATGTGTATATTTCCGCCTTTGTAGACACGTCTGGTTAGTGTGTCGGTTTTTAAACTGGTTGAGCTTCCCGGACACACATTGGACTATTGGATGTGGAAATAATAATAATATGTACATGGTACGATACCTTTGTGGTTAATCAATGTTCCGACCGAATTGTACTGACCGTGGTCACGCGTGAACCATTTTCGGTGCAATTCGGTTACAACGCTAAAGTAACTATAAATGTCACGTTTACTGAAGTTATTATTCTATCATTTATTTTAAATTTCCTTTGACTGTTTTTAATTTTATTGTAGTTAATTAAAATACTTTCCCGTGCGAAAGCGTTTAAGCGAATTCCCTACTGAAAAATATACAAGCATTTAAGCATTTGTAAATAAGAGTTTAGTCTCAGGGGTTGATATACAAAGAGTTTTCTTTGTGCCTGACAGTGCAACGTATAAAAATATCCACAGTCTTGGGGTGGCTTTGAAGTGACACGTGTGAGACGACAAGTAAATCTAGCTGAGACTACACAAAGGCTATAAAAATAACTGAACTCTTAGTTGTTTACTTCAGACCATCTCATTTAAAGGTCGCATTTAAGAATTTGCCTTAATGATACGCCAAAGCAACCAATTTCAATTTAACGAACACTATAATTCCAACCTCATTAACTTTGCTAAATTCTTATGTTTAAGAGTTGCTTGCTATGGTTAATTAATAAAACATTGTGGATTGGCAGGATTGTGTAAAAGGCAATTCTTTCTCTAGGTAGGTATCCCTGTGTACTAACACACAATAAAACCAACATAAGAAACGAAGCGATATGTCTCATCGGTGTCAGTCGCTGCACTGGACTAGCGTATCCAACGTTTCTTTTGACGTTGGGAGCGTGCGGATGAAGTCGCCTGCGTTTCCGTTGCATTGTGTGTTGCGAGAATGTATTTGATAGGCAGTGGGAACTAAGTGTATTACTTTTAAGCTCGGAATACTTTCATGAAAAGCGAGGTCTTGGCAGAGGCAGTCTTCAGCCACGTGAAGTTCGAACAACGGCTTTTCGCGATTCCGTCTCGTATTTTTCGAAGCACGAAATATTTGGTCCGAGTACTATTTCTTGTAGACTTATACAGCGACCGGTAACCTATTGTTGAACAAGTTGTCAATGTGTATTTCCTAAGCTAGAACCGTATATCTCTAGTTATAAATATTAGCTATGAGTATCGTTCACATATGTTATATCTCGGCACCATCGGTATTCTGCAAACAACTTTCGTTTTGGTTTCTGCCAAGGTCTATTCTGTCTATGTAAAGATTATTTGTAACTTGGATAGGAGTTATTATAATTACGAGCTGCGGTTCGGGATTAGAAAAGTACTTCAATTTACTACCAAAATAGACACAATTTATAATAATAATTTGCAAATTACACTTCGCACTTATCACACTTGTTTAATCACTGATTGCAAAACTGGAACTCAATTAATACACCGCCTTATATATTCTGAACGTTATTTCGTAGGGAGATCGTGATATGTCCCCAAAACTCGATACCACTCCGGAGTCTTTTAAAATAATGTGGGACATTCTATAAATAGACTATTAGTTTCGTTTATTGTCAAAAAATAGGACAGATTTAAGATTTCCTCTAAGCGTCTATAGATGGCGCCCGCCGGTCAATTTTAGGTTTCAGTAACATTATTGTTATTTTATTATGACAAGGCTTGCTATTAAAGATATTCGTATTTTTTTAACTACAAAACCTTAGTGCAGGTAGTGACGATATTGGAATACACCAAATTACTGTACTGTACTGTTTAATAACTACCATAAATTAAAGTGCTTTTCATTCTCTTGACACTCCATTACAGTAAATCAGATTCCCAGGCCTTTACGACCTCCCTAGTGTCCACTATGCGTTTACAGGTCCTCTATACTCTTAGCCAAAGTTCCTCTGAACGCATTTATACCCACTATTCTTAATAACAGACACTAACATGCTGTAGTCGGCCTAAAGCCAACAATGTCGACACATAAGCAATCTATCGGTGCCAAGTGTAATTTATGTTCGAAGTAATGGACCGACAAATTAAGTTTCATTGCGAACTAGGAAGCCTGAACTTTGAGCCAATTATTGAAGGATTTTATTTAGAAAAAATATTGCCCTCAAGTATCAAAATAACTTGTAATGAAGGTGTGTAGTGAATGTAATAATGAAGGTGTGAAGTGTAAGAAAGGTGCTCTTTACGTTTGAGACTCAGTATTGCTTAGCATATTATTTACTTTACAGAAAATACTTAATATCTCAAAGGATGCATAATTTGTATTCAACCTGACTCGAATTTGTTTTAGGAAGAAAAAATAAAATATATATTTTTTTTTTGACACCGATATTTTTTATAATAATGTTAATCTTTATTTAACACGGAAAGTTATAATTAATAGTATGACTTTTTTGTTAAATAAAGATTATTATCTCACTACGTACTATACATTAAACATTTCCAGTATGTTTTCAGTATGTACGTTCCAAGAGAGAGAGAGAGAGAGAGAGAGAGAGAGAGAGTAGAATGAAAATTATTATCAATAATAACATAAACGAATCCAAGCAAAACTGATTAATAATAGCGGTCGAAGGTAACAGTTTTCTGTTACTCATGCTTAATGAATTCCCTTTTATTTGTGGATATGGAAAATTCTAGGTACACCAAGTATCAAGGGAATGAAGAAATGGTTACGTTGTTCATGTTGTCGCTTCCATTGCCTCCCTCGCAGACGTATCCTAGCCAATAGCCCCAGCTCAATGTATAATTGCAATTATTTATTGTTATATGCGATAGGATATGTTTTAAAGTTCCTGCGTCATCGTTACCCACTAATTTTACGACTGCTAACAAGGTATTACAAGGTAATGAATAGGTTCAAAGTGTACGCAAGTGTAAGCCCGTAAGCCGTAAGTAGTGGGTTGGTTCTGTAACATATTTTAGCTATTCATGTTCACATGGTCACTCTCAGCTGATTAAAATTGGATGATAAACATTGATAAACAATATTTTAAGGTGTCAGAAGAGCTGCTAAGCATTTGTACTTCGGAAAGTGATATAGTAGTCTGTTGGATAGTAATCACCGTAGTTAAGTTATCACGTTGTAGTCAGGATCTTAGATGTGTGACCGATTACATCAGAGAGCTATCTATTTAAAAAAGGCAATGCCGCAAAAATCTACAATTGTATAAATCGGTAGAATAGACGCAAAGTGGCAAAATTTCTTTAAGTCTAATATTTTTTTTTCTTTTTTTTTTAATAAAAGACAACTCCCGCATTAGGAATAACTCCTGTGTCGCGGGGGACTTTACAAACATACAAACAACGGACACAAAGAACACCCAGACTTGGGTGGGAATCGAACCCACGACCTATGGCATAGCAGTCAGGGTCACTAACCACTAGGCCAACAGGCCAGTCAACCTTACTTTTATACGGCAAGTTTCTGTTCCAAGCCAAAAGCCTCTAATTAAAATGGCGAAGCTCCTGGCTAGAGTTGACTGCATAATTTAAATGGACATCGAGCTAAGACTGACTCACATCCATCGATTACAAAATACAGGTACATGCATTAAGACCTTTACCCGCCTCCATTTGTTCCTCTATAATTGTAACTTACATACATAATATAATCTTGTGTATTTATTTATACATGCTTAGTAAACCTCATGTAATATTTTTTCGTTCGTTTGTGGCAGAACCATACTTCGGTACGTATGGGCCGGCTCGACCGGAGTGCTACCACGGCCTCATAGAAAACCGGCAGTGAAACAATGCTTGCATTGCTTTTTGCTGCATGAGTGAGGTTACCGGAGGCCCTAACCCTTCCCTCTCCTCACTCTGCCCCCTCTTTCACTACTCCCACCTTAAAGGCCGGTAAAGCACTTGTGACTCTTGCATTGCAGGTGCCCATGGGCGGCGGTAGTCATTTACCATCAGGTGACTCGTCTGCTCGTTTGCCCCCTACACCATAAAGAAAAACTTTATTTTCTACTACTACTTTCGCACGCGGCTATGCTCGTGTAAATTTCATTTTTCTATTCCTCGGGATCATACTATCGCCTAAGACAGTAAAGCGTTACAAATAAATAAATAAACAAACCTACGTTCGCATTTATAATATTAGTTAGGATTAGGATTGACATTCATACTAGAAACAAAAACAGTTTCATGATATATTTATATTATATCACCAGAAACTGTACCAACAACCGTGGCCTATTATTTCGGCTAAACAGTTCAAGTCTAATAATAATAGCCGTTACAAACGCTACAAATAATTACAAGAGTATTGTCTGGACTTTCCGGACCCTTGTCTCAGATAATTCACCTTACAACTTCCAGGCCACTGGCCCGAAACCTTTTCTACCATTTCACTAACTGATACCGAAGGTTGATTTTCCCTTTGTTATTAATAGAAAGCAGAGGTCAGGGTTAAGGAAGCTGAAAATCATGTTGTTGAATGACCAACTGTGAAATGTTGAGATATAATTATTTTGTATAGGATACTTATTTCTGAACGGAAACGTTCCCGTAAATATGGTTTATTTCATTTTAACAGTAATTAAAATGTCGCGTAAGGATTGGGTGAGTGTTGCTACAAGAATGAATAAAATAAGAAAATAATTTGCTGGACAAGTTCGAAAGTGACGCCACTAACGGACAAGTTGCGAACTATCATCATATGCACATGATAATGTTAATCAGACGGACTTAACAGGAAAAAATTAAAGGATTTAATTTATCTTACTATCTTAATATGAATATTTATCCTTACTTTTAAACTTTCGCGTTCCATGATATACTTAATTATGTATTTATACGGGAATTAACGCGATCACGAACTAGGTATTACATATCTCTGAATTGCCATCATGTAATACTATTTCATGATCGCCTATTTCGTTATCGCGTTAATTCCCATATAAATACATATTTAAGTATTATTTATCTTAATATGAATGTAATATTAAAGGGGCTAGTGGCGAACTGGTATCCGAGTAGGTTAGCACATTACAATGGTAACCAGTAATACTAACCAGGTCAGTCATAGAATGGGTGACCATTTTTAACACATTGAGACCCCTCCGCGCCTCGGAGAGCACGTTAAGCCGTCGGTCCTGGTTGCCATACGAACATCTGTAGCATTCTTTACGGGTAGTTAAAGCCCTAAAGAGTCCGACAACCTGGTCTAACTACAGAACTTCGATATCGCCTAGTATTTGGGTTGTGGAGGTGTGATGGCAGTCGCTACACGTAAAATATCGAAGTTCGGTCGTATCGTAGTTAGACTGAAAGCCGACTCTAACTTAGTTGGGAAAATGCGCGGAGGAAACTTAATATGAATATTAAATTTACTAAAAGAATTGGAAGAAATCACTAAAGTAACTTGGATTGTTTACAAGATGATATATCAAAATCTTGAGTCAGTGCAATAAAAACGTTTGACAGTAAGTATTAGAAGAAAAAAGATACAATGCCAATTCCAATTAGTTTATCAGAAAGATAAGGGCTTCAGTTTTGCAACCTGTACTAGGCAGTACTAACGTATTCAGTGCCTATACCTGTTATAAGTGTACCATGCCTTTGCTTTTAAAACAGTATTACTTCCAAAGTTTCATCTACATAGACCCATGAGTAAGACAATGATAGAAGTTATGTGATACCGAAATCATTATAAATGTCTGAATGACAATAAAATAAAGCATTACCTTTTCTTGCTTCAGTGAGTAGGTCTATTGTCGTTTAAACGGTTAGATTCGAGAAGTGAGAATTGTCAAATTGAGAATTTCGTTATCCTATCGAAATCTTGGTTCTTCGAATCCTTGGTTCACTTTCTGAAAACAAAAAAATAACAGATTAGCAATAATGGTATGTTAAAAGTAGGTACTGCATGTAGACTTCTGTCAGCTTTAGACTCGATGGTTGTTCTAAACTTAGTAATCAAACAACCATAATTGATAAAATGCAAGGCTTTAGTCTAGCTACTACATACATTGAAATTAAAGAACAGTTCGTAATAATTTGATATCGATAAAAGACACCTAACACAATAATATTTTAACTACAATGAAACCCAATTCAATTATATTCGCTTTGTAGTATTGGTAAAACTCTCAATATATTGCCGTTAACTTTAAATTGAAATGTCGCAAACAATGTACATCAGATGATTTAATTATAAAATTTAAAACGTATATTGGGGAGAACTTTTTAAATTGGGTCGATTGGATAGCTGGACGTCGCAGAGAGCAGATAAGATTTACATTTTTTTATTTTTTAGACAAGGACGAAGTGCAATTTAAAAGTTTGAGTGTAGAAAATTCAGAGGAGGCGCAAACGAGTTTGTCAAATAAAATGGAGATAAGTGTTGTAATGTTTGTAAATCTTGTTATTGCTGACTTTGCACGGCTTTAAAGGCGCTTGTTGACAAACCCGACAAACTTTGAAGTGTCAAGTGAATTCGTTATGTAACTTGCAGCAATCGTGATAGCGACTGGGATTTACTCATTTATGTGCATAAGGTATTAGATAAGATGTTGTTATTTCCTGAAAATAATCTACCGAGAAAATTAGATTAATTTTAATTAATACTTTAAAGTATTGTTTAAATAAAAAATATGACATGTATATTAAGCTGGTTTCATAAACATCAGCTTAGGGAAGAAATGTTGCTGACATAGGCTGGTCTAAATTTAATTTATAGGCTTTTTGAAGAGAGCGTTTTATTTATCTTTCTTATTAGTGTAACTAGGATTGCATTATTTTAATGCCTTTATAGTTTTGTAGCTTCAGCTTCCTTTTGTAGACGCTGCTGTTTCGTTTTATATTCTACCAAAATGGGCGTGGCCCACTTTTGGAGACTCCACTTTTCCGCAAGACCGACAATGAAAGAATCTAAGAAAATAGTTTTACAAAAATCATCCAAATAGCGTGATAGTCTGTAACGGTAGCCTGTCTCTCAATTGCTCTGTCCGGAAAGGTGGCTCGCTAGGGTTTGCGCGCTTGTTGAAGGGGATTCGCTCTTCTCCAAATAGCCCGTTCAGTTGACGTCACGTCCCGTTGTCAGAAATAGGATTAGAAATCGTCAGGGGTTGGTGAAATAAGCATAGCTATGCAAGTACTGCCTACGCCATTGGAGGATATAATGTCGGAAAAGTCGTGTAATTTTAAGTCGATTCGACATCGACAGAATTGCTGCGCCATGCCCTCCATAGGGTCTTCCCAACTTCCGTTTCTTTAACTTTAAAGAAAGCTATTCTTTAAACAATATATCTAATTAATTTTACCTACTTCGTACAAATTTCAATAGGAAAAAAGCTCCTTACTGAACAGTCTACAAACTAAGCTGAAACAATTACGGGATACTTCAATAACAATCCGTACGAGATGTTGGAAAGTTAATAACGTTAAAAATACCGGGAATCTAAAACGAAGCCAACGATGGAATAAAACTCCAACGGAGTTCAATAACAGAGCGATGGTTTATGCTGCAGACTGTATGTTGGACATACGGGCTAAGCGAATAGCGAATAAAATTATTTCATTATTTTTAAGATTATTTAGAAGTTGGCATGTACGTAAATATTTAATGTAGAAAGCCCCATTTTTTTTTACGTGTGGAAACCCCCACGGGTCGTCACCCCACCTGGGCTAAACGGTAGGGTGGTATTTCGGACTCGAACCGACTAAAACCACACGGTGTACCAGGGCCTCAGGTGTACCCTTAGAAGGAAATCCCTTTGAACCCTGGCAGACTTGGCCGCCTGTTAAACAACAGGCGACCCCACTGTGTTGTGGGGGATTTTGTTCCCTATCAGTATGAGAGGCACGCGCGGAATACGGTGCCACCGTCTCGGGCCTTCTTCTGCTAGGGCGCCGGATAACCCTGTCCGTCGCCCCCAGGCAAACGCTCATGGAGGCCGGAGATCCACTTGCTCTCTCTGGCGCCTGGTGCGTCTTCTGCGGGATGGGAGAGTACTAGTTCTCTCCCTTTCACTTTCTGCCACCTCCTTGGCATACATTACCTCCTCGCAAAACGAGGCGGCGGAATCCCACGCTCTCTCGCTCTGGACCATGGACATAATTATGGTCTCCAGCGAGAGGCTACCCATACCTACGGCCGTCGCGAGGTCAGCACGCTTCTGCGTCCTTTCAGGGCACTCCACTAGAGTGTGGAGTGCGGTATCCTCGCGGCAGCCCCCGCAGTGGTGGCACACAGGCGTTGGCTCCCGGCCTATCCGACACAGATACTTCCCAAAACAGCCATGTCCAGTAAGCACCTGCGTCATCCGGTAGGAGAGGCTGCCATGCTGCCTCTCTAGCCAATCCTCCATGACGGGTCTTATCGCCACGATCGTGGCGTGCCCTGCGCTCAGTCGCTCAAGTCGTTCTTTCCACTCAGCCATGAGCACCTGGCGAAGCTAGGCCCGTCGTGCCCCGATGTCACAATTGACAGGTCTCAGCTCCAGGGCTGTCATGCTCTAGGGCTTCCCTGCGCCACTGATACAGATACGCAAAGATTTTTGCCTCCAGTTCCCATGGCGGCGTCCCGGCTAGGAGACTCGCCGCTTTAAAGGAAATCGTGCGGTATCCTCTTATGACCCTGACGGCCATTACTCGTTGCGGGCGCCTCAAAATTGCTACATTGCGGGTCGTCAGGGTCGTCGCCCAAATTGGGGACCCATAAAAGGCCATGGATCGCACGATTCCATGTAGAAAACCCCAGCCCATTACTCAAATCATTATCACATTAAATTAAAAATATATCTAAATACATATTTAATCTCCATAATATGTCAATTGATATGCATACTCGGGTCTACATGTTTTTATCATGAACATACTCGTTACGTTATAATAACTCGCTAATAATAACAAAACTTGCCTTATTCGTCTGTCTTAAATAATGCTAAGCTCTTCTAACCCGGCTTCAATCCTTAGAAGTTTTGCCTTGCTGTTGCTTGCTTTTCATTTAAGTAGTCTGTTAAATATATTAAAAATAGACTATAGTTTTCATTAAGTCTATAAGACTTGTACATGTGTGCTCTTTAAGGCTCAGACTACTGAAACTTTTCATCAAAATAGTTGTTATGAAGTCAGCCTGTGACCACGGCCAGTGCAACCTGGTCGAAACGTCAGGCAATTCAGAGGTATGTAATACCTTTTCGTGATCGCGTTAATTCCCGTATAAGTACATAATTATAGTTGTTATGAATTCTACATTTTATTTTTATTTATGATTGATTTAGATAATTTTTTTTGTAGTTCTTAACAAGTTGATTATAATCAACTCATACTATACAGTAAATGAATAACTACCAATTACCGATCAATCATTCATTCGTTGATCAATTATCCTTATCTTTCCAAGAAGTAAGCAGCAATAAGGGCAGTTTCATAAGGTTAAAATAAATTGGCAACAGTTCTAATGATATTAGGTATCGTAACAATAGATTTGTTATTATTTTCAAGTTTATATATGATTTGACTTTATAGAAACTACCGTTTGGACAGTTAATTCTTTAATCGAAACTAATTTGACTTGACTGTATGTCTTCAATATTTTATGTATTTAATTAATTCATTTGTACAGTGTCATCTAACAACATTTTAAGTAAATCTTATTTTCGTCGTAGGAAAGTATTCAGAAGCTGACTTGCTATAAATCTACATTTACATCCTAATTTATTACATTTATATAAGTTTGATGATGTATTTTATTTATTCAAAACAACACACCTACGTTTAATTAAAGTTGACAGTACTCTTGCTGGTACCTCGGGAGGGTAAGCACCAATAAATGAGGAGGTTTCTCAAACTACATTGCTGTGTATCACGTAACATATTTTGCTATCGCGTTCGCATTCACCTACCTACGTACCGGGGAACATCGGGCTCGGGACTTAGAATTGTTCCAACTATTAAAGTTCCTAACAACCTTAAGTATTATATATAGCTGAGACTTTCTTGACCTGATCATCTCTAGTGAGTTGTATATGGAATTGCTAAAAAATAAAAGATTTTCTGTTTTATCACTGCCAAGAGTCCCTACTGACACACTTGCTATACCTACTGGGGCCAAGTAAATCGTTGCCAGAAAGTTTTATTCACATTTGCCAAATGGGTATCCGTACTGAGAAGTAATCTAAAAAAGTCAAATTGAACATTTAAATTCCAAATAAATTAGGCGATGAAACCTTCAAATAACATTTATTATAGTAACCGTTATGATAGAGGGCTTGGACTTCTCGGCGACAGCCAGTTCGAGTGTTCGCGAACCTGACCTGCTCGAGTAAAAACAAATCCCTCTACTTACATTGCCTTCCCTTCTAACCTACCTTTCCTTTTGAAGATACTCCAAATATTCCCATCTTTAATTCTCAATCGTCCGTTTGACCGTTAATATTGTTTATGCAAATATGTCAAGTCTTAATGTAAATGCGAAGGTGCTTTTAGTCTAGACTAAAAAAGTATTTTATCTGATCGATATACCTATTAGAGGTAGGTATATTATTAGTAACACTTGAAATAACACAAATACCGGCTTGAATATTTTAATGTAATAGGTATTGATTAATGTTATAGAATACAATATTGCTCTCCAACCGGTTGACGAAGATACGACTCGTTTGGTAAGCGGGCCGGGAGCTTACGCCTGCGTACCACCACTGCCGAGGCACCACATTTGTGCTCAGTGTGGACGCAGCAGCGATACGACCTCGCGACGGCATTGGTACGGGAAGCCTCTCGCTAGAGACCATGGTTCTGTCCATGGTACAAAGGGAGAGTGCGACGTCTCGTTTTGCGAGGAGGGTATGTTGGCCAAAGAGGCGGCGGAACAGGAACGAGAGAGCACAAGCTTTCTCCCATCCCGTAGAAGACGCATAAGGCGCCGGAGAGCGCAGAATGATCTCCGACCTCCATGAGTGCTGGCGGGGGTAGCGGGTCGGGCTCACCGTTGCCCTTGCAGAAGCAAGCCCGAGTCGGTGGCACCAGCACCAGTGGTGGTAGTGTAGGCCCCCGTACTCCACGGTGTAGTCGCCTACTGTCATGCGGCAAAGGCCTGCAGGGGTTCCCGGAGGTTTTTTTCTTAGGATATACCCGGGTTCCCTGCAATGTGTTACGGATCACCGTGTAGTTATTTTGCACCATAAATGATCATGATCATTCATTCTATCATCTAACGATATAAGAATCAGTTAGTGTATATTTTTTCTGAGTAAACGGCGTTTCTGTCGACTATCAAAAAACCCAGGTGGCACAGTTTAGAGGCGCTAGTTCTAGCGTTCACCATCCTGGCTTCTTCATACGTTTAAGCTGCTGTTACTGAAATTACGAACGTAGTTTACAGAAAGATTTTGTAATACACTACTACTCCAATAATAGTTAATGTTGTAGATTCAAATCTCACACGGGACAAAAATTTGTGTGATACACAAATAGTTATCCTGAGTCTGGGTGTTCTTTGTGTCTGTTGTTTAATGTTAGTTAAGGCCCCCTCGACTCAGGAATATTAATAATACGGGAGTTGTCTTATAATAAAAAAAATAATGTATGGTTTGGTTGTAACATAAAATCTCTTTAAAAACATTGTTTTTATATCATTTGCAATAGATTTTATTTTTATTTTTTAAATCATTTTTTTTTTATTTATAACCAACAAAGCTATGGATACAGCTACAAATTTAAACGTATGCCAAGGCCTAGACATTTTTTTATATAATTATTTTCTTGTGATTCGATAAACAAAATCCTAATCTATTTAATGAAAGTGAAAAATCACGTTATCGTACTATATGTTTAAACGAAATCTACTATAATTGATAACACAGATAACCGAATCGTATATTAGACCTGAAATATGTATAATACAGTGAACTTACACTACTTCGACGTTTATTCCAGTTGAAATAGGTACTACATAATTTGTGGTTAGCGATGAAGAGCAAGTTATTTATTTTCTTGATTGCTGTAGGCATTGCAGCGGCTGGAAAACATGATATATACTCCAGGTAGACCTTACTATTGTAAATAAAACTTGTCAGTGAACTTATTTAATTATTCTATCGGTTGTGTGAAAAATCTTGCTCTAAAGTTTTTTTTTCCAATATTCCATTAGTGATATTTTGTTTGACGAAAGTATCATTTTTCAAAGAACTTAAAACTAAATATATCATTAGTTAACTACTGTAATCAAATGATATAATATATTCTTGGCCACTTCTAACAATGGGCAACTCACGCACTTTAAATAAAACCCACATCTAACAAAATTAAATTAAGTACTTCCAGCAAAGCCTCACGTTCAATTTTATTCCTGTCACAATCCATCAGCAAATGTTGCACATCTTCAATTATATTAAACACGTTGGGATAGCCAGTTAATCGCACCATCTTTAATTTGGTTGATTTCTTAGAATTTATTGTTATCTTAGTTTATGACTTACGGACTGACAATAAATTTATTTATTAATTAAATTAAATAAAAATAACTTGAGACACCTTTCACAGGGCCGTCTAATCCCAAACTAGGCAAAGTACTATGGTAACCAGACTGCTGATAAACATATTTATATATTACTAAATACATACATAATTATAAATAAATTACACCTAGATGCAGAACAAATCATCGTGTTCATAACACAATTATTTGTCCTGGGTGGGAATCGAATCCATTATAACCTATCATGGTATAATATTATATACTTAATCTAAATATTAATTCTAATTTTTTGATAGATGTAACAATCCGCGGCCTATCACAAAAAAATCGAACAAATACCTCTAAAGCTTTTTATTTAAATATTTTCTTGTAGGAATTCAGTCCACAGCATCAAGCTCCGGGAAAAATCAGACCAGGACTTTCTATTCAACCTGTTATCGGAACTAGATCTGGACATCTGGAATTATGGAGTACCGTTACGACGGGATGCGAAAGTCATGGTCAAGCCTGCAAATCGACAAAAATTCTTAGTAGCTTTGGATGATAAAGGCATAGAACACAATGTTCAGATAGATGATGTCGCCAAGTAAGTCATAGTTTTCTAGCAATTTATATATACTTCGCTTGCTAGTTCAAACTCTACCCAGTACAAAACTGAGGTGAACCCACGCCCATTACAAGCATTTAGCTTAGCTGCAAGGGTTGAGTAGTTTTAATAAAAAAACAAACAAAATATATTAATTTGTTCCCCAATAGGTCGCTCATAAATATAATTTGTCTGTAGTGCTTAAACTTAACTTAAAATTTAGAAATTATTGCTCTATCGCTAGTTTTCAAACTCCAAGGCGAGACTTTTGTGAGTCAGTGAGCGACTAGGACTTTAATAGGGTACACATATCCATGAGGATCTTATTGACGACGCTGATGACTTTCATATCCCACAAAACGTGTGTTGTGCCAACCTACTCAAGTATGTTCGTGAATAATTTGGGAGATAGCAAAGTGAGACCAGAGATGAAAAAAGGTTTGACTCTTCTACGACGCAATTTTTTCCCGACATTCTATAAATATATTTTCTATTACTTGAATACAACGTGTTATAAATACGATAAGGGAAGTGATACGGAAAGATCAAAAAATAATGTTTTACCATACTTTATAAATATAGTGGATCATATGACCCATATGATTGAATTTCATCAGCTATCGTAATACATATTTTAAATAATAATTTTACTTACAATCAATGCAAGAACATCAAATGTTTAAATATTGTTCGATTATTCGACAGATTTTATATTTAGATTTAATTTGGCAAAAACGTTCTTATATTTTATAACACAATAATCGATCTCGCTACTGTATATATTATATGAGTAGATTTAAAAAAAAAAACAATGTAATGTATTTTCTTATTTGTTTTTCATATTTATCAAATCCGAGCATCCTTCTTTTACATTAAAGAGGTTTTAAAACTTTTATATCAAGGTTGTTATAGTTAACCTTTCGCCTTTTTTTCAATGGCGAAGCAGATTTTGTGAATATGCAGGAGAAGCACTTAAAAAAACAAAAAAAAATGTCAAGACGCTTAAAGCCGTAAATTATCACTTTTTCCGTATTATTACGTATCGCAGTTGCCCTAAATAGCGGAATAAGTGCACGAATGTTGTGCATCCAAATTTTGACGGTTTAATAGATAACGTAAACTAAATATTTTTTTAAATCGGCCAACAGTGTCACAAATCTTAACAAAAATGTAGGTACTCTAACTTGCTGCTGTGTGCGCAGCCTGCAATAACAAGGTGTGGTACAAATCTAAATCAACATAAATATTTACTTATCTTTATCATCGCTATATCGCTATTAGAAATCCAATTTTATTGATGATTTAATAGCCAAAAATTAAAAAAAAAAAAACAAGATATAACTTGGATAGAACAGCAAACCGAACTAAAAAGTAGAAAATATTTTTTAATGTCAAAAATCGTGGCTTTTTACTATATTTTTATAATAACTTCTTTTATAAATAGCTACCGATGACAACTATTTGTAACAAAATGTGTCAAGAACCCCACGCTTTTTACAATGAAAACTTATTTTTTACTTTTTAATTTGGTTTGCCAATGAAACGGACGTCTTGAAGTTCGTGAAAACTACGTTGAAAGTTGGCGTTAGATTGATAGATAGATACAGGTCAAGCTATTATAAATGTGTAATAATGGCTATATACAGTAAAACACGGGCGCCCTTGGGGAGGCAATAGGGGTAATCGAGTCTCTACTTATCGCGCACGTATAGTAGTTAGGATTATTTAGTAACTTTTAAATATTCACGTTCTATGATATAATGATGTGTGGTAAGTACGGGACTTAACGCGATCACGTAATAGGTACGTGAGTCAGCCTGTGACCACGGCCAGTCCAACCTGGTCGAAACGTTAGGTAATTCAAAGATATGTAATATCTAATGATCGCGTTAATTCCCGTAAATATTTATAATTATAAGATTATTTAATTATTCACGATTTTAAAAGAATCTAATTTTCCGTATCAGACAAAATTCGTTGTCTCATGAAATAAAAATAAGTTTGAGAAATCGATGAACTGAAAACCTGACTTTGATGCAGTTATTAGTGGAAATTCTAACCGGAATTTAATTTTGTACTTCCATTTGACTTGAAAGGATATTTTCCAGTTATAAGTGGATTTAAAGAGTAAAAAATACAGACTGAAAATATAAAACATTGAAAGATAAAAATCATAATCTCATCATAACATTTGTTACAATACAGATTCTTATAATATTGAAGTGATTGATAAAAGTGATTGATAAATGTGATTTTTATTTATACCTAAAGAACGTATTGAACAAAAACGAGGATTAATTCAATAACATAATAAAAAAAAGAACTACTCTACTCTCTCTCTTTCTCAGTAGTTATTTAATGTACAAATATATTTATTTATATACTGGACTACAACTCTTTCTTCATGTTCCAACTGTGAACCGTTCGAATAAAATATAGTTGTAGGTAAATCTCCACTTTTATTATCTCTTTCGAGTAACAGAGAGTTTAATTAAAAACTATCTCTGCCTGTTTAGATCACTGATAATGTAAAACCACATTTCTTATCGATTCTTATTAAATTCTACTTCGTAAATACAATAGGTGTTTACCGTGCTTGATACCTAGTGTAGATAGACGTTTGATTGGAGATAGTCGATATTAATTTTGGAAAAAACATAATTTAATCGATCAATGACGCACATGACATTGGACAATATCGGTTTAATATTTCTGTCGTGAATGTTTTGACGAACTTTTCAGACTAGCACAATATTCTATCGTATCAACCCCTCTAGCTAATCTAAATGTTTGTGTTAAAAGTGAGTTCACGTCGGTGGGTTTGACCCCGCAACTATCTGTCTTTAAATGGAACATGTTTAGTGCATGTGCAAGTCTGCATTCTAGCAGGAGGTAGGTAAAGTATCTTGCTATTGTTATGGAAGGGGGATATTTTCTCACTAACAAACACACCAATGATCAAGTAATATTTAATATGCATCTGTACTAATATTTTAAAGCTGAAGAGTTTGTTTATTTAATTGTCCGCGCTAATCTCAATAACTACCAAAAAAAAAAAAATATTTTAGTGTTGGATAATCTATTTATCGAGGAAGAATAGGAGCGGAGCATCAATGAAAAATGTTGCAAAAACGGGGACAATTTACAAACACGTCTGCGTTCAGATGGTGTTTAATATCCCACCAGGTAAGTTTTCATAAATTTAATGTAACAATCTAATGTTAAAGGTTCCTTGAAGAGGAAGATGTTCGACATCTGAAACGGAATGGAGTAAAGAACCAGAAAAAAATCTTTGAAATCTTCCCACGTTACACAGAGGTATCTTAATTACTATTTTTGATTTAACGCTGAAGAGCTTTTTAGTATTTATTTTTTTATGCTGCGATTGATCGACAGTATTTATTGTTTATGACTTCGTCGCCTTAGTGCTTATTTGTCCTATCTACCATTGGTTGATTTTTAAAGGACCAAGAGTTTTTTGCTCTATCGAAATATAAAGCCATTGGTATAACGAAACAGTTAAGTTAGTTGCTAAGCGTTTTAAAACCACACTATAATTAGTGAAAAAATTCTTAAGTACCTACCTTTATTTTACATACCAAAAAACTTGTCATTTTCTGCTTTCCTGGGGTAATTAGATGTTGGAAAAATGGTTATTAAAACAAAATAAAAAAAGTAATCGTGCATGATAAGAAGATAAAAATGAGGAAGACATTACTTAAAAGAAGGTATAGAAATAAAATATTTTAACTTGACAAACCGGGAATCAATCCTTTTATTTTGCGTCTAGGCCGACAAATTATGTTCCTAAATTTAATATAAAATAACAAACGAATGCACTCTTAGGCTTAGCATTGACGTTGTTCAAAGTCATTAAAAAAGAACATCCTGTTTCAAAATCATAACGGACTTGAGTGTAAATTAAAAACTACTCTCTGTTCAGTTTGCGATTGCATCTGTTTATTTTTACTTTTAAAATATGTTCTAGACATAATTAGGCACTTGTCTTAAATAATGTAATCACAAATATACAATAAATTAAATGATTCTATCAATATTTTCGGGAGCAATGAAGTGTTTATTCATCTATTGTGGTGTCGCCAGCCACAGTGACAAATCATACAAAATGGCGGACATGACGTTGTGGGCTGTGATTGGTCAATTGAGTGGATATAGAACACTCAAGCACTCAACGCCTCTCACGACGTAGGATATAAAACAAAAACTGGACATAGAACAAATAAACACAAAATTTTCATTACAGTATCGTGTCACAAATAAAATGCAAATGGTTTTTTGTTGCTTTAAAAGCTTAAAGTTTTAAATGTTCCATAGCCAACAGGTGTGAAATTTGGGTCTTACAATACTGCATTTAAAGTTAATTTTCGATAAATGTGGTCGATAGGACAAATAAGCACTCAAGCGACGACTTGTTAATGACCGTTGAGTACCATAGTACACCACTTCAACATTATGTTACCTGTAGAAGCTTAGTGCTCATGTTGCATCAATTTCGATACCTTTAAATACAGCTTGTTCTTTAATTTACGTCGTAAGAAATTAAACGACACTGATCTACCTCATGCCATTTTCAAATAAATTTTACATAATACTAAAGGTCCTTAAGATGTCAAGTTCCAACGTTGTCACTATTTATTCATTCGATGTTATTAAGGACCTCAGATTCGGTGATTTTATCGCCATGTCGCTCGTAGGTATGGGGATCTAGATAGTAATTAGTTATTAAAATATCCTTAGCATGTGACGAAAGATTTACTTTCTTTCTTGATATTGATTTCATCCTTAACCCTAGAATACTTATTTTATGTATTTTTTTTAAGCAACATGTCGTTGGTGCTCAATAAAGATAAATAAAATTAATTAATACTAACCATCGCTTGGGATTTCTTAAATAATACAATAGTTTACATGTAATATTTATTGAAATTTAATTCCAACATAATAAAATAACAATTTCAGCACAGCTTTCCTTAAAATAAATATCACAATTATCGTAAAATGAAAATTTAAGTATACAAATCAGCCTTACATCTAACATTAACCTTGTTTAGACCGTCTTGGAAATGAAAAGGCGATGTTTTACTAACCATCGCCTTTATCGCCTTAATCTAAGAATAATTCTATTCCCATATAGCTGCACCAAGACAAGTCAACAAAAACACTGAACTCGATACTCGGCTCTTACCAGGGAAAATTGCCATCTTCAATCTTACAAAGATTCAAAAAGGAGCAGGAGGCGCTGTTGCAACCACACTGAGCATAACACAAGAGTGTGAAGTGCAGTATCCTCGCGACAGCCTCCACAGTGATGGCACTCAGACTTTGGCTCCCGGCATACCCGGCATATGCGAAACAGGTACTTTCCGAAGCGGTCAGCATCTGCGTCAGCCGGTAGGAGAGGGAGCGTGTTGCCTCTCCAGCCAATCCTCCATGATGGGTCTTACCGCCACAATTGTGGCGTTCCCTGCACTCGGTTGCCCGAGTCTAGTATTATTAGTTGTAGTAGTCAAGTATTACTCTATCAACTCTGCCATCTGGATCTGACGGAGCCTGAACCTGGGACCCACAGGTCGTTGTGCCATTGATATAAGGACCCAAGTGTCTTTCTCTCGTGGTCCCATGGTGCAATTCCGGCTAGGAGATTCGCCGCTTCGAAGGAAACAGGAAAGGAAAAGGAATGTATGACTCTGAAGGCCATCGCTAGTTGTTGTCGCCGCAATATGGCGGTATTGCAGGCCGTCAGGGTCTCTGCCCAAATACCATACCATCGTAGAGTCTACAGGTGTCGGGCCTACCTAGAAGCTAAAAAGGCACTCCTTGGAAAACCAGCGCCTCTGATGTAACTTCAGGGCAAGTTATTTAATGCATTGGCGATGTCGAGAGACACCGCCAACATCACCTCACCCCGGGATACTGCTTCCTCCAAAAAAGCCCTTACGCATATGATTGTTTCCACAGTGGATCCAGATCCGGTCCCACTTTCGAAAGGTGCTCGACGAAGCGTTCCGCGATGATTCGTTCAAAGAGCTTACACACCTCGTCGAGCAATATGATGGCCCGATAGGCGTGCCTTTTGAATGAGGACCAGTTTTCCCGTCTTCCACAATTTCGGAAACTGGCCCCTGTCTAAACATGCGCTAATGAGCCCCATTTCCCATTAGCCGAGGCCCGAAAGCCGAAAAGGCGAAAAAAAAAATCTCATGCTCGGCCCAGAATAACGGTTTTCTCTCCTAAATTACATTATACTTTGTGAATATTTGTCAATATTACTTAAAAGTAAAAGTTTTTGTTAACACACTGCAGTGCTGACTTCTTTTTCGAGGTAATATTTGTTTTTTTAAGCAGCTATATTCCCGGTCAAAACATATACGTGAGTACTAAAATGTTTGCACGTGTTTGCCGAAGCTATGAGCGTCTACTCACAGCTTCACCCTACGTGGCCCTCCCACATTGCACTTCTTATTTTTTAATGGTTTCTGATAAAATTTCGTAAACTCATCTTTTTTTTTTGTTCGTACAGGTAGATGAGTATTTAGAATATATTGCTGCCGAGTATCCAGATATCGTTACTCTAGTTTATCCCGGAGACAGTTCTGAAGGACGCGCCATTAAATATTTAAAGGTAACTATTTTATTATTAGTAGTGTTTACCTACTAGTTGGAATTTGAATGGAAAAAAAAACTATTTCCATTTTTATTGACAATAAATACTAAAGTTCGTCAATAGCTACATAATTGTTTTGATTTACTTGACATATACATAGACAAAAGAATAATGTTAGCATCGCATCGAATAATGTTAGTGTCGCGCATTTTTCCATAAGGAAAAATTTTATTTTGGAGTTCTAAAAATACCCTTCATCGATTTATGACAAAATCATTTTCTAAAATATAAGTTTGTAATCGCAAAAAAGGGAAATAGCAACCAATTAACGACTGTCGGCTTTTTCCTTTACTTGTGCTATAAAACATTGCTTTTTTTTAATGGATAGGAGGCAAACGAGCAGATGGGTCACTTGATGGTAAGTGACTACCGCCGTCCATGGGCAACTGCAACTTAAGAGTCACAAGTGCGTTGCCGGCCTTTAAGGTGGGAGTAGAGGAAGGAGAGAAGACTTCACTGCCGGTTTTCTGTGAGGCCATGGTATCACTCAGGTCGAGCCCATACGTGCTGAAGCATGGCTCTCCCACTTGAAAAAACTTACCAAATTTCATGATTCTAGGTCACTGGGAAATACTATAGGGTACTTTCTAGTGACAGTTTTGATTTACTTGCGAAATTTTAAAATTTGTTAAAATCTAAGGTTTAAATTGCCGTATCGTTTGATTGCGTTGACTTAGAAGCTTGGTTTTCTTTAAAGCTTTAAGAGACAACAGACATAAGTACTTGATGTTAATTTCCCCTAGATGCCTCTACATTTCCTGTGAAAAAGGATCTTGACAGACAGACAGACGGACAACAAAGTGATTCTTTATAAGATCACTTTGTTGTCCGTCTATCTTTGTTACGAGTTCCTTTTTTCCTTTTGATAAACAGAACCTTAAAAATAAAACTTAATGTATTTGTGGAAATTGTTGCTGTAACAGAACATTAACACAACACACAACATTATTACTATAAATTTGGTTGTGATTAAGGAACTCCATACAAAGAGAATACAGTCTTGTTTTAGAATACATAAGATTCATCTTAATACAAATTAATAAGTTTATCTCTACTTCTCTTCTTATTATCCACTGTTCAATTTAACATTATTATTTAGAAAACATCAATGTATTTTGGTATTACCGCACCACAGTATTTTGCTAATGCGGTCATTATCGAACACATGAATTATTGTAATCTGTATTCAGTTCCCAATAAAGAAATTTTTAATTTTAATTTTTTAATTTAATTATATTTTTTTATGTTTTTATAAACAGATCTCAACAACAAACTTCACCGACACCAGCAAGCCCATATATTTCATGGATGCAACGATGCACGCTCGCGAGTGGGTCACCACTCCAATAGCATTATACTCCATTTACAGACTGGTGGAAAGCGTTAGGAATGAGGATCAGGACCTACTTAATAATATTGACTGGATTATCTTGCCAGTAGTTAACCCTGACGGATATGAGTATACACATACTGATGTGAGTATTATTGCAGAAATGGGCGAAGTCCGACTTTAGAGAGAAATGTTTTGCCTTCGGAGTTGCGATTACCACATTTATTGTGAAAAAATAGGGTTTTGAATCTGTCTGTCTATCTATCAGAGTTTCTCATTTTTTAGACGATATAAGTTGCTTATTTAGAAAATATAATTAGAACTAGTAGTCTATGAGTCAAAATGTAAAAACATTATTTATACATGGAGTATCTCTGGCTCTCGTTCTCATGATTGAGAATCGTATTCATCATTAGATGGTCTACACGTTTTTTTGCTTTTCCGTAATACGTGTCCAAAGTATAAGAGAATGTGTTTTTAACGTTCATATATGGTGAATAAGCGCGTCTTTACGTTCAGCTGTAAGAGAATCAACACGTTTGTGCGTTTGGCGATCCACGGTACTCTCAACATTTACCTCCAGCACCACATTTCGAACGCATTGATCCTCTGTCTCTTTCAAGCTAGAATAGTCCACGTCTCGTCACCATGAAGAAAAATTATGAACATTAATGTTCTGATAATAATGTGGTGGTGACCATGACTGGTATCCATTCGACTTTTTGAATTAATTTGTGTCATACAGGTCTGCACAATACCGTCCCTACGGAAATTATATGTAGATGTGATCAAGTTTTATATTTCTAAACTTGACAAATGGTTGGTCTTCTGTACTAACCTTCATCCTTTTCATTTACTTGCCCGAAAAAAAGTAGCTTATGCCCTACTCTTTATCGGTATTAAAATTTTTCGATATTGGTTCTGCGGTTTAGGTGTGAAGACAGACATAGTTACTTTTGCATTTATAATATTAATAGAGATTTTCCAAGAAAATAACAATTTTCGAAAGAGTTCTAAAAGTTTTATAGTTAGACTTTAAAACTATATTTGAAACAATATCTGATCCAAACTAATATTTTTTTTTCAGGAACGTCTCTGGCGTAAAACAAGATCCATCAACCCAACATCCGATTGCATTGGAGTTGATCCGAATAGAAACTTCGATGCGGCTTTTAATACCGTAGGCGTGTCAGAAAACCCTTGTTCTGATATCTACCCTGGATGGGAACCCTTTTCTGAGCCAGAGACACGTTATATCAGGGATATCATGCATGAGTACTTGGACAGGATTGAGCTGTTTAATGACATACATAGGTAAGAAAATGTTCAAATCTTTGTTAATTTAGTCATTTCAGCTTAGCACCATTCAGAAATATATGTATACATCTCAATCAGGACTACTACATTTAAGAGCGTAGTGTTTCATCTTTGATCGCTACTTTATTTACTACATTAGTGAATTTGCTGAAAAATCTTTAGGATTTATTAGTAGTAAGGGTGAATCAGCGTTAACACTCCTTGCTCATTATGAATTTCCCACTTGAAATTGTATTAAATCCATCCGCTTTAAAAATGTTTTCATATGAGGGATCGTATGAATAAACGTTATACTAAATAAAAATCAGAAGATGGAAAACCATAAATTAAATTTTTAGAGTTCAGTTCCTCAAAAGTCAAAAAGAGAACCCTTATTATTTTTTTTATATTATAGGGCACAAACGAGCAGACGGGTCACTGCCGGTTTTCTGTGAGATCCTGATATCACTCTGGTCGAGCCGGCCCATACATGCCGAAGCATGGCTCTCCCGCTTATAAGATCATTTCGTTGTCCGTTTATCTGTCTGTCAAGACATTCATTGGTTTGTGACAAAAAAAATGTAAACAAAAGGGTCATTATTATCAAACAATTAAACATATGTTTTAAAAACTTATCAGAAGTTAATACACGAACGGTCAAATACAATATATAAAAACCATTTATCGTTAGTTAAGGTTCTTTTTAAATGGGTAAAAAAGTACTTTAGAAAAAAATTGTGCGAGCTGAATGTTACTTAAAACATATATTATGACTTGCATAAGGTAAACATTTACTTGGAAAACTCCGAGTGTCGCCTTTTTTATGTCAATCGGTCTGGGTGTGACATGTTCTTTGAATATACACTTGGATTTACCCAAGTTGCTATTACGACGATTTGGTCGCCAAACCAAAAAGGCTCTTCGATAATTGTAATTCCTCGTCTAGTTCAATGCAGTATCTCTAAGACGTTCTCAAATGCATTGGTGAATTCTTTGGAGTGTAAAATGTAATTCTGCGGGAATTTGAGAGGATGCGGATCGAAGGGACCAGAGCTTGGTGGTGACTTACTTGTTTGCTCAAAGGGGCGGGAAGGTTCTAGCTGCTGAGGGCACACGTGGCTTCGCAACCTCCAACAAATTCCCTTGGTCGGCGGTTCTTGAATTTAACACCAACAAGGCGTTTTTCTTGATGACAGGGAACACTCGCGTGTGATTTTATATATATTTTGCAGTTTCAATTATTATTTAAGAGATTTTTATGCGGAGCTCCGTGCGTACGCGACGACACCTTTTTTGCGAGGGGAAGCGGAAGCGGAGGTGTAGGATAGGAAGGGGCGTGTTATGCGTCCGGAAATGTGTTATGAATTTTTACTTATAAATTATACTTTATTCTATAAATGCGTGAATTAAAACTATGGTCTAACTATAGAGTAAACGGCGTTTACAGCGTCAGTGTTAATTAATTGTTGCGATTGTACCATTTCTATGTTAATTGCTTGATCTGTAATAATGACATTTGTCTCAGTCAGAATATTTTCATAGTTATCGTATACAGAGCTTGATGGTGATACTGGCCGCACATAGATTTCTGGTTGGAAAGGAGGATCCTTTGCAGAGTCGTCACTATTTGTAAAGTAAAAGAGAAATCATCAAATTGTATTCCAAGAACTTATGGAGCTTCCACTGCTTGCGGGAACGTTGAGCAGTTATACATTGGTTAAGAGAACTACTCGAATTTACTCCACTTCTCTCGACATCACCTAAAAACCACAAAACTATCAACTTAATTTGATGAAAAACTAAGTAAACATATTTGTTTACTTAGTTTTTTTTGTGTGTATTTTTTCGTATTTACATACTTTTCACATCTTATGAAGTATATATACGTCAACGTGAGTGTGCGAAACTAGAGCCAATATTCTCTTCCCTCTGTTAAAACTCATCGTAGTTAATCAGTATTGCTCAACCGCCTAAAATAAAAAATATATATTATTAATAACGACATAACATACATTATTCAAACAACATACACACAAAACTAATGTGTTTATTGGAACTAAAACGGTATCAACGAATGTCATTCATGAAATAGCACTTATTATTTTGATCATTATCAATAATATATTAAGTCCAAATGATTACCACGAACCTTTTTTTTAAATTTAGAATAACGGAACAACGGCAAATATGACTACCATTATTAATTATAACATATATTTAGTTATACACCGTCACAAAAAATTATGTGTCGTGTTTACACAGAATTAAAGAATATTTTTTTACTTTTTCACGAAGATCGTCATATAACGAAATTAAACGTCGGCGTCGAAAACTCATACGAACACTCTTTGCGACTGACTTGTGGTACCTGAAACAAGTCGGTACCAAAAAAAAAAGCGCGCGCTCGAGAGAGAGTGAAACAGAGTGTCACAAACTTTCCCGCTCACTCGTTTTAAGGCAAAGAATTATGTCGTTTTTACCAAAAATAAAATAGAATTTCCTCATAATTTTTGCATATTTAACTCTAAATCACCGTTTTTTGAGTTTTGACGTACTTCTTGCAAATGAGCGATTTTTTGGTTAAATGTATATTTTTGATTATTTCAGTTTCGGAAGCTACATCCTCTTTCCCAGTGGAGATGGAACTTTGCCATCAACCGCACCTCAACTCCATCAACTTGGTGCTGCCATGGGGGCGGTTATAGATGCTGTTAAGTTGCCTCAAGCTAATTTTTACCTTGTAGGAAATGCTGGTCAGCTCCTGTACCCAACGTCTGGTGACTCTACGGATTACGGTCAGGTAAATATCCTAACTAATATTTTAAATGTAAGTGAACTTCATCGAGCAATCGTAACGTATTCACTAAAGATTTGGTAAACTTTAGCGATAATTAGCGATAGCTCGCGGGCATTAGCTGTTACAGCGTTCAGCCAATTATAATAATTAAAATTACTTACTACTAGTACTAGTCATAGTTTCACATAAAGACCACCCTGGACCGCCTACATGGAACTTACCCATTTTGAGTTTCGGTGTTTCTTCTCATTGCTAGCTATAAGAACTGCTGACACTATCCAGTTTCATCAAAAAGTAATCGACGCGGCGATGTGTAAAAAAAGAAACCTTAAAAAAAGAAAAGAAAAGCCAAAGGAGTACATGACCATATTCTTTTATTTTGTAATTACAGAAAGTTGGCATCCCGTTCCCCTATACCATGGAGATAACTGACTTTGGATACCAATTTTTTGTGCCGGAGGAATTCATCGAACAAATCAACATGGAGTCATGGCTAGGCATTGCTGCCTCTGCGAGAATCGCTCGCCTTTATTATCTAGCCAGACACAATCTCAACAATTAGCAATGATTTTGGACTGATTGTTTATTGTTTACTTTATATTAAATAATTATTTCTCAATATAAACCAAACCCAACTTGTTTTACTTAATGTTGACCCTGTCTAGAGCAGGTGTAGATACGTATAATATAGTCTTCATATTAATAACTGTCGTAAATAACTTGTATATATTGTAGTTTTATTAGTGTTATGTAAAATTTCTCATTGGGATGACTGAGATAATATTGAAAAGAAACTACATATAACTACATTGAAAGACGTAGACGGGTAGCGCGTATTGGCAATAACGACCACGAAGTCACGATTTTTTTAATCAACACTTTTGTCAATATAAATATTCTTAGCTACTCCAATAATACATAATACTCCACTTGTGCAAGCATGTCTTTAAAATAATTGCTTGTTTACCGTATTTTTTAAAACCATTTTTCCTTTATTTATGACCAACAAAACTGCGTACACAATTAATTAAACAATAAATATATCAGTTTTATCAGTTCAATTTAATTTTATTGCTAGTATTTGAGTTATCGTGTGATAACGATAACGTAAATTGCTTTATGACAGACAACCGACGTATGAAAAATAATGATTCATACTCGTTCGATACACATTAAACTTACAGTTTAATAAAAGAAAGCAGACATTGTGCACACAAGCCCGTTGTCCGCAGTGTTGCAAACAGTGCAAATGGTTCTTCGAGCCAAGTCAATTTTCAAAAGCATTTTATCGCCATATATCGCAAAATGAAAAATGTAACACTTACATCGAGAAAAAGCTTAATATTGATGGCAGATTTTTTTATGATCCATATAACCTCTTCGTGTAGCATATTTAGTAGATGAAAAGTTGAAGAGACTATGGTATTATGTGATGCGGAGGCATGAATAAAATGTAGTAAAGAGAGTTTTGTAGAGTAACACGGGTAAAGAATGATCAAAGAAAAAAGGACTGAAAGAGGGTAAGGCTAGAAAGGGATTAAGATAAATAGATAGATGATAGAGTAGAATGGAAGCAGTAAACGTATTTTTTTTTATGGGAATTAACGCGATCACGTAATAGGTATCAATCAATATCTATTACGTGATCGCGTTAATTCCCGTACATATTCATAATTATATTATGGAACGTGAAAGTTTAAAAGTAAGAAGAAAACATATTTCGATGATGATGACATCTTCATGTCAGATTACCTCCCTCTCTTAGCTATTACCAACGATATCTGAAGAACAGCCCCGAGCTTTAAAACTGTATAATTTAGTGAAACATGAAGATGCCTTGACCTTTAAAACAGGTACTTTATCAAAAATAACTTTTAACTTTACCGTTCCATCATAAACGATCACATTAACAGGAAGAAACGAACGTTTTGCACATTATTTTTTTTTATCCCTACGTAGTCTTGAAACACAAAAAGTGCTGATTTTTTATTACTGTTTTTACTAAGCATAATTTTAACCTTCGTACTGAAAACATAAAAATAGGTTTTTTAGAAACGTATAGTGTTTTGGAAAGTTATATCACGCGTGAACGTCACGCAGCGCCGATCACGATAGTACCACTATCGTGAGTGTACGTCGATCATTTTATTCTTATAAAACTAATTTAAACACTAAAATTGAATATATTTTTTTTCGTTTTCATATATTTTAACATGACGTTACTCATAATAAAACATTTCCCACGTTTTAAACAAATTTGGTAGTTTCGATTGTTTTGGCGCGTTACGTGTACCAAATAGTGTCGGAATTGCTGGTATATATTCTTGTAGGTTCAATTACGTAGTACTGAAGAAAGTGAGAGAGTACGTAGTAGAACGTACTTACGTAGTAGTACGTAGTTCGGTTCCCATTGAAATGGTTGAAGTGGACGATGTCTGGCGTGTGCGTCATGCTCGGGAACGAGTACCGTTGCTTGGGGCTGGTCATCCCCGAACTGCTATTACTTACATATAGTAGTAGTTTGTGCGACTGTTTATAGTTTAGAACAATATGTTACATTGTCCTCACATTTAATTTGCGCTTATAAACAATGTAACCAGAAAATTGTAAAAAAAATATTTGAAAAAGAGTGTCCTTGGAGTTTCTTGCCTGTTCTTCTTTACAGGATCTACTTATTGGAACAGGCAACTACCTTCACGACGGACTTAGTCTGACTGACTACTACTACTTCTGACAATTCAAAAATGTCTTTAATTTATTAATGAAGTAAATGATTTTGATTTTATAGAGGACATTGAGGTACCATAATGGTAACAAAATTTTCTCAAAGCCTAATCCTATATCAAAGATAATACTAATCATAAAATTATGCAAAAATAATCGCTCTCCTGTAAAGTATTTTCAGTTTCGAGACTTTACGCGGGGTGTGTCAATTTTAAGATAAACAATCATTTTATTGTCATTCGATAAACAAAATCCTAATCGATTAGATATCGTCAGAGTGAGCCACCACATTATTCGTATATTACAGTGAACTTAAACTACTTTGACGTTTATTCCAGTTGAAAGACTACCTGATTTGCGGTTAGTGATGAAGAGCAGGTTATTTATTTTCTTGATTGCTGTAGGCATCGCAGCGGCTGGAAAACATGATATATACTCCAGGTAGACCTTACTGTTTTATTTTTTTTTTATTTTTGTTTATTTTGAAAAAGACAACTTCCGCATTAGGAATTACTCCTGTGTCGCGGGGGACTTTACAAACATAGAAAGAACGGACACAGAGAACACCCAGACTCAGGTGGGAATCGAACCCACGACCTATAAGCATAGCGGTCAGGGTCACTAACCACTAGACCAACAGGCCAGATATGACGCGCTCAGTGAACTTATTAAATTATTCTCTCATTTATGTAAAAAAAAAATACTTTATAAAGGTGTGTTCTAGAGGCAAATAAAACGTTTCTTATAAACGGGGTCCTTCTATTCCATTACGATATTTTGTTTGATTAATCACAGTGTCTTTATTTTGGTTGATTGTTCATGGTTTGAATGTTTTAATTTCTTATGACTTATGGACCATAACTATTAATTCATTTATTTATTGTTCATGGTATGATATTGTAAACTATGTGCATATTAATGATTCTAAAATTTAAATTTAGTTTTAATTACAACGCAAAATATTTAAAAATATTTTTTTTTATTGAATGAAGAAATATTCATTATAAAAATTACATGTATTTATGTTCTAGTCTTCGATTTACAAAAAATCTACCTAGGTACAAGTAATACTTAGTTTGGGTTTAGATCGCTGTGTAATATGATCCACAATATCATTATTACAACTTAGTATTCGCTTCTTGGGTAATTTAGAAAACAAACAAATATCTCAACAGCTTCTTTTCAGCTCAAAATTATTGATGCCGATATAGTCTACAGTTCTAAGACCTTCAATATATGAAACTAATTCAAATATTTTCCTATAGAAATTCAGTTTACAACATCAAGCTCCGGGATAAATCTGACCAGGAGCTTCTATTTAACCTGGTATCGGAACTAGATCTGGATATCTGGAATGATGGAGTACCGTTACGACGGGATGCGAATGTCATGGTCAAGCCTGAAAATAAACAAAAATTCTTAGAAGCTATGGATCACAAAGGCATCGAACACAATGTTCAGATAGATGATGTCGCCAAGTAAGTAATAGTTTTCTAGCAAGTTTTCTAGATACAGGCTCAAACTCTACTCAGGACACAAGCGACGTGGAATCACTCCTATCGATCGGTTTAGGAGGTTACAAGAACACACACTGTGCTAGTTAGAAAAGTCACAACATTCCCTTCAGGAATATTAAACCGAAATTTCTGTTTTTCTAATATTCTGATCCACTATCTCATATCAAACAATCCACGTTCGACTCCGCAACCTTGATCCCAAGTCCATTATCTTTAAATACAACATGATAATTTACATATATATGTGTTCTAATCCTATTTTTGTTATTTCTAAATAAGTCCTCAAAGATCATTCTAGCAGTATTATTATTGGTCAATTGCCAAGATACCTTGCTATCGTTACAGAATCTGGATATTTTGTCTTTATCAACAAACACACCAATGATCAAATAATATTAATGTTAATTTAATATTAATGTTTAATATACCTGGCGCAAGGTTCCATAGATTTATCGTAAAAATCCATTGTTACAGGTTCCTCGAAGAGCAAGATGTTCGACGTTTGAAATGGAATGCACAAAGGAACCAGAAAATGATCTTTGAAACCTTCCCACGTTATGCACAGGTAACCTCACTAATATTATCAAGTTAATTCTTAAGTATTTTTCTGTTTATCCTTCTTTTACGCAGCGATAGATCCCCATTATTTATTGTACACTTCATTTTAATAGTAGTTGGATACCACTTCTGTATGTTACCTGGAAATTATGAGTAAACTTCTACTGTAAACTACTATGTGTGAATTTTCCGTTAATTTTAATACCTTCAGAAATGCAGCTTGCTCTTAAAGTTACAGTGTAAGAGGTTAAACACACTGATCCACCACATGCCAAGGCTAAACCAATTGCTCACAATGGTTTAGAAAATAATAGTCCAGGTCCCTAGAAGACAAGTTCTAACGTTGAACTATTCATTTATTGATGTTATTATAGACCCAAGATTGTGTGATTTTATTGCCATATCGAACCTATGGGTCTAGATAGTTTTCACTAATTTATTCCCCACGTGATACGAAAGTTATTTTATTTTATATTATTACACTAATTTATTTATTTAATACTTTATGCACAACAATATTTAAAATGCCTTAATGCCAAATGACTGAATGCCAAATAGGACTTAATGGTCTTAATGTTTAGAGTGACGTACAAATGAATGAAGTAGGTATTAAAAAGTATACTAATAAGAGTATTAAGAGAGGAAAAAACAACAAAAAAAATATGAGAAAATAAATAAATATATACAAACATACATAATATATGATTATATAAATATATAGTTGTGTCTCTATAATATTATAGATACATAATAATCTTACCCTCAATTCCATTACCATGGTGGTACAAACGCCAAAAAAAAAATTACTGAACATGATACTTGGTTAGTATCAGAAAAAATTGCCATCTTCAAACCTCCAAAAAATTAAAACAACAGACAGTAGGTGGCTTAAGGACTATTCGAGCTAGTAAACACAAACACTGTATAGATGTATAAGTCACAGCTTTATTGTCAGTCAGCAAAGTCTAATCTAAATTGTGTATTCTGTAAGTCATTAAAGTTTCCACCGTATTTTTAGAGTAATGTTAGTATTAATAATAATAATATTTACATATCAAAAATACTACAGATTGATACAAGTTATTAAATTAAAATTAAAAAATTAAACTTGGCTGTAATCTCAATAGTATGACAGGAGATGTTATTCTCTGTTCCTTTTGGAAGTAGTAATTGAGTCTAAATAAACTGCGTAAACGCATTTTTTTTTGTTCGTACAGGTAGATGAGTATTTGGAATATATTGCTGCCGAGTATCCCGATATAGTGACTCTAGTTTATCCCGGAAACAGTTCTGAAGGACGTGCCATAAAATATTTAAAGGTAGGTATTTTATTATTACCAGTGTTCACCCACCACCCACTGGTCGAAATTTTACCATAATCATTTTAATCATTTATAAAACAATGAATGGTTTCTCCTGAATGTTAAATTTTTAATGATGTTATAAACAGATCTCAACAACAAACTTCACCGATACCAGCAAGCCCATATATTTCATGGGTGCAATGATGCACGCTCGTGAGTGGGTCACCACTCCAATTGCATTATACTCCATTTATAGACTGGTGGAAAATGTCAGGAATGAGGACCAGGACCTACTTAATAATATTGACTGGATTATCTTGCCAGTAGTTAACCCTGACGGATATGAGTATACACATACTGATGTGAGTATTATGATAAACTATACTAAAATTAAAAACATACCGACCCTTGGAATTTATATTTTTTTCTGTCTTCCATATGTAGCACCAACTATAAATTGGCAAATTTAGTTGACAATGAAGCTAACTCGAGAAAGGTTTTTGTGTAGGATTTCTATTACGAATTTTATAATGGTTTAATTCGATAAAAACGTACGTAATTAAGATTTACTTTTAGCGTTTACTGATAAAATGATTTTGACATTAGTTGCTATCGATTTGAAATTCTTTTATATTTCCCAAGAAAATTGTAATTCAAAATTCTTCTTCTTCCTATCATTGGCTATGGCGATGTTAGGGAGTTAAGGGATTGTTAACAAGACTGTTGCACCGTCTAGAAAGTATCTATACAAGGACTTCTGGGTCTGTGTTCGAATTAATGATCCTTACATAGACTGGTTTGATATTTCAAAAAGAGTCAGACTTCTTATATGCTGATGAACAAGTCCTACTTGCTTTATCAGTGGAGGACTTACGGAAAATTGTGCAAAGTATTAATGAGGCCTTGAAAGATAAAGGTATGAAACTGAACGCCAGCAAAACGAAAGCTATTGTTTTCTTAGTAGAATTACGAAATTACTGAATGTAATATTATATTTGTTTGGAAATGAACGTGTAGAACAAGTGTTAGAGTTTGTTTACTTGGGTAATAGGTTATCGAGGGATGGAAGTTACAAGAGATATTGAAAGAACAGGAAAAGCGGGTAATCGTGTGTTTGGCGCTCTATGTGCTTTTATGACTATTATTAACTCACAATAGTGTTCCCACCTTAGTGTGTGGTCTCTCTACCACACACTCGGTTCGGTATAGCAGAAAAAATATAAAAGTAGAATAAATGCCATTGAGATGAAATCACTGCGAAGTATGTGAGAAGTAAGATTGGTTGACAAAAAGAGGAATGTAGATATTTGGGAGCAGTGTGGCTTGAAAGAAAACGTAGTGACGAAATATGAAAAGGGTATGCTGAAGTGGTTTGGGCACCTGGAAAGAATGAGTACGGAACGAATGACAAAACGAATGAAGAATGCGAAACGAATGAATGTAAGGATTAACCACGCAGAACATATCATTATCAAATTAGCGATGCCCTGAAGAACGGGCAGGTCAGGTGTACCTGCAACCGGCGGGCTTGTGTGAAAGGTTTAGTGACAGTAGCGGAAGCTCGTGAGGTATGTCAGCATAAAAGCAAGTGGCGAGTTGTTGTCTCTACCCACTCCGAAGGGAGAAAGGCGTGAGCTCATGTATGTATGTGTCTGATCCAAAAAATGGCTTTTTTCTAGCTCCGTCTTTGGCGTAAAACAAGATCTATCATCCCAACATCCAATTGCATTGGAGTTGATGCGAATAGAAACTTCGACGCAGCTTTCAATACTATAGGCGTATCACAAAACCCTTGTTCTGACATCTACCCTGGATTGGAAGCCTTTTCTGAACCGGAGACCCGTTATATTAGGGATATCATGCATGAATACCTCGACAGAATTGAGATATTTGTAGACATACACAGGTAAGATGTCATAATCTTTGTTAGTTTAGTATTTTCTGAACAGTATATTTTAGTAACAAATATATCTCACTTAAGGTATTTTGTTGTCGCCACATCAAAGACTCGTATTTATTTTATTAAAAATAAGACGAAAATATAGTAGTTGATAAAACAGTTCCCTATTTAATGTAAACTAAAGATCGTCTGCCTTTCGAACTACGACCATTTTGACTAGTAGAACTTGAACTCATAAAACAGTTCACTATTTAATAAAACCTAGAGATAGACTAGAGAGAATGCCTTAACTAGAGATCGCCTGCCAGTCAAATTTTTACCATTTTCGATGTATTTATTTCATTGACCAGTATAACTTGAACTGTCATTGTTTAGAATTTTGTACCATGACAGATCAAAATATATACTGAACTCCTATAGCTTTATGTAGCCGTTTTTACATAACTTTAAGCTTTATAGCATATATTGTTTAAAAATTTTAGCTTTCTGTACTTCTGGTACATATAAAGTTTAAGTATTCCAAATTTCACATTCCTGTGTGCGCTTATGCTTAAAAAATGTATTAATATATAGATCAATTAATAGACCTTATTATGACTAGTTATATCGCTAGGCCATTGGTCCATCTAAAAATTGCAGGCAGTGGTGGAGTAAGAAATTGCTTCAATAGTTTGATAAGGGTCACCGGATGCTGATCGAGGTACAAAAAAGTTAATAGCAATTGTACTGAGGAAATCGCTAACAATTTCAGAGTGTGGTGTTTTACCTTTGATCGCGATTGTATCCGTGTGAGTAAGAGTAGAGTGAATAGGTTTTTCTTGGTGTAACATCTTCGTCTTTATCGTCACTTTCTATAAGATGAGTTAGAAGACAAACTCCTATTCCATAACTATTTTTTTAGTCAAGCCTTTTATCGTCCACTGCTGGACATAGGCCTCTTCTAATGTACACCACTGAGCTTGATCATCAGCTCTCCTGATCCAGTTTGTTTTTCCCCGCCGTTTTGCGCTGAGCCTGGCCACCTGGCCGCAGTGTGTCTTATACTACGTTTCCCTAGAGGTTGTCTCCACTCCAGAACTCGTCTACCCCAGCGGTTATCGGTTCTACTACCACTTCAGCTTGCTAAATTTTTGAACTAAGTTGGTTACCTTGGTTCTGTATCAGATCACCTAGTTTCGAATTTTGCAAAGACTTAACAAGCATAGCTCACTCCATGGCTTACTGAGTGACTTTGGGCTTGTGGACCAACTTCACCGTGAGTCTCGGCATCGTAAGTCATTACAGGCAGGACACACTCATTAACGACCTTTGTCTTGAGACAGTGGCATGCAGGACATGAGCACTTCATGAAGCTTACTATGAGTAAATATTGTCTTAAAGGTTGTCTAACTTGCTTTAAATTACATTACATGCCACATTAAAACGAATATTCCCTGAAAATGCTTTTCAGTTTAGGTTAGGACCCAGAAGACCTCAGACGCTATCATACTTACTTTCATTTTATTTTCTTTTATGTTTTTTTAAGTGTCATATCGATTTCTTGCATGCCCTTCGTTGATGTATCGGCGTGTGACAAAATAAATGATTTTTATTTCTTTCTTTTTCTTTAATTTTTACTATTATTAGGCCGGATATCGTCTAGTTACCGGATATCTGATTCATCTCTAGTACCTATCATCCAGATAAGGTGTTATGCAGGAATAGATAAATAATTTAAACGTGAGCGAATCCGCAAGCCAAATCTAGTTTGCAATACAATTGATTATTTACTACATAATTTACCAAAACAGTAAAGTATTTTTTATCAATTGAATTTTATATTTTTATATTTCAGTTATGGAAGCTATGTCCTCTTTCCCAATGCAGATGGAACTTTGCCATCCACCGCACCTCAACTCCATCAACTTGGTGCTGCTATGGGGGCCGCTATTGATGCTGTCAAGTTGCCTCAAGCTCTGTTCTATCAAGTGGGCAATGGTGGTCAGCTACTGTACCCAACATCTGGTGACTCCACTGATTACGGTCAGGTAAATATCCTAACTAATATTATAAATACAAATCTTAGTTTGTTTCTTTGTTAAGTTGTCACGCCTTAACTATTGAACCGATCATTCTAAAATTTTGCAAACATTGCGTTCATGATATACGTTGCCAGTGGGTAAAAAGGGGTATAGGATACCTTTCTTCCAGAAAAAAGTATTCTCCCTGAGAGATACCTGAAGTATTTGATTGTATCCATATTAATTCACTCTTAAGGCTGCGTTATTGTAAACAGTTCTAGCATAAGTCGTAACATGTTATGGGACTTATTGCATTGGGTATATTGGGTGCAGTTAGTATTACTTACTGATTTAGATTTATATTATTTAGTAGAAATCTTTAGTAAAGGCTAAACAAAAATTACTAGATCCAGGGCAAAATTAAGTAGTGTCCATAATAAGTCCATAATAGTATAAATTCGAGATATTATTAATATGAAAATAAAATGCATTAAATTATACTCGCACCTTGATTACATGGTACCTGAACTGTACAATATACAGTTATATTGCATAGTTTTGCAAAAAAACCGTAGTTTATAGCGGCTACATAAACATGTATAGAGGCAAAAAGAAGTCGTGTCGTATCATAAGTCAATCGTTATAGTGATACAAGTTTTCTTCATATTCGCCGACCGGATACCGGTTAGTTCTACTACTTTAAACATACTGAGTTTTTTTAAATTACTTGCTACTGGTGTTATTTACGAAAGAAAAGAAAAGCTATACTACCTTTTTTTTATAATTATAGAAAGTCGGCATCCCGTTCCCCTACACTTTGGAGATAAGTGACTTTGGCTACCAATTTCTTGTGCCGGAGGAATTCATCGAACAAATCAACATGGAGTCATGGCTAGGCATTGCTGCCTCCGCGAGAATCGCTCGCCTTTATTATCTAGCCAGACACAATCTGACCAATTAATCAATGATTTCGGATTGTTTGCTTACTTGTTTGTTATTGTTTACTTTATATAATAATAAATTATTGTTTCTCTACATGAATGAAACTCAATTAATTTTTCCTAGTGTTGACCCTGAATAGAATATTTTTAGATAAAGATACATATTTAATCGTGAACCTGGTTGAAATCTTATAACATGACATATGAAGCGTAATGGCTAAAGATACGAACTTGCCATGAACCTCCTCCTAATACAAATTATAACATTACTATATTAGCTTAGCTTGCTGGAGGGGTTAAAAAGAATACTAGCAATATAATTCACAAGTTCATTAGGTAAAATCTTTATGTAAAGCTTTAATTTATAAAGGCCTTTTCATCTTAAATACCTAGTTTAAACATCATTTGGCTGGCAGAAAGTGTCAGGTGTGTGTTATAAACACCTACTTTAAAGACAAATTAATGCGTTTAGTCTCCTGGAAAATTGTTCGTCCTGGACATTGGCACCAACTGGACGTTTTCCTGACAAAGAAAAGGGTGTAAAGAAAGTTATTTACACAAGATCTTTTCTCGCTTGTGATCTATAATGTCCAACTTACGCGAAGAAAGTTTAACACTAACAAAACTCCCGGAATAAGTAAAGAAACAATCTTAATAGCAGCTTACGTATTAGTTTATTATATAGTTGGCGTTGTGTGGAGCATTACACAGGGCTCTATGCGCGTCCACACAACATCGGCCCAGAAGATATGGAGGCCATCCAGGAAATGGGAACTTGGCAAGGTATTGCTACCCACAAGCTTATCCCTAGTGTTCGCAGATTGTGAGCTACTTTTACTGTGTAGATGAATAGTACGTTTAAGACACATAACGCCTGGAACTTCTTGCCGCCGCGGGCGGTCGGATCCGACCGACTGCGACCACTTGCGCTCGGCTACCGCTGCGCCCGGTCGCATCCGACCGGCTGCGCCCACTGGCACTCGGCTATCTGAATAAATAACTATGATAGCCAAAGTATATCAAACTCATAGTACATCACATAAAGGTGTTCAAATAAGAACCGGACCTTACAGATTGTAGCTTAGAACTGATCTTGGTTATAAATAGCAGTAATAAAATATAAGTTTTTATTACTGGTACATTATTTGATAATTTAAAATCCTCCTAAGCTCTGGAGTTCTCCAACACTGTACTGTATTTCACAAACACAGGTCTTTATAACATAAATAGAACTGTAGTATCATTATGTACATACGTGTATAATGTGTATATAGGTATTACAAAACCCCTATCATTTTTCCATTAAAATTAGTTAGTAAACCAGGGCAGGAATGGTCGTTCTATGGACGATAGAAAATGATTCCTTTTAGGTTAAGACAATCAGTAATTCAATCATAAATTACCAAAATAATATCAAACCAAATACTGTTTACCATTACCAGTTACCAGTACCTAAATAATAAAACCATAAAGATAGTTAAAAAGATAAAGATAATCAAGTACAACTAGAAGTTATTAATTTAGCTGTCAGTATTGCACGACCCGGGACTAGCTATGAAGAGCGAGTTAATTATTTTATTCATGACTATACTCGGCCTGACAGTCGCTGGGAAACATGACATATACGCCAGGTATTTTTTACTATTAATATATTACATGGTCATATTAATATCATCCATTTCTTATAGCGTATATCAAAGACTTGGATCCTTAAATTTGTTTCTGCGTTTCTTCTCATGGCTGATTGTAGGAAATGACGGCACAATGTTATTTTAACAAACCTAATTGATGGGTTATAATGTCTAAAAAGTGGAGAGAACTTGCATACGGTGAAACTCAATCCAGTGATTGGTGCCCGATTCGAGTGCATGTTCTTCAACCGCTGATTTGCTAATCTGTCGGTTCTTCACAGCGCGATATGTTTTTGACCCTTTCAGCAATAGTCCGCTTTGTTTGGCCTATGTAGGAACTACCGCAGCTGCAGTTTATTTTGTAGATACCTGGAGTTTGTAACGGCAAGACTTCCTTCGGTGTACCCATGATGTTTTGAAACGTCAGGCAATTCAAAGGTATGTAATACCTTTTCGTGAACGCGTTAATTCCCGTGTAAATACACAACTGTGTAAGTCTCTAATAACAGTATTCACATCTAGGCCGATTATAGCATCTGAGACATTTTCATATATTATAGTAAAAGACAGTGTCACCGCTAAAAAAAATAATACAGCTTCACACTTTCAGAACACGTCTTTTGAAATCTCCATAAATATTGGGATGTTATTAAGTAACGTAAATAACGAAATTATGATGAAGTAAACTGGCCATATAAAAGCTCAGCTAGTGTAGGCTAGCTTTTACGCACTAAACGGATACCCTACCACATATCATCGACAGGAAATTATAACATTATCATCCTGATGCTGCTGCAGACTATACAATTTAGAAAATTGCCAAAAGACTCTGTACCACGCAACATATGTCATTAAAAATCGCATTATTTTTTTACACTAAGTGATGATTATTACAGCGGGTTAGCAAATTCACAATTACTGAATAACCATTTGATTTGGTTTAATCAGGTGCTGAACGGTACAAGACTTTTGCTCTTTACGCTGTGTGATTGGATTAATTCGGTCACGTCGCGATTGCGTGTGTACGCTGACATCAGACTTCACCTCGTTTGAAGATGTTGTAACCGTTCCTAAGCATCTTCTTTTTTACATGTGGACGTAGTGTCGTGACGTAATATAAGAAACAGTCGGATTCGAACTGACTGAAACACGGTGTTCCATAACAAGGGCCTATGGCTGCGATTCAGGTATTCCCTGACACGGATCAGTTCTGAACCGGCGACAGGCCTTGACCGCCTTTAAAAATACAAGCAGCCCCACCCTGGTACAGGGAACTCTTTCTGCCCTTCAGGATGGACAAGCACGCGCAAAACACAATCCGCCGACGTCTTAGGTCTACTACTTCTCTCGCCTTCCCTTTCTGCAACGGTTCATAAGCTAAAGTGATTGTATTCCATCAAGGTGACATAGTACTTGTTTTCTTATTTTCTTTAATTTTATGAAGAACTCAATGCTAAATTGTATAAAACATTATTTTGTTCAAATAATATCCGACAGCAATTCAATCCATGGGATCAAACTTCGGGATCGATCAGATCACGAGTTACTTGGCAACTTGATATCAAAACTAGATGTGGACATCTGGCAATACGGTGAACCCGAAGTACGAGACGCTTTGGTGATGCTCACACCTGAAAACAGAAAGACATTTTTAGCGGCCATAGACGATAGAGGAGTTGAACATTATGTGAAAACTGCTGATGTCGCCAAGTGAGTCTATTTGTATTACATATCTCTTGACAAAATATTACTGATTTCGTTTTTACTATCTTGTTATTAAGTCAACATTATTTCCTTTCTCATATTTTACGAGTATCATGTCATAATTATAAATTACTTGATGATATATATCCTCATTGATTTAAAACAGTACTAGGCAGAAATCAGTGTAAACTCGTATGCCTCTTTTGCAGGGCCCTTGAAGAGGAAGATGATCGTCTTTTTAAATGGAACGCACAAAGAAATCAAATAATGATTTTTCAAGAATATCAGCGTTACGCAGAGGTATGTATAATTTTATAATTTCTTTGCCATCTGCCGTAAGTTTAAAATTTTGATGTCGAAAAACGAATTATGTTTTCCCGACCTGAACTGCTTTAGGTAATTTTCTAATGTTGTAAATTATCACCACACAACAACTAAAACTGAAACTTAACTATAAAATTCAAAATGTATTGTGTTCTTATGGCTACGATATCATGTTACGATTATAGTTTCTACAGCAACCTTCCAGCAGCTTGAAATACCGTTTGGAATGAAACTAACTAACATATTAATTGTGTGTTCATATAGATTGATGAGTATATGGAGTCTATTGCTGCCCAATACCCAGACATAGTAAGCATAGTTAACGTTGGACAGAGTTTTGAAGGACGCGATATCAAGTACCTTAAGGTAAGGTATCTTTCAATGTTTTTATTGCTTTAGTAAAAATGTGAAACCTTTTTGTTTTGTATCATGTTGAAGCCAAAATTATATATTCGTTGTGATAAATTTAGAAAACATTTACATAATGAAATGAGACCGATAAGTGAAGAAGTGTTATAAAATAAAACGTAAAACAACATGTTTTTGTCATAACCAGATCTCAACCACAAATTTCACGGATAGCAGCAAGCCCATTTATTTCATGGACGCGTCAATGCATGCCCGTGAATGGGTTACCACACCGCTGACACTATACTCCATCTACAGGTTGGTAGAAAACGTTAGAACTGAGGACAAGGATCTAATTGATGATATCGACTGGATCATACTGCCACTTGTGAACCCTGACGGATATGAATATACACATACTATTGTAAGTATTGTGATAGAGACAACAAGCATAGCTTGTACAATGGGCTCCAGAACACAAATACGAGTAAACATACTTAGAAAAATTTTAGATTAGAAATCCTGACCAATGCGTGCTACACATTTATTCATACAAATATTTGTACTGTGCCTACAACTGAGCTATCTCAGAATTACAGAGTCATAAATATAATAAAGATATAAATAAAATAAGACAACGTATCGATATATAAACATCGTCACGTGGGCCTAAAATATTTAACATTTCAAATACATTTTGTTATAACACGTTCAGAACTATTTATTGTGAAATAGCAACGCTCTCAGTCTTCGTACGGGTACCATGTAGGTACTCATAACTCTCGGCTCCATACTGGGGTAACTTCAATACATACATTCACACCTGTATCCCCAAAGAGGTAGACAGAGGTGATTGTGTGAGTGTTTTCACATTTTGCCAACTACAATTAGGTCCCACACACGTTACAGGGAGCTAGCCCATTGCGCACTCACTTTCTTTGTATATTAATAACGTTTTTATATTTAAAAAAACCGTAATAAATAAGTACAAAAATCTAGGTATGTTGACAGAACTAATTATTACCTGAATTATTTGGACACAAAATCACATATACTACAATTATTAGGTATCAATTATGTTTATTAATATCACACTGAAAAACACGTTTTTTTATTGGTGTAAAGACCAAATTTGATCTACATTAAATACCCCAAGTACTTAATATGTGTAACTGCATGAGGATATATTTATATTTTATTAGATTATTTTGTGGGTTATGTTTGCCAAGTATTTTCATACTTGGCAAACATAACCCATAAAAAAAGTAAACTCCAAAGCACAAAAATATTGACTGTGGGTTATCTGTAGGAAATAGACATACATACTTTTTTGTGAATCTTACTTACATAATTTTGATATATACCCTATAGTTTAGTTAGCACTTGCAATGATAACACAAAACTAATCTTATAGCTACTACTTTTTTTCTAGGAACGTCTCTGGCGCAAAACAAGATCTATAAATCCAACGAGCGATACCTGCATTGGAGTTGACGCGAACAGAAATTTTGATGTTTCCTTCAACACTACTGGGGTATCTACAAACCCTTGTGCCCAAACCTATCCAGGGTGGGAAGTTTTCTCCGAAGCAGAGAGCCGTTACGTTAGAGATATTTTATTTGAGTTCTTGGACAGGATCCAAATCTACATGAATATACACAGGTAAGATAAACTGTGTGCGTTATTGACTTATTGATTTTTTAAGTATCAACCGATTTGATTCACTAGTTACCTACTAACTAATGAATCAAATCGGTACAAGTATAAATTAAAAATACCCCTGACTCAAAAACAAAACCTAGGAAAATAAATAAAATCCATTTTCTATCAATAACCTAATCACTGAGACTTCCAATGAGAGGAGTTGGATTTACTGCTAATTCGAGATGATGTAGTAGCATCAGGTCAAGGTTATTATATTATTGCAATGTCATTGAAATCACAGGACACCAAATTTCAAAACGATCAGATCAGTGAAAGTTACTCACATCCCTTCAGGATTAGAAAAGAGCTGATGATCTTCAGAGAATATGAACAAATTTTCTTGAATTATAGCTATCAAACAAAAAATATAAAACAAAATCGGTATATCCGTTCAGGAGCTATGATGCCACAGATACACACGTTAAACTTATAACATCTCTCCTTTTTGCGGCGGGGGTTAAAAAACTTTTGCAAGTACCTACTGAATAACTACGAGGGACTGATGTTAAGTTTAACGATCATGCTCTAGTCACATGCAGCATGGTAGGATACATGAAGTAAACAGCCTTTCGATTTAAGATGCACCACAGGAGACGAAGCTACACAAAAGTTGTTACTGTTGATTTCTGCTAATGAGTAGAATCGCCAGAGTCCCATAAATAAACTAGGATTTTGCAACGTGAAAAATAACTTCTCTATTTAAGTCACCGAGGTCTTAAAAGCAGACACTATATTTATTAGTGAAGTCATTTTAGGAACCTTTAAGATATATCGACTCCTTTCTTCCGAAGATGATATTTTATGTGCTACTTGCAGTCACGGCAACTGGCTCCTCTTCGGCTACGGTGACAACACGTTGCCTCCTAATGCAGCTCAACTTCACCAGGTTGGTGCAGCCATGGGAGCAGCGATGGACGCTGTTAAGCTTCCTCAGGCTGGTTATTACAAAGTTGGCAATAGTGGTATGCTGTTGTATGGCACTTCTGGAAGCGCACAGGATTATGGCCAGGTAAATGGTAATTCTTTACAATGGTTATATTATATCGATTGTAGACACTTTGGTAACTCGACAAATTTCCCTATTACCAGTTAAGTCGGTTAGTCAAGCCGGAAAAGTGCACGATGTCCACTACAAATTATTTTTATCGTAAGACCAGAACACTCGTCTCTTTTTGTTCTGATTGTCAGTTGACTATTAATTTTTTCGCATTAGTGTAAAGCTACCTTTGTCTATTTGCTACATGCATATAAATCCTAATTTAACCGGCCACTGCTAGAATGAAAAAGAAATGGGTTATTATTTAATTTAAAACTATTTGCTTGTGTACTCAGTAGCATTCCTACGTCTGCAGTACTCCTTAACATAAAATACTGCCGCTAGTCCTAGATGCCACAGAGATATATGTATATATTTCTACAATAACGTAATAATCTTCATCCACATTAAACAACTGACTTGAAAAATTAATTCATTACCGTATAGGTAGGTAACCAAGATTATTAATTTGTGCCAAAATTCGCTATCTAGCCTAGTAGAGTCTCGATAAATTGACATGAACTTGCGTTAGAGAATATTAGGATCCCAAGACCGCGTCATTTCTCGAATGGTTCAAATCGTAATAACCAATATTACGGCAGTACTTGGATATTTTTACATATTAAATGATGAAGGAGAAGCGATTTCTAACGTGTTGTCACGGTAATACTATCCATACAGTTTTGTGACTTAGCCCTTTCTTTGATATAATTACCTACAGCCGGACGGTACCTAAACACGACAGACGACGACGACGATAGGGCTGCCCACAATTTCATCTACCTACTTGAGTTTCTTTCTAGTTTTGTGATTGTAAATATTATAATAAATTTTTATAAATATAAATAGATTTCCCTTTATTCTGGGTGTTCAAAATAAACTGCTGTCGCCGAAGGTTACCAAACTCCAATCCTTACAAACTTCAACACCAACCTACTCAATTAAAATGCAGGAAACAGCTGACGAGTAACCGTCCGTAAAATTAACGACCCCATTGCCTACAGCACAGAGCAAATCAAAATCCCCCCACTCCCTCTTCCCACTATCCCCCCCCTCACTCTCCCCCCTTCCCCTCTTCCCACTCTTCCACCTCCCCCTCTTTCCACTCTTCCCCCCTCCCCCTTTTAGCACTCTCCCACCCTCCCCTTTTTCTCCTACTCTACTCCCACCTTAAAGGGAGGCAACGCACTTGTGACTCTCGAGTTACAGGTGCCCATGGGCGGCGGTAGTCATTTACCATCAGGTGACCCGTCTGCTCGTTTGCCCCCTATACCATAAAAAAAAAGTGTAATTCTTGCTAGGTAGGTACCTACCATTTTTTACTTTCATTTATATTTCATAATGATATTTCGTCTAATTCAATAATATATGTATGTAGCTAAATACATTACATAAGTAAATAGATAGCTTAGCCTAGGAACTACCTACTAGTTTTTTATTTTAAATAAATATTTAAAAAATGTTATCTCTAGGTGCGTTTTTGAAGAATTCAAGCAACCAAAAACAGCTCTATAATTTCTAATTGCCATATTAAATACTTAAGTATTTGTATTTATTTCAATGAAATGCTGAGTTTCAACCGAACGCAAGGCGTGTAGGCAATTCTCGCGTTTCTATGAAGACACATTACTGTATGGATAGTATTACCGTGGTGTTGTTGACGTTGAAAGATGTCAAAATTTTTTTTCTGAGAAAGATAATTTAGTATTTTATACCAATATATAAATTTTAAAACGTAATAATAAAAAAAATCCCGATACCATAAGATAATGTCAAAAGCGTTATCTTAAGATAAAAAAACAAACGTTACCGTAAAGTTATCTTACGGGAAAACTAGTTATCAGTCTACTGTATTTCGATTACGATATTGAACGTGTGACATTTCTGTGGGTACCTACAGGGAGTGTACTGTGGATCAGAACTAAAAACTAAAAATCCACCACAGTACCTACTTAATGTACCCTACATTATATCTTGTCAATGTAAATACATGAAGCTTTCAAGGAGTTTTTCATGTTACTTTAAGCGAATTGCTTATATTTACAATGGTTAATTACAGAGCAGTATTATATTTGTTTATTTGCATCGGGCTGGCTATTTCTATGTATAATTTGTATCTATTTACAAAAAAAAGTATGCCATCTATTACAATATCTCTTCTGCATCCCTAATATCTCAGGGTCCAAGGCCAATGGCCAATAATTCTACCATGAAATCTTTTGCATAAAAGGGGTATTGAAAATATTTAAAGCGTATAAAATAAAATAACGGTAGGTGTGTTGAGTCGGTGACAAAAAAAAACTAAAAAGCTATAAATAACAGTAAAAACTATCGTGAGTGGTGTTCATGTTTATTAAAGACTATATGGTTTTACTCACGTTTGTATTTCGGGGATGTCCGACTAGTTTCGGACGCAACGGGGCCTTTTTTCAAGAACGGGACGCTTCACTTATTAAAAAAGGCCCCCCATCGGGCCCCCCCGAAATACAAACGTGAGTAAAACCGTATGGTCTTTAATAAGTAACAAATAACACTTCTTGCTTTTATAAAAGAAAGTAAAATTTAGAAAAAAATTAAATAAATACTAACAACATTTAACGAGTGCCATTCGAGATCACTTTGGAGGAGTAGCATGATAATTAATTTGGCCTGTTGGTCTAGTAGCTAGTGATCCTGACTGCTGAGCCAGAGGTTGTGGGTTCGATTCCCACCCAGGACAAATAATTGTGTGATGAGCATGATCATTTTGTTCTGTGTCTATGTGTAATTTATCTATAATATGTATGTATTTAGGAATATATAAGTATGTTTATCAGCAGTCTGATTACCATAGTACAGGTTCTGCCTAGTTTGGGATTAGACGGCCGTGTATGAGATGTGTGAAGTCATCATTATTAATTTATGTTTATTAAATTTAAACATATAAAATGCCTCGCTATGTGGCTACTTCCTTACTTTACTTCAGTACTTTTGTCTGTCCATATTTTAAGCTATAAATATTTAAATGGTTTTATTATATTGTGCTATATGTCGTCGCCACATCAAAAACTCTTATTTATTTTATTAAAATTAGGGACAAACTATAATAGATGATAACACAGTTCACTATTTAATAAGAATAAGTTAATAGACATTATTTTGACTGGTTATACCGGTAACGCAATGGTATTGGTCGATTGATAAATATTAATGAATAGTTTGGTTATAAAAAGGGTAGGAATAGGTTCAGAACATGGTCTTGAGTGCGAAGAGTGGTACAAAGAACTTGGCAGTTACTGTAGTTAGTGATTTTCATATTTTATATCAGTGGTTGTGAGAATGTTTCTTACATATATGTACCTTATATTACGTTGTATAAAATATGCTTGTGCTTTTATGGAGAAAAAGGTCATAAATACCTGTATTTTAACTCATTTTCGCTCTCAAGTTAAGTTGCAATTTTTACCTTATGCATTTGTTGAGACTGCGATATTTACTGAATAAATGATCTTAAATGTAAACTTTTAGCGAATGCACCTAACAAATAACTATAATTTCGTAAAAATAAGTCCTATTTATTGTGTCGTTAATATATAAATTATACAAGATGTTACAAAAACGTGTGGTCAAATTTTAGCAGTATTTTGAATGCCGACAAATAAATTTTTTAAGACAACATAATGTACTTCAATTCAAATAGAGGTACAAAAATATTATTAATTATTAAACCAACCACAATATTTACATTGTATTCAATCCAAACTGCTAATCATTAAAGATATGTATGTCAGTAGATCTGTTAAGACATGTTAAGGAAACAATAAATCATAATTTTTACATTGTTTTTTATTTATTTTACAGTTAATTGGTGTCCCGTTCTCATACACTCTAGAGCTGCCTGGATACGGCCACGGGTTCTTAGTGCCCCCGCAATACCTGGATCAGATCAACATGGAGACATGGCTGGGTATTGCTGTCTCCGCGAGACTCTCCAAGGCTTATTATCGAGCCAGAATCAATGCAAATGTATAAATCGGAGCTTGTACTATTCATTGTTAACTTGATAATAAAATTATTAATTCTTATGAACTACTTTTTAAACAATTGTAATTGTCCGGGCTAATATAGACCGCCTATATGACACTACATACTATATTTTAAGATCTACTGCGTCACGGTACGTCATCAACGTTGTCAAGGTACAATACGAAATCATATCGTTCTATGTGTGTTTGTCCTAACATAGTCTTTTTTATGTGGCTGCATATGGTTTTTCCGTTAAATAAAATGTCGATCTAGTTTAAGTAAGAAAAATCGACCACTTAGTTCCGTCTTCTATCAGAAAAAAAACTACTTTCATGTATGTTTCGAAAAAGGTTAAAAAGTAATTGATCGTTGGATTTCTATTCCAGGCGACACTTACTTATAGTTGCAGCAAATCCTCCAAGAAATGTTGCTTTTACAGTACAACTCATTCGTCATGAAAATATCAAACGGTCAACACATTTTTGCCAAGAGGTCAAAAAAATTTAAACTACGAATACTCTAATGCAGGCACACTAAAAATTCACTGCCGACTTGAACACTGTAACCTCTGCCCAATGTAACCCAAAACACAAAAATACGCGAGCCCAGGTACCCATAACACAAGTTAAATCTTACCTTGTATACTAGAGTTCAACACTGTACTGTATTAACTTGATTGACTTCTGTACCGAGTTCTGTTGTGTATACTATTTTTTTTTAAATAAATAAATATTAGATATTATTATTACAACATAGATAAAAGTAGCGATAGTACTCATATAGGCGCTTACTATACCATGTTCTCAGAAAGGCTTTTTTGCACCTTTTCCAACAATAGACGAATATATTATATGGAACTTCATACATAGATATTACTTTCTAGTTAATTTCTCAGTAACCCCAGTTAAGGTTAAACGATTGACTTGGAAATTTTGAAAATCGAGTTTCACAAGTCCAAGTCCAAGTCCCAAGTCGTTGAAAAGACTTTTGTAACGTGAAAATTCTGTTTATTGCGCCTTGACAAATAATCGTAGCAAATAAAAAAAAGCAGAACGGTGCTTCATTTAATGAGTAGGTACATAAATAATACACCATGTCCACTAATAACAACTTATGACGTCATACTTTGCCATTGTCTATAATTAAACGTGCCCGCTGTCATTGGCATGTGACATAAGCGGCCCCTCCTCCTGGAGCTGAAGCTTCCCCGTCTTGTATAAGTTGTACATTGCAATATTAAAATAATAAACCAAATATTAAGAACATACGTTTATTAATTAATAAGTATTAATAACCCAAGACACTACATTGTGAAATCTTTTCATGTTTGGTTTAATAATAAAAATAAGAACAACAACTTGAACATAGTAACGAATTTAATTTTTAGTTGATTCATAGTCTATAACACTGAGTTTTATGAGAACTGTTAAATAACTGATATTTAGTAATAATTGATATTTAGTATGTATAAAAAAGACAACTACCAGAAATAACAACAAGAAAAGAAAGCTAAGGATTAAGTCCTGTGTCGCGGGAGACTACAAGCATTCCAACAACGGACACAAAGAACAGACTTGGAAAAACTATTCATGGATTACACAAGTTTTTGTCGAGTGTGGAAATGGAACCCCCAACACTCGGCGCAGCGTAGTGGCCAGGCAACCGATTTAACCATTGGGCCATCCGTGAAGTCTTTTTAACCACCGGAAACTAGATATATTCGGAAAACATAATCAAATTCAAATTATTTATTTTCTGTCAATGGGGTGGTACATAATATGGTGTTGAAATTTGGTAAAAGGCGAACAGGCTCATTTAACTTTAAAAATAGCATGCAAATGTAACGTTTACTAAAATATATTATTATTATGGTCATCATTCATCAGTTTTTGTGTATTGATTATAATTAAAAAAAATAAAAACTCTTAAAACGAATAAAGTATTTGGAGGTGACTTACCCTTCGCTCAAAGGGGGGGATCAGGCCGGTATGTCAAGCTTTCACACGTGGTTGAAAATCCTTCTCAAATCCCCTTTTTCGCCAGTTCTTGAGTTTTATCACCGCCAAGACGTTTTTCTTGATGACAGGGAACACTCGCGTGTGATTTTATATATGTATATACATATATATATAGCGGTTTAATTATAATTTAGGAGCGTTTTTAGCGGCAGCTCCAATGCGTGCGCGGTAACTGCCAAGTTGTTCGTACCACTCTTCTCACTCAAGACCATGCCCCAAACCTATTCCTACCATTTTTATAACCCCACTATTCATTAATATTTATCAATCGACCAGTACCATTGCGTTACCGGTATAACCAGTCAAAATAATGTCTATTAACTTATTCTTGTTAGTGAACTGTGTTATCATCTATTATAGTTTGTCCCTAATTTTAATAAAATAAATAAGAGTTTTTGATGTGGCGACGACACGGCCATCTTGCGTACGCATCCGTCCCGGATAGCGTCATGGTGTGGTATAGTTGCTGAGGACAAAGTATTTATCATATCTTAATCATAGCTTGTATCTATTTCAATTTATTTTTTTGAATCGATCACTTTTTTTTTAGTAAACAACTACGAGGGCTCTTCCATCTACTATTCCATCGACGGCCAGTAGATAAAGAGCTCCTCGCTTCATTTCGAGACTCCCCGGACACTACTAGAACCTTAATGCTTATATAACTGTTCCATCGGCAGTCAGTTATGCAGCCAACGTTAAGACTCGAAGTTTACCCTAGGCGATGCCTTTGGCCAACCCTAGTTGCATATCACAACAAGTCTTAACATCTGGCTGTGAGAATTTACTCGTGCGTGTATAACTATCCCATCGGTGGCCAGTTATACAGCCAACGTCAAGCACCCGAAGCTTCCCCTAGGCGATGCCTTTGGCCGGGGTGCTGTCTAGAAAACCTCCACGTGGTGCACCCTGGAAACGTTGGCGATGACGCTGCCTTTCTTCCTCAGTTTTTTGAGGACGGCGTCATCGCCAACGGCTAATATTCTAGTAAGGAGAGGAGGCCATATTTCTTTGGCCACTTGGTCGAGGCTGGTCCAACAGAGCGGGCGTGTCTGTCGATTCCTCTGTTGGCTCTTCGCTCTTCGGAGCTATGAGGATGAAAACCTCGTTAAAAAATCACGGAGGTGGGACCCTTCCATGGGTCGGAGTTTCTCCGCTGTCCTCAGTGGAGAAGGAGGACGGGCTCGGCGTGCACTCACACTGCCACCGAGCAGGCATGGGAAGATTTAGTTTCCTTGCCACCGTCGGCATATCGTAATCCCGAAAGGAGTCGTGGTCATGTTTCGCGACTCCGATCGGGGGCGAGGGTCTTGGCTTCGCCGCCCGGACTGCGAGGAAGAAAACCTCTCTAAAAAATCACCCCGAATCCCGTGTTCTGGTGCGTGACCAGGGGATGCATGGCTGATGGGTAGTTCAGTCGCAAGCGTACTCCCAGCCGAGGCACCTGCGGACCCCTCGGTTGGGCATAAATCTTCGCTTGACCGGGTATTGGGGGATCTCTGCCCGGGTCGACCTTTATTTCTCCCCCAATCATGGGAACAAAAATGGAAATTGAAACTTTAAATAAAAAATCAAATGAAGAAAAAAAGAAGGAGCATAGAAGAAGAAGCAGACGGCTAGCAGGAGAAGCTGCGTCGACGGACGAGGAAGTCTCATGTGAGACTACTTGTTCGGTGCAGCTCCCAGAAGTCAATCTGACTCCTGGGAGCGGAATAATGTCGACAGGTTCCACGGCCGCAAGTACGACGGCTGACTCGGCCGAGGAAATGGAGCTGGAAGTCCGCGACACCGAGAGTCGCAAACGCGGACGCTCGAGAGACGGGGATGGGGACATGTCGCAAGACATGCTACCACCGAAAGTGGCAAGCAGCCTAAGAGGGAGGTCGAGGTCGCGCACGCCGATTGTAGCTCCAGCAGGATCCGCCTTTTCCAGGGCGGGCGTTTACGCCCGAGCTAGAGCTGAAGGCGAAATCGTCGCGGAGGAAGAGATCGCGGATCTCCTGCTGAAAATCCGGGAGCCGGTGGAAGGGGGTTCTGTCCCCCAAACACCGGTAACCATGCAGGAGAGAGCGAACGCGGCGGTGGCCATAATTCACAAAGTGGCCACCAAGTCCACGAATCTTAAGGGTTCTTTTGTAAAGGCCCTTAAAGACTCTTCCTCCGCTGTATCTGGGGTCGTTAACACCCTAATTAGTGACGTGGCGCGCCTCGAAGCAGCTAACGATCGGTTGACGGGGCAGGTGGCTGAGCTCAGCGCTCAGTTCGCCCAATTTCGGGCTCAGGCGGTCTGCCCTGGGCAACCGAGCCAGGTGGAGCGGCAGCCTGCTCCCTCCTCCTCGCCCGCTGTGGTTCCGGATTCCCACCTGCGTCAAGTTATTGACGCAGTGTGGAGGATGATGGACGGAGGCCTCACGGGCCTGGAGGCAAGGCTGCCTCCGGCCCCTATTATTCGACCACCACTCGCCGGTGATAAGTCCAAGGCCGCATCGGGCCCGACGCCACTTCCCGTCATGGGTGGACGCGTCGTGGTTTCCTATGCGGCGGCGACATCAGCGCCAGCTGCTACATCCGCGCCGAAGACCGGGCGACCGGCTAAGATCGCACCAAAGGCGGCCGCATCGAAAGCCAGGCAACCGGCTAAGGCCTCTACTAAAGAAGCGGCAAAATACCCTCCACTGCCTACTCCAGCGCCTAAAGGGACGAGCGCCGCAGTTTCTATTGGTGCTATAACTATGCCTGGCCTCTCCACCTCCGGCCCCTCCACATCGGCCCCCTCAAACGACGGATGGCAAGTAGTTGGGGGGGACAACAGTAAGAAGTCCCGAAAGCGGGGTAAGAAGGTTGCTAAGAAAGCAGCTTCTTCACCGCAGTCGCCATCGGTGGCAGTGAAGAAGCCACGAAAACTGAAGCCGCCTAAAACAGCTGCTGTGGTGATCACTGTCTCACCGGAGGCGGCAAATGGCGGGCTATCCTACGCGGCCGTGTTCAAGAAGGCCCGGGATAGCCTCGCCAGTGAATTCGGGGCCTCAGGTGTGAGGATGCGCCTCGCCCAGACGGGAGCTCGAATACTCGAGTTCCCTGGGGCTGAAGGTGTGAAGGCGGCCGACACCTTCGCTGAGAAGCTGCGGGGAATATTCCCAATGTCGGATGGTGTCAAGATCGCCAGGCCCACCAAGTGCGCGGAGCTGCGCATTTCGGGCCTGGACGACTCTGTGACAGTAGAAGATGTCCGCGTTGCCGTTCAGGAGAAAACGGGATGTAACGCGGATAACATCAGAGTCGGCACCATCCGCCCTGGTCCAGGGGGCCTTGGCGCGGTATGGGTCAGCTGTCCCGTAGCGTCAGCCAAAATTATGGGCGACGCCGGCAAGGTCCTCATCGGTTTCGTGAACGCCAGAGTCACAGTCCTGGTAGCGAAACCGATGAGGTGTTTCAAATGCCTAGGGTCGGGACACACCCGCGTCAAGTGCTCGAGCTGCTTCGACTGCAGCGGACTATGTTTCCGCTGCGGTCAACCGGGGCACAAGGCGGCGGAATGTTCCGCCGCCCCTCACTGCCCAGCGTGTGCGGCGGGCAATCTGCCCGCCAATCACCAGATGGGGCAGGGGAGCTGCAAGACTCCCCGCGCTTCTCAGCAAACATCGGGGGCTAGCCAATCGACCCAGGCTACCTCCGATGTCACTCGTGCGTCAACGTCGTCGCCCATGGAGGAGGTTGTAGAGACGGTCCAATAAATGGACCAAGTCTCTAGCCTCCTTGTCCAGACGAACCTAAACCACTCTGCCGGTGCGCAGGATCTTTTCCTGCAAACCATGGCGGAGTGGTCAATCGGTGTAGCCGTAGCCTCGGAGCCCTATTACGTTCCTCCCCGTCCAAACTGGATGGGTGACCGGGACGGCTCCGTGGCAGCCATCGGCTCCACGGCGGCTCATTCCCCGCCCTTGTCGCTAAGAGACAAGGGTAATGGATATGTTGCTGCCGAGTGGGGGGGAATCACCATATATGGTGTCTACTTCTCCCCCAACCGGAGTCTGAGCGGCTTCGAGGTTTTCCTCAACAGCTTGGAGACCTCGATGCGGCGACTAGCGTCTGGGCACGTCCTAGTGCTGGGGGACTTCAACGCAAAGTCCATTGCGTGGGGTTCCCCCAGGACGGACGCACGGGGCGATGCCGTAGAGGAGTGGGCGGCATCGGTGGGCCTCTGTCTCTTAAACAGAGGCTCCACCAACACGTGCGTGCGACAGCAGGGGGGGTCGATAGTGGACCTTTCGTTCGCTACCCCTGCTCTCGCCGCACGAGTAAGGAACTGGCGTGTCCTGGAAGAGGTTGAGACGCTCTCGGATCACCTGTATATCCGATTTGAGCTCTCCCGGACCCAGGACCCCAGAAGGGGTCACACGGCGCGGCGTTCTTCCCGCTTCCCGCGGTGGGCTGTTTCAAAGTTGGACAGGGACCTACTAGAGGAGGCAGCCATCATTTACTCTTGGCTGTCTCCGCAGCCTCTGACTGAGGAGGTAGACATGGGGGCAGGCCGCTTTCGCGATGCGATTACGCAGATTTGCGATGCGGCCATGCCCCGCGTTCGAGGTCGTCGGCCTCCAAGGAAGGAGGTCTACTGGTGGTCCCAGGAGCTGGCGGACCTCCGTGCGGCCTGTACCCGTGCCCGGAGGTCCTACACTCACAGCCGGCGGCGTCGCCGCGAAGAGGGGGAAGAGGACCAGCTTCATGAGGAGTACCGAGAGGTGCGGAACACTCTGAAGCTGGCTATTAGCCGCGCCAAAGAGGAAAAAAGAAAGGAGATGCTGGAGGGTCTCGATCGTGACCCCTGGGGTCGCCCATATCGCGCGGCGCAACAAAAGCTCCGCGCGTCGGGCCCCCCCCTTACGGAGACTCTCCAGCCCAGCTTCCTGCAGGAAGTGGTTGAGGGCCTTTTCCCGCAACGGGTGGAGCATGTACCCCCGTCGATGGCCCCTTTGGCCGGAGACGACGGGGAGGACGAAGAGGATGGTGTTCCGCCCGTCACGGAGGCGGAGGTAGGGGCGGCTGTTCTACGGATCCGTTCCAAGAACACCGCCCCCGGGCCAGACGGGATCCCTGCCCGAGTGTTGGCCCTTGCCCTTGACCACATGTCCGACCGCCTCAGGGAAGTGTTCGACGCTAGCTTGGCGTCCGGGCGCTTCCCTGATTGCTGGAAGAGCGGGAAGCTGGTCCTTTTGAGGAAGCCGGGACGGCCCGCCGACTCGGTCGCGGCCTACAGGCCCATCGTGTTGCTGGACGAGGCGGGTAAATTGTTTGAGAGGGTCCTCTCTGCCCGCATCGTCCGGCACCTTGGCGAGGTCGGCCCCGATCTGTCGGACGCCCAATTCGGTTTTCGAGCGGGGCGTTCGACGGTCGGTGCTGTGTTGCGCCTGAGAGCCGTAACCGAGGAGGTAGTGAGCTGTGGCGGCGTGCTGTTGGCGGTGTCATTGGACATCGCCAACGCGTTCAATAGTCTGCCATTCAGCTGCATCAGGGAAGCACGCCACTATCACGGAGTGCCAGGGCACCTGAGGCGGCTAGTGGCAGACTATTTAGAGGAGCGTACCGTCATGTACGAGGATCGAGATGGAGTTTTGAGTCGTCGGCCCATGTCGTGCGGTGTTCCGCAGGGGTCTGTCCTTGGACCACTCCTGTGGAACATGGGATACGACTGGGCCCTTCGAGGCGACTTCCCCCCCGGGCTGGGCGTAATTTGTTACGCCGATGACACGTTGGTCACAGCCCGGGGGGTGAACTTTCAGGAGGCGGCGCGCCTGGCCACCAGCGGAGTCTCTCTGGTGGTCGGGCGCATCGAGGCGCTGGGCTTGCGGGTGGCCCTGGATAAGACGGAGGCCCTTTTATTCCATGGGCCCCGTCGTGGTCCACCCCCTGGCGCCTCTATCGTGGTTAACTCAGTCCTCGTACCGGTTCAGGCCCACATAAGGTATCTGGGCCTGATCCTCGAGGGTAGGTGGCTCTTCGACGAGCACTTCCGACAGCTTGCTCCGAAGCTGGTCGGCGCTGCGTCCGCCCTTGGGCGACTCTTACCCAATTTGGGCGGACCCAGCGTCGCTACAAGACGGCTATACACGGAGGTTGTCCGGTCAATGGCACTGTACGGTGCACCGGTGTGGGCGGGAGCTCTGACCGCCCAGAATAGGGCGCGCCTCTGGCGCCCTCAGAGGGTTATGGCGGTTAGAGCCATACGCGGCTACCGCACCGTGTCGACGGAGGCGGCGTGCGCATTGGCCGGGACTCCCCCGTGGGATTTGGAGGCGGAAGTGCTCGCCGAAGTATATCGGCGAACGGCTGAGTTCCGGGCGGGAAGCGGCAGTCGGCCCCCGCCCGAAGAGGTACGCGAATGGCGTGAGGCCGCTCGCCGAGCCACCATGGCTCGTTGGTCGTCCCGGCTGGAGGCTCCACGTGCTGGCTTTGCCGCCGTGGAGGCGCTCCAGCCGGTCATCGTCGAGTGGGCAGGGCGGCAGCACGGGACCCTTTCCTTCCGACTGACGCAGGTCCTTTCCGGGCACGGCTGCTTCGGGAAGTACCTGCACTCGGTCGCTAGGAGGGAACTGAGTCCCGCCTGTCACCACTGCGACTGCAGTGAGGACTCGGCTCAGCACACGCTGGCGGTTTGCTCCGCCTGGGCGACGCAGCGTCGGGCCCTCACTGCAGTCATCGGAGGGGATCTCTCGCTACCGGCCGTCATACGCTCCATGGCCGGTAGCGACAGAAATTTTACCGCGGTCGCGACCTTCTGTGAGGACGTCATCTCACAGAAGGAGGCGGCGGAAAGGGTCCGGGAGGACGATCTCCACTCGGACCTAATTCGCCGCCGGCGAACCGGGCGGCGGAGGCGCGCTTACCAACGCCTCATGCCGCCCTGAGTGTGGCCGCGGGTGGATGGGACGGGTTTTCCCCTCCACCCGCTATAGTGGCCCCCCGCGAGGAGGCGGCGTCCGCGTGTGCCTGGACGTCGCCTAATTTAGAGAATTTCACCCGAAGGTGGTGCCCGCGCTTTTGCGGGCAGGCGCTAGGAGGGTTCCGGATGTCTTAATAAAGCTGTTCCCGGATCCCTCCTACTTAAGGCGCAGTACGGCACACCGTGTGGTTTTAGTCGGTTCGATTCCGACACACCGCCCCGCCGAAAACCCCGGTGGGGTGACGGCCCGAGGGGGTTTCCACACGCACAAAAAAAAAAAAAAAAAAAAAAAAAAAAAAAAGGCGATGCCTTTGGCCAACCCTAGTTGCATATCACAACGGGTCTCAACATCTGACTTTACACGAGTAAATTCCGTTGCCAAGCATATAGGTTACCCAGTATCCTCCGAAGCAAATGTACTAGACTATACCATACATATTTTTCTTATGTTCTCATTCCCAATCTATAAATCTATCAAAAAAATTATGAAACAGTCATAAAATATACTAGGCAATTTTTACAAATACAGATTTATAAATACCGGACAACATCCTGGTCCATCCAATTTCAGGTGGTCTTCTTCCAGTTCTGCTAATTTAGTCCAAGGTATCTATATTTTAGCACATGTTGTTCTTAATGTTTGATAGTCACTGGTTCGTTTTATGCCTGACCAAGTTTTTGACGTGTTTGTACCTTTACTTAGAACGGATCCTTTCCCTTCATTTTCCTGTGAAGCTCGACCTGCCCTGACTTAAGTGTCTAATAAAACATTAGCACCTAGCAATTGAAGTGATAAAAACCTATTCTCTCTTTTTTGTTTAATATGAGCGGAGAACAGAAACTATTTATGCTTAATGCGTTAACAGACTACTTTTGCGAAACTAGAGAGTATAAATCTACTTTAAAAGCTTTTTAACAAGTTTGGGGTGTTCAACACACTTTTTGTGACAACTACTTCATATATCAACAAAAAACCAGTTATTAACATCACTTTGAAGGTTTTTTTTTGTTTTTATTTTGTTTTTTACATGTACGTTAATCATATATTTAATTAACCATGCTTCATTTTCGATTTTCGTCTTAGTAGGTACCTAGTACTAAGACTTCTGATAAACACTTCGAATTAAAGTCCGAATTACGTAATAACTCGTAATACCCATTTTTTACCATTTTGAAAATTAATTCAAGGAATCAAAGTATTAACAGTTATGTTTTCATGGCAATTAGTTTCTAAAAATATAGAAATATCCCAACATCTCATTTTTTTCATAAACCCTCTTTATTTTAAATAACATGTACCGACTGCAATCCGTAGATTTTTTTTAACAAATTAGTAAATTTTAAATACTAGTTAAGCTTTCAACTTATGGTTAATTTACCATAAGCATATCACAATAATGAATCCGATAGTACGAGTATTTGCTTCTATCACATCTACCCACATTAGAATAAACACACACACGGAAATTACTATTGAAAACGTTTTTACTTACTGTTAGATGCATACTCATTGCATCACGATTGCTCGATGAACACCATGATGAGGACGTTACAATTTACGAATAGCAAAATCTTGCACAAGAAACTTTTTACTTACTTAATATTTATCAATCGACCAATACCATTGCGTTACCGGTATAACCAGTCAAAATAATGTATATTAACTTTTTCTTATTAAATAGTGAACTGTGTTATCATCTATTATAGTTTGTCCCTAATTTTAATAAAATAAATAAGAGTTTTTGATGTGGCGACGACATATGATATAATTATAGGGTAAACGGCGTTTACAGCATTATGGGATAACCTTTTATAAGGATAGTATTTAAAAGCCTTCAAGGATTTTATTAAAGACTTTCACTCACATCGAATAAGTATTTATTTGAGATCCTAGGGTTCAACATAAGTCTTTTTGAATTTCTGATGTTATTTATCTTCACATCAACATCTTTCGATTGTTTTAATATTTGAGGTTGCTGTTTTATAAATTTGCCGACCTGCAACATGTACAAACAAGGTAATCACCAACTAGAGTCTAGTTATAAAACTTATCTCTGAGAACATATTTTGCATAAATAGACCACATATTGGTGAATAGGTGGTTATGAAGCTTAAACGATTACTTAGCTGTTTTGATGTTCTGAAGTCTCCCAATGTTTTTTCTGAAACGAACATTTAAATTTAAATGCCCAAATGAACTTTTTAAAGTATTTTTAGGGAACAAAAGACTGACATAAATATAATCTCGATATGATTGAGGTCACGCCAATCTTGTTATTTTAACCATACCAAAACACAGCCGTGTCTCTTCTCTGCGAATGAGAGTACTTTTATTTGTTTATTTATTGGTTTACCTACAATTGTTACACTTACATACATACAGGGAGAGGAGGTAAGATCGTAATCATAGCGCACAATATACAACGGCAAACACAACAGTCGCAGATTAAAAATAAAATTATAGAAGTGCCAGGCAGTTAGAAAAACCCGAGATTTTAATAGATGAATTTAATTACTTCAAGAGATTAAAATATTAACTTGTCTCTAAAATTATACTAACTCGGACAATGCTAGTGCCGAAGTGTCTGTTCAATATTTCTTATAATTAAGGTTTACTTCACTGCACATTGCACTATTTCCGGATAAGTGAATGAGATGATCGATGACGCGGGCGCAGAAGCGGGGCAGTGGGACGAGGCACCGAGTCAGCTATATCCATGGAACTTTCTATATTGCGTAAATGGCGTTAATCCATTGATCAGCGATTCTGCTGTAGGCAGAGAGGAAAGGTATCAAAGCCCATGAGCTTATAAACGACGATGTGCTTACGAATAGGGAACAACATACTCTTGACCATCGTCGAAAAGACGCTTGCTTATCGGTTTTTATAGGATTCACTTTGGTGATTATGCGAAAGCTTTCTTCGCATTGATTGAATCCGAATCGCGAGGGTTCAATTAATTCGAAGAGATCTTTCTCATCGGACTGCAATACGCAGACAGAGGTTCTATCCTTTCCTTTTTGTTTCCAGTAGCCAAAGTACTTATATTTGCGGTTGGAAAGTTGACTTTGTCGTAAATTGATGTATGGTAGAGCAGTTTTAGAACTCCAAAGTTAAATTTGTCTTTCGGAAAAGACGGGCAAAAATGTTCGAGAATTAATTCCTGAGATGGACGTACTATCTACATAGAAATTTGTTTTGCTTGCGGAAACCTCGGTGCGCGAATCAGACTTGCTCTTGTCCGATTTTTGTAAACATAGCATACGCAGTAATGTGTCGCTTTTAAATTAAAATGCTCTCAAATTAATCTTAATGAAATAATATCATATTTTAGATACGGTTCATTGGAATCAAATTGGATTATACCAATTATTGCCAATAAAATATTTAGTAATGGATGCGGTTTTTCTTTCCACACGAGGACTTCAACCAATTGGTATTAAATTTTATCAATATATTCTTACATTACATTATTTTCATCTGCTCAACAACAAGCTCTAAAACCGTAAAAGAACGTTTTGAATTTGGATTCAAGTGAGTTGTGTGATTATATGAAAGTATGATGAAAATAAATAATCCCTAAACTTGATGTCAGTTGACGTGGCGACTAAGTCAAAAGCAAACGGGAAAGCTGATATAAGTTTCGCATTAATTTTTTTTTAACAAATTAATTTTGAGCTAAGCATTATTCTGTAAATAAATTTTACGAAGAGAAATATAATAAATATTATTCCAGAGTGTGTGATATTGTTCCAGGTGTTCAAATTAAGAAACGGAGCTTATATATTAAAGTTTAGAACTGAGCTCCGTTATGAATAGTAGTCATAAAAATATTTATATTACTGTTAAATTATTTGATGACATTAGATTCTTATGAACTCTGGAATTATCTAACACTGTAATGTATTTCATCATCACAAGGCTTAATGACGTAAATTGAAGTGCATTTTCCCAAATAACTTAGTTTGTAAAGCTGGGCCAGAAAGTCATTTCATGGACGATGGAACGTAGTTCCTTTGAAGAAAAAGAAACATAATAGGCAGACTTCAGACATACACATCACAGGTAATCAGCAACCCAATCATAAATTACCAAAATAATATCAAAATCGTCACCGTCAATAGCATTTACCATTAACCGTAATAGTCCGAGAGCTGGCGACATAAATTAGCAAGAGTTTTGTAATGGCCCATAATTCAATATGATTTAGTTTTAAGGATGTACATGAGTCAGTTTTTGACATCCCAAAAAGACATTACATATCACTTTTTTTTTTAAATGAAAAGGGAAGTAAAGTTCCTGTTTATCTTTATGACAAACTTATATGATCGTCTGATATACATGGGTATGAGACGAGGTCACGCAACCGTCTACTAATTCTAACCAAGCACTCGTTGTGTAAAACTAAGGGTCACTTTGAAATAGCCGCTTGCAAATGTTGAAATAACAAAACCCCCACCTGTGTTACTGATAGATTCATTAGGTTGTGTGTTGCGAAGTCTTTTATCACAGGCACTATGGTACATACAGAACTCACTGTGTCACTATTTGGAGCCGTAACTGTTTCGTGGGACATCAGTTTCAAGGCCGGTCGCTAGGCTAATGCAGTGCATTGTTACTGGAATGCTGAGTATTATTGTTCGTGGTTAGAATGTTGGGTTCTGAATAAATATATTTTCTTTCTTTCTTTCTTCTCCTTGTGTTTATTCTAAGATTATTATTAATGATTGGCTTGGACAGAATAACAGCTGCTCGTATGCTTTGCGCTGTCATCCATATTCTGAGTCCAAGACCATTTTGTCTTTCCAGTGTTAATGTTTACCAAGTACTGTTTTTAATATCAAGTATGTTATGTAAAAGACAAATAAAGTTTTTCTTATTAGTACTAAATCATATTGACTAATGGTCATTACAAAACTCTTGCCAATTTTTGTCACCAGCCCTCCGACTAAAAATAATAAAACAATTAAGATAGTTAAAACGATAAAACTAATCAAGTAAAACTAAAAATTGTTAACTTAGCTGTCAGTATTGCACGACCCGGGAGTAGCTATGAAGAGCGAGTTAATTATTTTATTCACGGCTATACTCGGCCTGACAGCCGCTGGGAAACATGACATATACGCCAGGTATTTTTTCCTGTTCATATATTGCATGGTTAATATTCCATTTCTTATAGATTGTGCCTAGTGAAAGAGTCTCCTAATATCAATCTATAGTTATTTTAAAATAGGTTTTAAGTCTAATTTTGGGTTGCAGATGAAAATAAAGGGTACATTTTAAAATTTGGCCCAAAACCCACGAAGTGTTAGCGTCTGTTCATAACAGCTGCGATTTTGACTGTTTAAAGTCAGTGTAATTTCCCCTCATAAACCAAAAATGTGAAACCAACTTTAGAACTTTACCAATGGAAGTTTTACATATCTCTGAATTTAAGGATGTTCCACGGGCCGTGATTACATGCTGACTAGGACGTGATCGCGTTAATTCCTAAATACATACATAGCGTGTAACTGGTTTAAGTCCCAATGAAATAAAAATGTTCTGAGAAATTGGTAACAGTTCAATATAAACATGATGATTTGGCTTTTAATTATTTTCCTGCTGTCTTGCTAATGTTGTAGACTACACAATATACAAAAACACGATCTGCCACTATACCAAGCATTTGTTATTAAGGAACGCATCGTTTGTTTACTTATTCATTGCGATTTTAATGCACAAATTTTATATTTAGTGTTAAATAAAAGCCAATGTATTTTGTACAAAAATAAGAATTATTATTAATGTTCTGCAATAATAAGTTTTTTTTTATTATGTAACGTGTCTAATAACATACTTATAAAAATTTTTTTTTAGCTGCTATAGACATTTTTTTTTCTTTTTAAAAAGAAAACACCTGCATCAGGAATATTCCTGTGTCATGGCGCCTTCACAAACATTTAAATAACGGACATAAAGAACACCTAGACTCGGGGCAACTTTTTATGGATAACACAAATTTTTGTCCCATGTGGGAGTTGAACCCACAACATTCGGCGCTGTGCATATTGTTATCACTTCGATTTTGCAAATAGTTACTAAATAAACATTTGATTTAGTTTAGTCAGTTTCTGACCAGTAGATGATAAATGTCCTTTACTCATCCAAATGTGGACTAATATTATTAGACAACCATATCTTAGAGATTGGATTAATTCAGTCACGTCGCTATTGCGTGTAAACGCTTATATCAAACTTTTTGTGTTCAATTTCTGTGATGGTGCGCACGGCCGCTTTTTATCGGCGGCAGATAATATTTCTGCTATCAAACTTTTAATCCAGACAAGGCCATGAAAAGATGTTGCAACCGTTCTTAAGCATTTTTTTTTTACTCGTGGAAAGCCCTTCTGACCACCAGGAAGAAGTGCCTATATCGGACTCGAACTGACCCAAATCACACGATGTTCCATCACGGTTCGGGTATTGCCTTACACGGAATAGTCCTGAAACTGTAAGCCTTGGCCGCCTTTAAAAAACAAGCAGATGCACTTTACTACAGAGGGAGCATTACTCGTCTTCAGAATAGACAAGCTGGTGCAGAATAGAACCCGCTGATGTGTTAGGTCTTACTTATCGCCTATTCTCTTTCGGCAACCGTTCATAAGCTACAGTGACTGTATTATATTCCATTAAGGTGACATTGTACTTGTTTACTAGCTCAGAGGTACTTGTTCTCTATAATTTTATGATGTACTCAGTGCTAAATAAAATATTATTATATTTCTAACAGCAATTCAGTTCATGGGATCAAACTTCGGGATGGACCAGACCACGAGTTACTTGGCAAATTGATATCAGAACTAGATGTGGACATCTGGCAGTACGGTGAACCCGAAGTACGAGACGCTTTGGTGATGCTCACACCTGAAAACAGAAAGACATTTTTAGCGGCCATGGACGATAGAGGAGTTGAACATTATGTGAAAACTGCTAATGTCGCCACGTGAGTCTATTTCTGTTACATCTTTGAGATAAGACATCTCTTTACAAAATGTTACTGATTTTTCTCTGCTGTCTGGCCGTCTGATCCCAAACTAGGCAGAGCCTGTCTGCCTAGTTTGGGATCAGACGGTCGTGTGTGAGTTGTGTCCAGTTATTATTATTACCTATTGTTTTACTGCACAAAAAATAATTAATAATTAAAACACAATAAAGGAAATAAAATAAATATTTTTATTCAAAACTGCATAAATATATGGTCATAAATTATATATACAAGTGAGGTACAATTCCATAATATAATAGATAGCGGTATAATAAATGAAAGAATTCTATGTTATTTTATTATCTTTAGTTTTTCGTAAAAAATATAAGTATTATTTACGTTTATAGGTAATAATAATTTGGAGGACGTATTTCTTACGTGAGGTAAGACAGTTTGTAAGAAACTTACATTTTAATTGCATCACGCAGCGATTTTTACCAGATTTACAAAAGGGATTTTAGTCGACGCTATAGTTTATTTGACGCTCATCTAGGTATTTTTTTGTGTATGTGACATAAGGTCTTCCTCAAATATGAACCGATTTTGTGACTATGCGAATTTGGTGAAGATGTGATGAAGATCTCGGAATGCGGAGAAAGAAACACCTTCACAGACATTAGCCTCAACGAATTGCCATAGACAGGGAATCCACACAGAACACCCTCCACAGTGAGATATACTCACCAGACATTACAAGTACCTCCAAAGCCTTAAGCCTTAAATTGCAATCTTCCACTGGCATGTAATAATAGTTCGACCAGTGTTTCTCCTCTAAACGGGGCCGCGGGGCATCCTCGGGAATATTCGGCAGCAATGTAAAATATGTCTAGGGCAATTCGTTGAGGTTTATCGTCGGCTGTGGTCCTCGTTTTGGTCTACAAACCGAAGGTTACTGGTGGGTTTTCCCTCCTCAATTACTACCCCACGAGTCATCACCTCTCCGGGGCCAAACAACAAGGTGGTATGTCGGACTCGAACCTAATAAAGCCACACGGTGTTCCGTCACCTTTTCTTATGGCCGGGGCCTCAGGTGTACCTACCCTAAATTAGATTACATCCACTCTACGATATCCGATGTCCGCCACCACGCGGACGAAGTCTATGGCAAAAACTAGTTAATATTATTTTAGATTACTAATACCATGAAACTTCCAACGTTATTTATATGCAGTGTATTTGTGTAACAAATACCTGAAGAAGAGATAAAACCGTATTAATTGTATTATATTTTAAAACATGCATATATGCAAGCAGGACACACACACCCACACACTCAAACCCACATACACACATACATACACGTACGCGCACACGTACATACACGTCTTATCATAAGTCATCACTGAGAGAGGAACTGGTACCCGTGACGCAAATAAAATCTTACTACGGGTACCAGAGCCCGACTTCAATAGTTTCTAAGTAATATTGTTGTGATAATATGTATGTATGCACTGAACCACTATTATGTATTAATAAATTATTATTTTCTTCATTTATTTTATGTACATATATATTATTATTATATTATTATTTTGTCTAAAAACTGCATTTTGTAATTTTTATAAAGTAAAAGAATTTTGTCATAACAAATGCACATCCCACGAAATTGCTCAACTTCGTAAAGAGCGGGTCAGAAACACCAATTATGGAAGCCTTTTTGGAGAGGCCTAGTTATTTTCGGCAGTGAGTCTTGGCTGAAATAATGATGTATTCTCATTGATTTAAAACAGTAATAAAATAAATATAAACGTAAAAAAATAAATGTAAATTCATATAACTTTGTCTCTTTTGCAGGGCCCTTGAAGAGGCAGATAATCGTCTTTTAAAAAGTAACGCACATAGAAACCAAAGAATGATCTTTCAAGACTACCAGCGCTATGAAGAGGTATAAATAATTTTAACATTTCACTGTTAAGTCATTTGCCTCAAGTGTAAAAATTTGATGCCGAAAAATGTATTAAGTATTCCCTATCTCCCCAGCTACTTCAAGTAACATACTGATGTTGCTGATCTAAAGGTATTGGTAATGATTCCCGTGTCACAATCATTTAAACAACGGAAATAAAGGACGCGGTACCCAGACTTGTGGCAACTTATACTTTTGCAGCAATCCTTGAAATACCGTTTGAAATGAAAAGACTAACATATTAACCATGTGTTCCTATAGATTGACGCGTATTTGGAGTCTATTGCTGCCCAATACCCAGATATAGTAAGCATAGTTAACGTTGGACAGAGTTTTGAAGGGCGCGATATCAAGTACCTGAAGGTAAGTAATCTTTCAATATTTTTATAGCTATATTATAAAGCTTGAACTTTTTGTTTATGTTGAAGCCTAACTTATTCGTTGTGATAAATTTGGAAATCAATCCAATCATTCCCATATAATGAAATGAGATTCAGATTATGAAAGCAGTAGCCTTATTCCTAGTTAATTTTCAAAGAGAAACCTAAAAGGCCTTAAAAGTACATGAGCTTTCGTTATGGTTGTGTAAAATTTTCCGATAAGTGAAGAAGTGTTATAAAATAAAACGTAAAACAACATGTTTTTGTCATAACCAGATCTCGACCACAAATTTCACGGATAGTAGCAAGCCCATTTATTTCATGGATGCGTCAATGCATGCCCGTGAATGGGTCACCACACCGGTGACAATATATTCCATCTACAGGCTGGTGGAAAACGTTAGAGCAGAGGACAAGGATCTGATTGATGATATCGACTGGATCATAATGCCACTTGTGAACCCTGATGGATATGAATATACACATACTGCTGTAAGTATAATGATAAAGGCAACTGATTTAAAACTAATATGCCAGGACATATCACACAGCGGGACTAAGCATAGTTTGTACTGTTACGAGCTGAGGTTCGGGATTAGAAAGGTACACCAATCTGCTTAAAAAAATGGACACTTTTTATTTTAATAATTCAAAAATAACACAATTATAACAGATACAATGTTCACTATTTCCACTCAATTCTTACTTGTTTTTCACGTTTCTTCACCCCCTGAACTAAACTAAAACTCAACTCATACTGCCATGCAACTGCCTTATACTCGGAACGTTATTTCATAGAGAATTCGTGACATTTCCTGAAAACAAAAAACCCCTCCGGAATCTTCCAATACATTATGGAAATTCTATAAATAGACTATTAATTCCATTTATTGTCAAAAGATGACGTGCTTCTCAATTTAGCTTATCGTAACCTTATATGACTCCTCTATTGACTTGTCAATAGATGGCACCTGCGGGTCAATTTAGGCTTCCGTAACAATACTATGGGCCTAAGAAGCATACTTACATAAAATTTACTTTGTTAATTTATACAAATCTTAAAAGAGAATACCCTGACCAGTGCACATATATATCTATAAGTTAACACGACGTGACCGTCGCAGTCAAAGCTTCTAACGATGCAACGTAGATCGTATATTATTCGTAGGTACCATTGTATCTCTAAGATGTATTGATATATATATATATATCATTACGTGGGTACATTGTAAATGAAATGGTAAAGCATAAGAAAAATTTTATAGCTACTAAATTCTTCCAGGAACGTCTCTGGCGCAAAACAAGATCTATTAATCCAACGAGCGATACCTGCATTGGAGTTGACGCGAACAGAAATTTTGATGTTTCTTTCAACACTACTGGGGTATCTACAAACCCTTGTGCCCTTACTTATCCAGGGTGGGAAGCTTTCTCTGAAGTGGAGACCCGTTACGTCAGAGATATTTTATTTGAGTATTTGGACAGGATTCAAATCTACATGAATATACACAGGTAAGATTAGTTAAGACGTTTCTGGTTTGCTGCAATTAGTTCAGACGTTATACATTTTATGTATATACTGAGACGTTATTTATTTCAATGTTTTATTTAACCTCTAGTGGTTTATTTTTTTATATTGTTGAATAGCATAAAGCATAATATACACAAATATTCTCATCAATTTCTCTTGTTCAAGTCGATAATGTCCATAAATTTTACCAAAATGGAAAATCCACTTTAGTCGGTTTTGAAAAAGAAAAACCGAAATACCCGGTCTTCCAAAACTAACCAGTGTTTGGATGCCCTAGTTCACATGCAACTCTTTTGTTGATGTGACGCGACGTGTTTATCAGTTAAATACTTTTTCTGTAACTGCTATTTTAAAATGCTCATAATGCATAGTTTGTCAGGACACATACTTAATGTCATTAAGTTATACCAACTCTTAAAATTTCGCGTTCCATGTATGTATTACATACCTTTGAATTGCTTGACGTTTGGACTAGGTTGCACTGGCCGTGGTCATAGGCTGAGTGATTCAGTGGTGCACGTCCGCCGTCGTCGAGTCCGTAAGGTAGAAGGTTTTTCATCCACCTGCACATTGTCAATATTTTTGATATTTTTGTTGGGCCATATTCCGTCATATACTATACTAACAGTGTCCTAGCCAACCGATGTATCCTTATTCTGGTGTTTATCCGACTGCGCATAAAAGCGAGGTAATCAAATCAAATCCATTTATTTCCATAAAACCAATAATAGATATTTTTGATTTGTCAGGAGTAGGAGTCAGGCAGACTAAATCAGTCGTGAAGCTATTTGCCTGTTCCAATACGTAGATCCTATGGAGAAGACCAGGCAAGAAACTCCAAGGACACTCTTTTTCAAATGTTTTTTACAAATTTTTGGTTGCATTGCTTATAAGCGTAAATAAAATGTAAGGACAATGTAACTTATTATTCTAAAATATAATTAGACTCGCTAATTACTACGCGCTGTCGGGTCTTCACAGCAGCGATATGTTCTTTGCCCCTCTCAGTAATAGTCCGCTTTGTTTGGCCTATGTAGGCACTGACATCAGGTGACCCGTCTGCTCGTTTGTCCCCTATAATGTAAAAAAAAATACTACTGCAACTGCAGTTTTATAGTCACCTGGAGTTTCTAGCGGCAAGACATCTTTTGGTATATTTTGAACCTTTATGCCTGGTATGTATACTGTCGGAATGGAGTATTTCTTTAACATGGAGCCGATCTTGAACGTCAGGCAATACATAGGTACATAATAAAAAAGGTACATACACATAATTATACACATTAAGTTGGCCCTGAAAAACAGGACTGATATTCCTTTGGATTAATTTTTTATAGGAGGTAGGACACATCAGGTTAGCAGCTATCTCATTTAGGCTCCACTTTCAGAAGACAAACTACAGAATAATTGTTAGCATTGATTTCTGCTAATAAAGAGACCTCTACAGAAGTTTGCAATGGGAAAGGCTCACCACCCATGTGTGTTTATAGACCCCGCTAACCATTTAGTAACGGTGGATCACGTGTTGAATAACTTAAATATTTTAAAATATCGTGACCACTTTCTTTTATGTACTACTTGCAGTCACGGAAATTGGATTCTCTTCGGCTATGGTGACACCACGTTGCCTCCTAATGCAGCTCAACTGCACCAGGTTGGTGCAGCCGCGGGAGCAGCGATGGACGCTGTTAAGCTTCCTCAGGCTGACTATTACAAAGTTGGTAATAGTGCTTTGTTGTTGTATGGCTCTTCTGGAAGTGCACAGGACTATGGTCAGGTAAACGTCATTTGCAATAGCTGTAAGTTTCATAGATTGTAGATACTTTGGCCACTCTTGTGTGAGTGAAAAGTGAGAAATTAGTTTAATACATATCTACCTAAGATATGTATTAAATTAATTTCTCACTTATTATCGGTTAATCAAGCTGAAAAATTGAACGATGCCTACTATAAATTACTTTTATCATAATAATTGAAGACACTGGGATCTGAATAAAGGTCTTGGTCTAATTTACCACTATAGGAAGCAAGTGATTAATTAAATCTGAATCTTTAACTCATATTTTTTGTACTGAAATAGCGTGTACTCCTTGGCATAAAATAATTTTGCTCCCGTCACTAGTCCTGAATACCATATTTATTTAACCTTGTCTAAACGGCAAAAAATAAGACTCATAATATTTAATAACTTTCACCTACAAACAATTGAATAGAAAATTATTCATTGCCGTGTAATAAAATTATTTCGTTGTGCCAAAATTCGCTAACCTATTAGTCCCTAGAGCCTCGATCCATTGAAATGAACCTGTGTAAGAGAATATTAGGATCCAAATACCGCGTCCATTTTGAAATGGTCCAAAAACGTTATCACCAATATTAACGGCAGTACTTATACATATTTTTCATACATGTAGGTAAGTAGTTTTATTACCCGACTACGGAAGGGTAATGCTTTTAACAGTCTATGTAAGTATGTATTTATTTACGTGTGTTCCACCATAGCGCCTTAGATGCTGAACCGATTTTGATGAATGAGGTATCGATAGATTCGTAAAGGCTCCTTCCTACACACAATGCCGGCGGCATAGACCGCCGGTGTTTACCGAGCGGCACGTGCCACCGGCTTTTCCCGGGCGTCTGTGCCGCCAGCACGTGCCGCAGAACCTTGCACAAAGCCGAGCATCATTCCAGTTGTTATAGTCGTATAGAACGCTATTGAGGTGCATATTTTGTGGTTGGTTATCGATTACGATTAACAACAAACTCGTCAACATTGTCATCGCATCTGTAGCTTTTATTTTAATTTGTGAAAAAAATAAAAGAAGTAGAAGGTTTTGGAAGTACCTTTTTTTAAATATAGAAAATGGCAAAATGGTTGAGTAATGATAGAAAATTATAAAAAAGATGATGTGTAGTGCCGACATTTGTGCAACAGTGAGTTCTTTGGGTTTTTATGAATGACATACTAAGATTTAGAATGTTTGCTGAATAGTACTGAAGTGTACATTACAAAAAAATACTGGTTGGAGAGAATACCTGCTAAAGAGAGCTGCTTGTTGGTTTAACTTCCTCTCAATTTCATTTTTGTCTATGTCAAATATTGTCACTATTGCATTCAGCGCATCAAGTCGTTTATTTCTATCCTTAAAATCGGAATTGCGAGGGTTCCACAAAATCTCATTTGCGTGAAATTATTCAATGAGAAGCAACACTGTATCACTATCCCAATTAAACGGAATTACTTTATTTTTTTAAATATGCACCGCGCACAACCACAACACTACCTCGTGAATGCCGGGTGTGAACTGACCTTAAATCCCGCGCGACACGTGACGGTATACCCGGGCTTTTTGTGCGGTAAAGCCAGCGGCCTTATAAGCCGCCAGACGCACCACGGCTTGCCCGGCGGCAAGGCCGGTAGTACTTTGTATAGGAGCCATAATAATGGTCCAGGTAACATAGGCTATATAAATTCTTACTAAATGTAAAATGGTGGACTTTACACGTAAATATGAAAAATATTAAATTGAAATAATCAGGACATGTTTGGTATGAAAAGTAAGGTCTTGACGAGCACATTACAAATATATCTATATCTAAATAAATTAATGTGTTTAAATTGTTAACAAACAAGCAAAAGTAAGACTGCGCTACGTACGGTGGGCGGCGGCGCTGCTGTAAATTTAATATCTATTAAATATAAATAAAAACGGAAAAGTATAAAACAAAATTTAATTAAGTATAAAATAATAAGTATGCTTTCGTAGTCGGATTACAGTTTTTTAAACTTAATTTTTATTCTATATGTATGAAGCTTAAGCTATTCTTGTTCTTGTTGAAAGAAGTATCTCAATATTTTTTCTGTGTCTACTACATAACCATATGTGTATAATTTTTTGAATGTAATAGTAATATCACCACGATAACACATATCGTAAGATAACGCACCAAGCGTTATCTTAAAATAACTAACTGCCGATTACGAAATTAAACGTATGACATTTGCATATCGAGAACCGACGGGTTCACTCAATGATTTCATTTCTGGTCTACAACCGAAGCTCGGACAATATGACCCTACTACTAACTTTTGCTCGAGGCTTCGCGTTAATGTAGATTCTGTTAATGAATTCAGGTACAGGTTGTGTGTGGTTTTAGTCGAGTTGAGTTTGACTTACCACCTCACCGACAGTCTCAAAACCTATTGCGTTCAGTGTTTCCAAACTATCTTTAATTATTTAGTATTTCTGTCTTTAATCTTTACGACTTTGTGTAAGAGATTATTTTAAACATCTTAGTTTTTCTAGAAATATTCAACAAACAAACATAATTCCGGTTATAATATTAAAAACACGTTACGTCTCTAGACACTGTTCTTACTTTTACAACCTGGTTTTCTTCGTTTATTAATTACGATTGAATTTTTGTTTTGATTAGGTTTGGTATTTGTTATAATTTGCAACATCATTATGCGTGTTTACTCCTGTTATCTATAACATTTATTAAATAAAATAACGATAAGTGTATTGGTCGTTGACAAAAATGAATGAAAATACAAATAATAACACTTTAAAAGTGTACAATATCGGAACTTTATCACGATATCTAATAATTACCAGAAACGTCAAGTAACCAAAAAAAGGTATTGTACAATACCTTTTTTTGGTTACTTGACGTTTCGTGATTCGATCGATCGCGAAAGTTTAAAAGCAATAACACTACCTACTTTTATTATAGACAGTAATAACATAAATATTAATATTTAAAAAGAGGCATTCGGGATCACTTTGCAGGAGTACCATGATATTTTAATATATGTTTATTAAAGAAACCCTACAAAACAAAATAAACAAATCTTATTTGTAATCTAAGCCAAAATCGTCAAAATATGTACATTTACGAGTGCCTCCCATACCAGCAGTGATTAATATGTAGCTACTTACTGTGGCTAGTATATGTATATATTGACCTATCGTGATACGAAACGTCTATGTAATGACAGCAGACAGGTTAACTTATACTAGAAATGATATTTTTATTACACGACTGCCAAAATAGAAGTCTTCTTCTAAATACCTGAACAGATTTGGATGTATGCGGTATCGTTTCGTTCCTAACATTATCTCGAGTGACACTGGCTATAATTGTTTTTTTTTTTAAATCGAAATGGTTACTGTGTGGCGCCTAATAATTTTTTTGGAAGGGCAGCTGTTTTAATTTTTTTTTAAATTAGTAACTTGTTTGTGTTACAAATAGGTTAATGAGATAAAACAAAACAATAATTTAATGAGTTATGGTCGAACTTCGAATAAAAGGCGACCTCTAGTTATTAATAATTAACTTCACCGCCTGTTGTTGTACCAAATAATCCGCATTGTATTTGACCCAAATGGTGTGCAATAATTATATAGACATGTATATCAATAGAATTATAAAGACATATAAAGTGGAGAATAAGGCATTTTTTTTAATTTATTTGTTCACATCAAAACTTCAGATGATTTCAACTATTTATTGTTGTTTTGTCCATCCAAAAGCCGTCCTTTGTGCATATTCACCAAATGTATGTATTCTTGTAAGAATTTTTTGTTGGTGTACAATAAAATTTGTTTCTAATTTCTTCTGTTTTTTTATTTATTTTACAGCTAGTTGGCGTTCCATTCTCATACACTCTAGAGCTGCCTGGATACGGCTACGGGTTCTTAGTGCCCCCGGAATACATCGATCAAATCAACATGGAGACATGGCTGGGCATTGCTGCCTCCGCGAGACTCTCCAAGGTTTATTATCGAGCTAGAAGTAATGCAAATGTATAAATTATTAACTTGATAATAAAATGAATAATACCAAGAAACGAAATAAACGATACGGAATAAACGAACCAATAAACGACTTATTATTTGTTATACGTTTGCAAATATCTATGGTAATGTTTGTGAGTTCGACTCCAGGAAGCTATCTCCAAATTAATAATACAAATTTAAAGATATGTTCTCCAATAGGAATCTCCATTATCATAGAATATGAGCTTTCTATCAATAATTAGCTTTTAACAAAATTAGCGCCGATTTCATGCGCCACCTCCTCCTTTTTGAAATCGGTTACAAAATTACAGTTAGAAAATATTTTTGTCAAGAGAACACAATATTTAAAATGTGGGATACTAGTATACTATGTAGCACCTTTTCAAAGACAAGATAACGTGTGGGATACATGTATGAATAGTATCCATACAAACGCTTTCGATGTTCTTGGAAAGATTATAATTATGTATTTAAACGGGAATTAACGCAATCACGAAAAGGTATTACATACCTCTGAATTGCCTGACGTTTCGACCAGGTTGCACTGGCCGTGATCACAGGCCTTACCTTTTCGTGGTCGCGTTAATACCGTTTAAATAAATAATTATATCATGGGACGCGAAAGTTTAAAAGTTAGTTTGGAAAGATTGTCTGCACCTTTTCCAACAATAGAGCAAACATGCTCTGGTGAGACTTCATACACAGACATAACTTTCCAGTTAATTTCTCAGTAACCCAAGTATAGTGTATGGTATATATAATTCAAGTAACTATAGTGTATAGCTACTATAGGTACTCGAATGACTTAAATACTATGAAATTCTAGTTTCAAGATTTGAACTCGAGACATAAAACAAAGACTTTTCAATATATAATGACAATTTTATCGTGAAAAGTTGGTTTATATGACTACGGCCATTACCACCTGGTCGATAAGTCAGGCAATTTAAAGGTATGTAATGCCTGTTAAGAACGTATTCGCGTAAATTCCCGTCTACGTAATTATATGTCATGGAACGCAAATTTTAAAAGTTAGGAAGTCAGATTGTTGACAATTAGTCTTAGCAAAAGCGCCTTAAAAATAGTCTTAGCAAACAACTGTCAAATCGAACGGTGCTTAATTGAATGATTAGGTACATAAATAACACAGCATGTTCAATAATAACAACATTGTGACGTCATACTTTGTTATTGGCAAACCTTTTAATGTTTGGTTTGACAGTAAAATAAATTATAATTAAAAAGAAAACTAAAAAAGCATAGCATTTGTTACTACAAGAACTATTGTATAACAGAAAAGTGTACCAGTGAATAATTTTCACCTTACCCCTACGTGACGGTAGCGATACGGCCAGTCCCATTATTTTGACTAAGGTGTGAGAGTTTTGACAGTGCGAGCCATATTTTCATGTAAAATGTTTTTGGTGGGATAATACTTAGTTTCATGAGCATGTTTAAATAATTTATTTTAACCACAGGAAAGTAAATCTATTTTGAAAACATTATTACCAACTAGTCTAGTTGTAAAACTTATCTCTGAGAATATATTTTGCGTAAATAGCCCATTATTGGTCGTGAAGCTTAAACGGTTACTAATCTCTTTTTGATGTTCTGAAGTCTTCCAACATTTTTTCTTAAACGAACATTTAAGTCTTAATAGGCAAATAAATTTTTGAAATGTCTCGTTTGGGAAACAAAAGACTGGCATTAATATAATCTCGATATCTTTAATTGTAGATGGTCTCGCACCCGTTCGTCCCTTATGTTTCGCCCCGCATAGTTTAAATAAATCTATTTGCCCCTTGAAAGTTAAAATGGTTTTGTTCGCCCCTTATTACAAAACATTACAACCTTAATTACAAATTAAGTTTTAGACATATACAGTACCTACTATTAGCATATTGATATAGTATATATTAGTTTGGTTTTAAATGACATTATCATCTTCTTTGTTTTATTAGTTTGATCAGGACAAATACCTGTTATGGGTGGGCGTTTAATTTGTTTCCTTAAAGTAAACGGGGTCATCAGAAATGATGGATAGGCTGTTGCTAACAGTAAGAGCAAAAGTTCCACAATAGTTTTCTGGGTTCATGTATGTTTATGAGTGTCTTCCTTCCATCATAAGTTATACAGTCTATGTTTTTCGTGAAAAAATCAATATGGCGGCTGTATGGTGCCATTTTCAATTACAAAAATCTTCAATTCGTTTTTTGCCAGCCGAGTTATTTTTTTTATTAGTAACTTGTAATGGCACCTGTAACAGTAACTTACCAAGAAGGCCAAATGTTGATTTGCCAAATTACTTGTAAAATAATATAAGATATTTCGAAATGTGTAAGTGTCATCATGGCTATTATAGGTCAATTCACCGTTGTTCTACTTTTTGTTATACTAGTAGAACTGATTACACCGAGCACTATGAAAGTTCTTTATCAATAACTACACCTAATAAAGTTATGACAACTAACATACAAAATAAATTAAATTTTGATGTAAATGATATGTAGTTGGAAGTGATTTTTGCGCCCCATGGATAACGGTGAAGAATAAATTACTTATTTTATTAACATATTTCATATTAAATTAGTGTAGGAGTTTAGTTAGGCTAAGAAGTTTATTTTTCACTTTTCAGTTCCTTTCTCGTTTCGTCGGTTTAATATTTTGTTAAAATCTGGAGCGTTCGGCCCGGCGCGGCAGCGGTTGTACAAACTTGATAATATATGTGAATATTTCACTATTTATTTAAAACAGTATATGATGTGATGTCTCCCATTTTTCATAACATAACTTTCTGGTGCTTCTGACCGAATATCACGGAGTTTTATCCTAAACCAAAAATAAAGATTATTGTGATAATAATTTTTATTTTATAAATAGAGGTAAAGTTGTTTATGTTGACATGTATGATGTTGCAGGTGAATATTAGTATTTTTTTTATTTTAAACACTTCTTTTTATAGCTGTGGGTCTAAAGGACGGATATGGCTCGATGTTTAGGTTTTGAATTTCAGATCTAGTTCTAGAGGGTTACCTGTTCAAAAATATCAAAATTACTTAATAATTCGGTTATTAAGTAATTTTCACATGAATACGTTTTCTCATTATTTGACTTATTTCAGAACAATGACTTTAGGCATGATTTGGGTTGGGATTGGGTTTGAATCGGTTAGATTCCTAAACCTAAACCTCGGTGAAGTGACCCGTGAGGGTATCCAATAATAAAAAAATATTAATAATTAAAATAGAAATCTATTGTCTATATTTAAGTTTACACGTTTTGTTATTCTATGACATAGTAACAAAGGCTTATAGTTAGCTACATTACACAGGCAAGACACACTTTGCATTACACATTGTCAGACTACTAATGAGATATTGTCTCCATCTTGAATTGCTTAAATAAAAATAATTTAGTTAAGACTTGTAAATGAAACACGGCACATAATAATATATGTAAATACAATTATCTTTGTATTAGTGTACATAATCAAATCCTAACTAATATTATAAATGCGAATGTCTGTTTGTTTGTTTGTCACGCTTTAACTACTCAATTGACCATCATGTAATTTTGCAAACACGTTGTCAGGAATACAGAAAATAATGCCGTTTGATTGAAAAGGTATTGTTCCGGAGGATATACAGCATTGTTTTTAGATGTAAGCCATGTGAACGTCACCTCATCTAGTTTACGACAAGGTAGGTCGGAAAAGGTAATCGGCACCCGCACACAGGTACAATGTAGGATCCTTTTTTTATGACTACCGCCGCCCATGGGCACCTGCAACTCAAATCAGAGTCACAAGTAGGGAAAGCTGGTAGAGGGGGAGAGAAGGGTTAGAGCCTCACTCACTTGGCGAAAAGCAATGCAAGCATACTTCACTGCTGGTTTTCTGTAAGGCCGTGATATCACTGTGGTCGAGCCGACCCATACGTGCCGAAATCTTGGCGAGGCGTTATCCAGTCGTCACCAGACCCCTATATTTTATTCAAGCCTTTCTTTATACCGATCTCATAAATTAATTACACACCTACATATACTCACACCTGTATTTCCGAAGGGGTAGGCAAAGACGTATTAAACACGCGCATTTTACCAATTATAAATGATTGCCATACCTGGGTGCAGGCACTCCAAACTGTTGCTGACAGGAGTCTCACCACGTTTAACTAGCACACTGCTCAGCCTCAACCGACTAGATATCCGAATTGTTTGGGAACCATTACAGGACATTTGGCCCTGAATCGGCATCTATTCGCCATCAATGTGGCAGATAGCCGCCTACGTTATCCTGGAGTGCGACGCACGGGCCACACAATGAGTAAGTATCCTCGTGGATGCGAGGTCACTCCTAGAAGCCTGTGAATTCTATAAGGAGCTAGGCTGGCTCAAATAGGCAGCTTTATCTGAATGCATACTGGACTGTTGATGAGTTTAAATGCAAAAACAGAGTTCTTTACTAATACCAATACCCCTATTGCTAGTTTCAATTAGAAATTTACCATATCAGTTTAGTTTGTTCTATCTCTCATTATGAAAGAGGTTGACCCGTAGTCCACCACACAGGCCTTATGAGGATTGGCATACTGTACTATCCATACTAGAGAACCATCTAAAAAATCTCACGTCTAAAGGTTTCCTCGTGATATTTTCCGTCACACTTTAAGCCAATGATAATGTTCTAAAGTACACACATAAACTTCCACTCAGCTATCTCTGCACGTCACTCAGCTTTATATATTTTTAGAAGCAACTTGTTGATAAAAGATTTCTAGTTCAAATTGAAGATTCTTCATTTTTTGTAGGAGCTCACCTTGTATAGACAATATCAACCAGCTGATTTTATGTTTTTTAAAAAGCCATGTCTTTTAATATACGAACACATACATACTTACGAAATGTAACTTGCATGTACCTACTATAACTTGTTTTTAACAACATGTAATTTACTCACATTATGTACAATTTTAACTTTTTACAATGTCTTCAAAATGTAACTAGCTATAACGATTGAGCCATAATAAAACAAAAACAACATCATTCCTATAATTTATAACTGTATCACAGATAAAAAAGGACAAGGTAAGGCGCGTGCGCACACAACCTGTTTCGTGTGACGTATGCGCGCGACGTTGCCGCTTTGTGCAACTGTCACAGCAACTGCAACGGCCACGTGCCATTTTCCAACTACACGTCACGGATACACACTGTGTCGAATTCTTTATTTAAAATTATAACACACGTGTGCACAGATAAATTGTGTGCTATACTTTGCACGGTTAGTGTTGATAGACAGTGTCATTTTCCAACTACATATCACGGAGTCACATTGTGTTAAATTTCTCAAACAAAATCATTACGCAGTTGAACACAGTGCGTAAATGAATTTTTGGCGTTACGAGTTTGTATAACCAGATACTGTTCCTCAGTTAGCGCATAGAGCCCATGCGTGCTAAATGTTTACATTTTTTATTAAGTTTGGTTGTGTTTTGAATTAAATCTAATAAAATGTTTATGTCGTACGAAGTGTTTGCCACATTTGGGATATCTGCTGTAAGTAAAATAACTATTATTATCTTTTTAAGAGGTTGTAATTTTATTTTTCTTTTGCTTTTTCCTTTATTGTAAGGTAAGGTTCGGGTGTTATGGTAATGCTATTGTTTGTATAGGTTAAGTATTTGAAGCATATCTTACAGGCTTTCAATTACCCATACACTAAACTATATCAAGTAAATGCATATATTATATAGTTAAACTTTAATAGACAACTTTATCTACGTACTTACTTGTAAGGAGGCCTGGAGTTATGAATTTCATTAAGGAAAATGGGTGGGAAATGACGATACTACAATTAATTTGCTCCTGAGGTAGCGGGTACAAAGGACCTTAATTTGTGAATATTAATAACTTGTTCTATAAATCTTTGTAGTTAAAGACACAATTATTACAATTTAAGACTGGATTCATATTGTCTTTCAACGTTAACAAAACTAATTAATAAATATTCATTACGTATATTTATTAATTAGTTTTGCTAACTTACACCATTTTAGGAAATTATACTTACCTTACTTATGAAATTTGTGTAATATAATATAATCAAATACATAATTTATTATAATCAAATAATTTTTACAAAAATCCTTTTCAATGCCAGTCTCTCAAAAATCTCAATTTTCTTCTTACTGTGACAATGAAAAAATTTAAATTGCGCCTTATTTGCGAATACAATTTCCGTCGTAGTACCAAAGCAGCAGAGATGGTACGCAAATTGACCACATATATATATGGACATGGCACCGCTAGGGTACGTGTGCTTTGATCGCTTCCGTTCTGGAATTCGTTACCTAGACAATGAGTCCCGTGCCTGGCGTGGAGTTTGATAACACCGAATTAAAAGCCATAACGGAACATTCTTCTCAAACAATGTTGGAATTAGCTGCAACCTTCAATGTTAGTGATAACACGATACTGATGAAAGATAAAGATGTAGGAAAGTGGGCATTATCTCATTGAAAAGTAACAATAGAATCGCGTCGAAGCTATAAGAAGTTTCAACGCGATTTTATTTCTGTTCATCAGGCTGGTAAAAAGCTTGTTTATCAACGAAATAGTACGAAAGAGAGACAAAAAACCCAATGAAATACATGACACACACTGAAAAACTTGATCGTCAATACAACTTGACATTAGTTTATTATTAGTGGGAGGGTTCTCATTTCCCGGTTATAGCCTGTTCGACGTATTAGTATGCGACCCTGATCTTGTCGTGCTGTCCCTTGCACTCCATAATCTATCCGTGTAACCAATATCCTCTCCCTTTCAATGTACTCCCAATTTTCCCAAAATTAATTCCCAAAGTACCCGGTTAGCGGCAATAGGCTTACCGACTTTTACGTGAATGGAACTAAGTTATAGTTTGAAAAATGTGGGTGTTTCATCACCTCTGCCCACCCTTCCAGTTGAATAAATACTTTAAAAAATTCAAAGAAACCCGAAATAACTATGACTTTGATACTATAAGTAAAGTTCACCTAAACAGTTTTAGTAGCTTTAGGTAACAGTTTGATTTTTCTACTACTTCTAAATCAGCAGCAGTTCACGTGGTTTGAAGGATTCTCACGAAATCAAATTCTACCTACATACATATATTTAAACTAATGATCATTAGTGAATAATTACTTAAAACGATATAGTACTAATTAGATTAATTAACATGAAATCAATTCCATTAAATAACACGCATTTATGATAACAGTTACTTATATTATAAAATGTAAAAGTAAAATAAAAAATAACTAATCCTCACTTCCTAACTATAATATTATAAATACAAATGTGTTTTTTTTTATTTCACATATTAACAACTTGATTATCATAAATACAATGTTCGAGAGAGCCGTGACTCCGTAGTCACGGGTACAGAAAAAGACATAGGTTAGATTTCATAGAAAAAAAATACTCTCCCAACGGGTAGTGTATTGATTGGCAAACGTATCTTTGAAGCGAGCGAAACCGCGGGTGAAAGCTTGTATAAAATAAACAAACAACACCAAACACAAACTAACAATCTTCTTCCATGAAGTCGGTGAAGAGCTAGGTACTAGGGGGACATAACTTTGGGACAGTAAGACATGCTAAAGTAATTTTCTCATACATTTTTATGTTGTTCTTTTTGTCATATGACTTCATTCATCTGTTTGCAAATATATACTTCTTCTGCTTCGCCCTGTATAGGACCACACTAGCAGAGAATAGTAGATTTTTACTAGTGTTACTAGACTGGAAAAAATCTCCACCCTACAGGCAACTGTGATCGTGTTCTGATGAAGGGAGTTACTAGAGTTCCGTAGGAGGAATGGATGAGGGACTCGTGGCTAAGTGTTAACTGTGCAGGTTATTACATTACAAAGTTAAGTAATACTAGCCAGGTCAGTCTTAGGATGAGTGACCATTATTAACACATTGAGACCCCTCCATGCCTCAGAGAGCACGTTAAGCCGTCGGTCCCGGTTACCATACGAACATCTGTGGCATTCGTTACAGATAATTGGAGGCCTAAAAAGTCCGACAACCTGGTCTAACTACAGAACTTCGATATCGCCTAGTACTTGGGTTGTGGAGGTCTGATGGCAGTCGCCTCACGTAAAATATCAAAAGCCGATCCCAACTTAGTTGGGAAAAGCCGCTAAGGAACACGAGGAGCGGATAAGGGACGCCACACACAAATAGTGACACTGTTCACTTTTATAGAGAAAACCTTTTCGGCATAAACCATCCTCACGATAAAAGAGGTTAATTTGTTGCTAAACCGTGCCCTGCCTGAAGCTAAAATATCTATCTAGCTCAGCTATCGAAGATGGTTTTATATATTGAGTAATGTCATAGGCGTTTGTCCACACTCGATGGAAAGTGACGATGTAGACGAAGATCGTACACGCCTATCCAAGAGTAACCTATTCACTTTATGGTATTGCAAAAGATTTAGATCGAGCATCCCTAGCTGTAGCCATAGTTAACAAGGCGAGGATCTAATTGATTTAGTAACTCAACTATTACTGTACATCGTTTGTGCCTTAAAAATATGTCAACAACACAATAAACCTGAATATTTGCAAATACTTTATTCTTGTTTATACACCGAGCACAAAAACAGACGCAGAAATATTATCCTGCCATTATCAGTTGTAGACACACATGTGACTGCAAACACACACATATCATATAAATGAAGTCTGTAAATTATACTCACACATACGAAACTTAAATATTTAAATGTGATTAATAAATTATGCACGCCATCCAAAATCTATTCAATGTAAATTATATACACACATATATTAATAAGAATATACATAGTCAATAGCCACACAAATTAAACACACAGGTTGACAAACACTTCACCTCTCGAAAATTGCTGACTTATTTTTTTACATATAATTTATAGACAATATAATTTATAGCAAAACACGATGACTACAATATTTATGTGGGTTGGGTACTGTACTGTCGGCTACTCAGCAGTATGCGATAAGGATGTACCCCCGAAGGGGTAGCTTAATACCCCTTTACCCGGGTTTTAATACCCACATTCACAATTTAAAGTTTATAGGAATTAACCTAACAACAATGTGAAACGGTCCGTGCAACCTGACTGAAAAGTCAAGCGCTGTAAAATCGTGTTAATACCCTAATACATAATTATCCTCCGTCCACTCGGATATATATAATTTACTTTTAGTCATTAATTCTATTTAATAATATTATTATGCGCTTTAAATCATGGCTACAATTGTTTTCAGTCTCTTGGAATTAAATATTCATTAAGATTTCGGAGTAATTTTATTGTAGTTTTCTGCCACTTCTTGACCTCTCTTTGTATTAACTTTAATCCTTTGAACATAATTGTGTGTGGCTTTACGTTTTTTTAAAGGACTAGGGATCACTCTGTGCCCGAATTTTGACTATGGTTTATTTCATTGGCCAATATAACTTGAACTGTTTGACTGACTTACGTACCATGACATGACAGGTCAACACACATCCTGGACGCTTGTAACTTGGACATAGTGCGTGCATTCCCACTAATATGTGTATTGTTTTTATTATATTTTTTAGTCAAATTAAAGTTAGGTTATTAACACGCCTGTAGGTAGAGGCGTGTTAAGCACCCACATTTTGCCAACTATAATTTGGTAAAGCCTATTGCCGTCATCCGGGCTCTTTGGGAATTATAGATGGGAAAATTGGGAGTAGTATCCTTCCAGTATAGGGTAGGTGTATTGCTTACAAGTATAGATTGGGGAGTGTAAACAATAGCTCGAGCAGGTCCGGGTCCATACCTGTAACGATAACTGGTTGTTGCCGGAAAGGCCGAGCCCTCCAATAACATTATTAACAAAATAAGTTATTAACAATAAACAAAACTTGTTCACAGATCCTGTCCTTCACTCTTTCGATGGTTTTACTGCTAATTGTGGCTGCCAAGCGTGGTCTGTTCCGAGTAGGTGCATCCTCGAAGAAAGTTGAATACCATAACCCATTACTAGTATCTGCTATACCACCATTAGCACCGAAAATCATAGAGATGACGCCATTAAAGGATCCAGCATTAGAGAAAGTTGGAGGAAGCTAAATGGAAAAGGAATTCGCCCAAGGATTTCAATTGAACATATTAGGTAGAAGCAGTTATTAAATAAACGTATCGTGTATACTACATTTTATAATATACATATATAAATGTATTTTGGTGAAGATATTCTGTTCAGTAGATACTTGAAATTCCAGTAAAGGTCCTATGGCGACATTCGGGGCAGTCTTTTGCAATCAAGAGGTAGAAATAGCTTTAAAATTATTCTCAAAATAAATCTTAACATTAGTTGTCCTTATCAAACCACAAAAATAAATACGCAACTTTGTATAAATATTTTTATATTCGTTTTAATTACATCAGTATCTTGTATGTTTTATTGTATATATATATAACATTAATAAAAATCTCTGTATACAGAAAATTTGTAAAAGATATTTTATACTAGAATGTTACGTGGATGTTGGTTTCCTATAGCTGCAGGCCTAGACAAGTGGCTCTTCATTTTCTATAACGACAGTAGAATAGAAAAGTAAATGTATGGGATTGACATAAGCCAAAGATATATCACGTGACTAAGCGTAAAGAACTTTGAAACGGTAGGCAAGTGACACTTTTTACAAACACTTTCGGTACGAAGCGATTGCTACCCAGTGAACGTCAACTCCTTGTAGAAAACGAAACAAAATGGCGATTTTTCCAATCAGCTGATAATTTTTGAAGTGATAATTGTTCAAATTTCTGTTAAATGCACTCGTTGCAACTTTTGTAGGCTGCCCACAACGAGGAATTATCTTACAATAAACTTAAAATACTAGGTACGTGAAACTCATCTTTTACCATGAGGGGTCTCAGGGGTCTATGGGTTGTGAAACAAACCATAGACAAGCTGCTTTTTAGAGAAAGGTTGAATAGAATTAGCGTTCGCTTAATCAAAGTACACTTGTCTACCAATCTATTATCGTTTTTGAAGGGCGTCAACGTTTTTAGAAATGGAAACGCTAAGAAACGTTTGACACTTGTCTAAGCCTGTTTGTATATTTCTTTAATATTTTAAATTCTTCACAAGGGCTGATAGGCAAAACAAAGAAATGATTCATTCTCTTACCTCATGTATAAGCTATTCTATATCAATTACGTCATAGGATTTTACTTTATTATTACTTTATATAACATTAAACATTCTTCAAATCAATGAAAATAACTCACAGCTTTTATAACAAATATTTAATGAGTTATGAACAATGGTTGGAATAAGTTGAATGATTTTATATAAGTACTTGCATCATGATGACCTAGTGTGGACATGTTTTTTCCGACAAATAAATCTCGCCGGTGCAGCGGTGCATCGGAAAACAAATACATTTCAATTCAGTAATTATAATATTATAAAAAAACAGTGAAAATAAATAACCGTTGTTTCTTACATTTTTCCTTTAATCTTTCAAGTTAAGCTAATCTAATATTATAATGCTGAAGAGTTTGTTTGTTTGGTTGAACGCGCTTATCTCAGGAACTACTAGTTTGAGTTGAAAAATTCTTTTAGTGTTGGATAGACCATTTATCGAGGAAGTCCATACTCTATATAACATCACGCTACAACCAATAGGAGCGGAGCATAAATGAAAAATGTTGCAAAAACGGGGAAAATTTACAACGGATGAAGTTGCGCGGGTCAGCCAGTAGTTTATAAGACCTTCATTTGTCAATGTTTAAACGCAATTAAATGCATTCCTATTCTATTCTTCATACACGCTAAATCATTCTACCGATTCCGACATATGCTTATGAAATATATAAATGGAGTTTCTTCATCAATACTAACTATTGTACTGTCTCTAACCCAATTTAATCTTATCAAGTTATCATAACCAACTTAGTATAACAACTTAATTATTAAATTAACATACAAATTAGTTTGTTAGTGCCATAAAATTGAAACGTTAGTTAAGTAGGGCTACCATATTGAGAGTTTTTTAGGACAAACGGTATATTAGTAGAGAATGTTGAATATTGTAATCAATCATAAGAATAAGATATACTCGAACTCTTTTGAATTAGATAACTTATAAGCTATGAGCATATTCAGCGGAAAAATACATTATTTTTTGTACGACAGACTCGACAGGTAATCAATTTATCAGTGTCATAAGCACTCGCAACGCCTGAGGCCACTCCCAAAGGAGAAAAAATGGCATTAATCGCTAAAAAAAGAAAACACTAGACAAATAGTATTGTGTAGTGGCTGGTAATTTAATATATACTGTCCCGATAAATTTGTCTCTGCTTATGGCAACCCTACTAATATCGCTTACTTAGTTTGTAGAGAACTTGGCCTGCGCCACTACAGTCTGAATATTAAATGTGATAATGGAACCTGATTCAATATTAATTTTAAACTAACCTAATTTCTTATATGAGCGTTAACTTATTTGAGTTGCTTTTCAAAAAGCTTGTACTTTCCTTACACGTTTTAAAAACAAACACATTAAAAACCAAAGTTGTTCTGATATTATTTTTGCATTTATTTTCTCTTAAATTGGGGACCAACTACAATGTAGATCATCTTAAACAAATGCATCGTGTTACGGAAAGGTCATATTTTAGACTTTTTATTTTTTACTATAGGTCGTAGTAGACGCCGAGAATTACGTAAAACACTAAAAAACAAAAAATACTTAGTTTTTTTTTTTTTGTTTAATACAGAACACTTATACAATTCAATATTTTGTAAGAGAGAGGACTGTTATTAATTATAATGAATATGATCAAATGTTAATTTTTTTATAAAATATCCGAATTTTATTTTAATGATAATAGTCCTTTTATATGCTTAAAATGTGGTTTGTTTGAAAATCTCTGTTTAAAAAATATGAAACAAAATGATTGTAATTAAATGATAATTTATACCATGTTATTAAGAAATGTTCACCTATACGGGAAAAATAATTCTCAAAAAAATGTTTACGACTCTATTCATAAAATATGACCTTCCTATAACACCTCGTATAATGAATGAAATTGACGTCACTTAGTACTTAATTTGTTATTTAGTACAGTCAGCAACAAAGTCGCTAGACACATTCATGTTTACGAATCGCACTTTCATCAGACTTTAAAAACTCCGCCTGAGATCAAATGTAAGGTTTTAGTCTTAGATTATAGTATAATCTAAGGTTTTAATATTAATGCGTTCTGAAAATTTAAATGTGTCCATCGACTGCTATTTATTTATGAATTATTCCAGTATTTAATATCACGCTTAATAACAATATTATTAAAACTTTTTCAGAAATCATTTTAATGAATGTACTTAATATAAATTTGGTAAACATTTATTAGTTATAATAAACTCTGTAAAGGAGCTCGTGTCTGATTTATTAAGGGTTGTATTTCCTTAGGAGAGTCTACAAGCTGAAGTTTAGAAAAACTAAAGAAAAAGTTCCTGTAGAGTTACATATAAATAGAAAGTTTCATTTCGATACGACAATTAGAAGTAGATTTTAATTGACATCCAAGATCTGTTTACATAGTTATTTACAAATCAAGCTAATAAAAGCGAGTTAAAAAAGGTTAGTAAACTTACTCAACAGTAAATTGTGTAGAGGTATCGCTTAGAAAGCGTTACAATCTGTACGTAAAGTGGATTTTAACATATGATTAAAAGTATTATTATATTGATGAACTATCAATACAATTTTGGGTCAATTCGCCTCTGCCCACATTTTGTTTCTGTTTTTTGAAAGACCTGACCGGCACACGGAACTTTTTTTACAAACATGGACTTTTCAAGTATTCAAAAAACAGACACAAAGAACTCTCGCCGACTCAGAATAAGTTTATATAAAATTTGATAGTTGATGTAAATAAGCTCAAGACTTGAGAGGTTTATTTATTTATTGCTTTTTAATTATTTCGTCGGTTTAATTTTTTGTTAAAAAGATTTTCATTTGATGATTTTTTTTCATCATCAGGTCAGCTACATGATATGATGATTTCTGAACGCAAATACCTGATAAAGTAATGAAAAGTAAACAGAAACACTATTCGTTCCTCCAATTTTCGACGGTTTCTCTCAATTTTATCAGAATCCCATCATCAGATCCTGACTTCCTTGACATGGGACCAACATTGAGGTATACCCTATCTAACAAAAAAAGAATAATCAAAATCGGTTCACAAATAACGGAGAGAGGGCTGAACAAACCTAAAAAAAAAAATATATAAACGGTCGAATTGAGAACCTCCTTTTTTTTCGTCGGTTAAAAATTGTTTCAGATCAAATGTCTCACCAGTAAATTGTATTATCGTCAAACGTTCAAAATACAATTCACAATAACAGTCACATACTAGTAGACCCATCGGCTATTACTGCTGCAAAACACATCATCCATACTAAACACTTGCAATTAATTCAAATAAACATAGATTCAAGCTTTAGATATAGGTGGATATTACTGTGTGGTGTTCCAGTAATACCTGAAGAAAGTTGGTGGAACCGACGTTTACCCAATTAATCCTACCTTTACTCGGAAACAGGTTAACAAGAAGATTAGACTAATCTCTTCGTCATCAAGTGGTTTGGTCTCCAAGTTAGCGTGTAGGTTAAGCTTGGCTGTAGGTATATTTATGTAACAGTAGCGCATTGGTCTTTAATTAATGTTAAACTTGATTTTTCTCGTGTTAAAGTAACTCATCTGTTCTGTTATTAATTTGACCTAAGCAAATTCATGAAATCTTCTCTAAGTTCTCTGTAGAATGTTCTTCGGCAGTGATTTAACCTTTAGTATGCGTAAATATACAACGAAACGTTACAGTAACTGTTTGTATTATCCTTTTACTTTAGTTGTAATGTTCAATTGACTAAGGTAACCGTATATTATAAAAGCTCACTATGAGATGAGCTAACCTCTGTAGCTATAAGTCAGATTTGAATAATTCTTTTTGTATTGAGTAGACTATTCATCGAAGCTTTAGGTTAAGGCTATGTAATCACGCTACGATCCTAAGAAGCGGAGGAGTCACCATTAACGCAGGTGAAACTGCGGGGAACTGCTAGTGTAGTATTAATATCCTAAAATGCAAATTAATAGTTAAATAATTAATAATAGTTCATTGAAATCTAACAAAAGTCATCATCACCAGAGAATTCATGTCCTGGCAACTCAGAAACAATTTTTTTTTTATTCATGAACTATTTACACCGGATATATTGGAAATTATTTTTCAATGTTAGAATATTTCTTCCGTGAATTCCGTGATACATTTAATATTTTACACAACTTGTCAAGTTAGTCTTTTTTAATAATTCCTTGATTAATATTGAGAAAAAAAAAAGTTTATTTTTTTATTAATTTATATTTAAAATATTAATTTTATGTTTCAAAATAAGATAAAATATTTTTGGGATCATAAAGTAGTTAACCAGTATCAAATGCTGGCAACTCTATTTAAACGTCAAATGTCAGAAGATTTTAATGTTAACAATTATTTGTTGTTTGTAATAAAAGGGTGGTCAAACGTAAGAGAGGTGAGCCTATTGGTGTCTATCGGACAAACTCTTTCTGTTTCTTAGAAATTTCTAAAAGAAAAACGCAGCAACAATTTATCAAGTGATTTAGGATCATGGTCATCAAAACCCCCAACATTGATCCCAGAACCTCGTACAGACATTAACACTGACATTTACGTGGGCGAGCCATGCTTCGGCACGTATGGGCCGGCTCGACTCCGCTCGATACCACGGCCTCACAGAAAACCGGCAGTGAAACAATGCTTGCATTGCTTTTCGCCGCGTGAGTGAGGTTACCGGAGGCCCTAACTCTTCCCTTTCTCTCCCCTATTCCCGTCCTTCCCCTGTCCCCCCTCTCCTCCCCTTTAATCCTCCTCTCCCATCCTCCCGCTCTTCCCCCCTCTGCCCCTATTCCCACCTTAAAAGGCGGCAACGCACTTGTGATTCTTGAGTTACAGGTGCCCATGGGCGGCGGTAGTCATTTACCATCAGGTGAGCCGTCTGCTCGTTTGCACCCTATAACATGAAAAAAATATCCTATGCCACGCGATCAAAGGAGCATAGAATAATATGTGATCTACTTTTATGTTTATTATTGAATATTTAAAAAAAATTGGGTTCCGTTAATTATTTCCAACGATATAATCAACCCAAATGGTTCGCTTACGTTAAGGCCTCGCAGCGTATGATGAGGCCTCGAGGCGAAAGCCGAGGCGTAATGCGAGGCACGCCACTTAAACTTCGAGTGAGTAATGTGACAAAAGTTACCGGTTGTTTGTCTCAAAGGGTTAATGTCATGGCCGCCATATTTTAAACAAAGATGATAAAAGTTTTTATGTTCCGGGTCCCTTATGCCGGTTTTGCCCTAGAGTTATTGCCTACAGGCGTGTTGCTCCCTATTCGTGTATCATTTTTGTTTGCAAAAGTTTGCGCTTTAGGATTCCGTGTGTTGCAATCATTTTTACAAACATTGACAATTTTAATCTAATTTCATTTAAAATGAATTAGTCCGTCTGTGTTGGAGTTATCATATTATTCCTGAGTGCTTCACACAGAAACGTCTTGATGTTGCACAAAGATTATACTGGATTAATACCTAACCGCATGGCATACAAAATCTGTGCCTGTGTGTGTTTCCTTTACCAACCACCTTTCGTGTCTCCTCTTTGCCTTTTACCCCTCTCCCTGTCTTTCTCTCTTGTATATGTCTCTTTAAAAAAGGGTTATATTTTTCCAGTGAGAATCATGTTTGAGCTTTTTGTTGCCAGCTCTTTTAGCGTTTATAAGTAACTGCTAACGATAACACCTTACATCAATTAAAGAAGAGGCTTACTAATGTGTCACAAATATGTTTGAAATAATATACTGTATGGAACTCTCTGTGCGTGAATTTTATTCAGACTTGATATTTTTACTCATTTCTAAACACGTGTTCATAGTTATATGCTGTATTTTTTTATTGTTGGAGTTTTATGGCCATAACTTTATACATGCTGGTTAAAAAATTACCCTAATAAATGTAATTTGTAACATATGTTACACGTACCTACAGGGTTAATGTTGTCGTGATTTGATTTGTGTGGACAAAATTAAAACACTGAAAAGTTTTTAAGTGATTTTAGATTGTTAGCTTATATTCGATATAGACCGATGTGACCTCACACAGAATAATGTATGCTAATATATAGGTCGGCAAAAAAGTCTTTTCGTATTTAGTATGCGTAAAATTAAAGAAAAATCTCTTTGGTTGTACTGTTTCTATCTGGCTGGTTTTAATATCAATAAATATAGGACATTAAGAAAAAGAAAAGGAAACACTTTCCGGCCATTTTTCAATTGTTTTTCTGTTCGCCAAAATGAGTGAATCTAATGAAGAAATTCGATATTTTCTAAAGTTTTATTCCAAAAAAGGGAAATATGCGACTCAGGCTGCGAAATTTGTGACGTTTATGGACCGGATCTAATGCAGTCAGTAAAAGTAGCACAAAATTGATTTAAGCGTTTTCAGGCCAGGAATTTTTAAGTCAAAAATGCAGCTAGCTCTGGTCACCTTCATACGGATAAAGTCAATGCCATTTTTGAAAAAGTTGAGCAATATCGACTTTTTCCTAGTTACGACATAGTCGAGGAACTAAAGATTGACCACAAAATAGTTTTGACCCATTTGAAAAAGTCTGGCTATACAAAAAAGCTGAATATTTAGGTGCCACATGAGCTCACTGAAAGAAACCTAATGAATCATTACTGTACTCATTTGTGATTCTCTATTGAAACGTAATGAAACTGAATCATTTTTGAAAAGATTGATCACTGGTTATGAAAAGTGGATCACCTACGACGACAAGAATGTGCGAAAAATATCATGTTCAAAGGGTACTCAAGCTCCACAGACTATAGCGAAACCTTAATTAACACGCAATAAGATGATGCTGTGTGTATGATGGGATTGGAACTGGTTGGTTACTGGTTCATTATGAGCTTTTACCGCCGGGCAAAACCATCGACTCGGATCTCTACTGCCAACAACTAATGAGACTCAAGCAAGAAATTAAGAAAAAACGGCCAGAATTGTTCAACAGATAAGAAGTGTTATTTCATCATGATAACGCCAGACCTCACACATCTTTGGCCACTCAGTAAAAATTGAGAGAGCTTGGTTGGGAAGTGTTAATGCATCCATCATATAGTCCTAACCTTGCGCCCCCAGATTTTTAGCTGTTTTGGTCTCTTCAGAATTCTTTGGTTAGTGTTAGGTAAATATTAAGAGAGGACTGTCAAAACTACTTGTTTCTCCAGCAACGGACCATGTCACGACCTACAAAATAGCAACAAGTTGTCGAGCAAAACAAAATAGCACATATATATTATAACTAAATGTAATTAAACTTTGAAAAACAATGTCTTGAATTGCCTTGTATATCAAATACGAAGAAACTCCGACCTTATATTTAAATAGGACATATGTAATCCTTTTTCTTGAACATTCATATAATTTCAATAATTTACTTAGCTAATTTCATGCACTTGTTAACTATCTTATACAATAATCCATCGTATCTGTCCACCTAAAGGTTTCTTTTTTTTTTAATAAAGACTATTAGTAACGTGGGTCACACATGACTACTATTCTTATTAACCCCTCCAGCTAAGCTAAATGCTTGTGTTAGGAGTGGGTTCACATCGGTAGTGCACTGGGTGGGGTTCGAACCAGCAACCACTCAATCGCAAGTCCGACGCCTTAGCCATTACGCTACCGCCACTTAAAACCACCTAAAGGTTGTCCGGAAGATAGCGATAAGCGATAAGATCGCCGTTTGTACCCTTATTTGTTTTTTTATTGTAATCAATTTTATGATATACTTTAAAAATGGAATATTGTATTGTTTTATAGAAAAAGTATGGCATGGATAAATGTTTATGCGGATGAAAAAATAAACAAAAAACTATAATGTGTTCCAAAACTCGAAAGTACTTAAGTGTGTAGCAGATTTATTAAATTAGGTACTTCTACTATCTTAATATCAATTGTTATCGTATGCACATCATGTAATATTTGTAACCAATAATAATCCAGAATCTTTAAAAAAAGCATCTTTAATTTTAAAAGAGAATATAAGCAGATAAATAAGTGGCTTTAAGCCTCTTTGTCGTGTAGGTAGTGTAGGTACCTTCAAGACTAATAGAGGTAGATTAGTAAAGGTTTTTTTTGTTGAAAAATTCTTAGCAACGCGGCAGAGTCTGAGAGCATTCCCGTTTAATTTTAATATTCCTGCCTACAAAGTATAGCTATAAAACATCTCTATCGCACCAGAGATACTTATATATTCAAGAATACATAATGAAGAGATTTGGCTCTATGTGTAAGTTATTTATATAATTATATTCCACTGACATACGATCAAGTTTAGTTTAATGAGGAAAATTTACTCGTGCATTAATTTAATAATTAGGTCTCCCGTCTACCATAACAAAATGAAAATACACTTAAAACATATTAGCAATGTCTTAATGAACAATAAATAACACGAAATTGTACCTCAATTTCAGTTTTATTTATCGGATTAAGCAGAGATTGATTCTTAGCTCTTGGCCGTCAGTCAGTCCTTTCAAATGAAGGAGAATGTCCTCCATACTGCGATGTCTTTGCGATATTTCAACCTAATTTCCTTCAAAAGCGACGCGGAGGAATTGGATTCAGCGGCGTTTTCCGCTCGATAGTCGCCGGTTTGATTTTATTACAAAGTATTACGGGCCTCCGCTGCCTTCAGCTAAACCTATTTGGTGGCTTTTAAAAATACTCACGAATGAAGGAATCGAGGAAATGAGGTCCGCCGTTTGCAAAATAGTTGGAATTGCTTTACGTGGCAACTTCGTAAAGATTCGTCCCTCGGGGCGAGGCTAGGAATGGTAATCTCCTTGAATCGGAATGCCAGAAGCAACGAATTGCCTCGGCTTGTGGCTCGCCTCAGCGCCCTGCGGTGGCAGATTTATAAAGTTACGCAAATGGGTAAAAGCGTTTAGGTAGTGCCTTCTAATGAGAGACTAGATTGAGTTGCGTTTTTTTTATTTTATTAACTCGTTAAAGTACTTTGTCAAACGAATGTAATAGGTATTTGTAAACTTTGTAACATTTTGTACAAAATCTACGAGTAATTTAACGAACAATAGGTACTACGTTAATAGTGAAAATGTTTAAGTATAAAAAGGACATGTTAGTACTTTTATGTGTATGTAGATACCAATATGGTGAACAAATATCGTCATATTATTATACAAATTAACATAAAACTATCTATTGGCACAGATAACATAATACTATACTAGTACAGATACCTCATCCCATACAACAAAATGCGACCCTCCTAACTCGGGCAATTCCGCGGGCTACTATTTTTTAGCCTACAAAGGCGCTGGATGCCGCTAGCAGCGCGATAGATAGCTAGAGCTACCTAGCGGTGAATGGAAGAAAATATTTACTTACCAATAAACACGCAACCAATAGATGGCGATAATTAATATGTAATCAGCAGGTAGGACTGTTCGTTATATTAGATAACCGATAAAATAACTTATTACTTATAAATAATCAAACGGCCTATTATTTATTAAATCCGGTATGCATTATTTATATTGCGCGAATATATTTATTATTACATACGACCAGATCTAAGTACGTGCAACATCTCACCATTCAAGGTCAATTTCACTTCGATCATCGTTGTGTAATATTTGTATCCCATGCCAAATTATGCTCTAGTACAACCTCATAACAACTATATTCCCATCAATGTACAAAAATATTAGTAAAAATAATAGTCAAACCACAGATTTGATAATATTTTCGTCAAACTAATATATTTGTTTGTATTAAACCTTAGATTAGAATATTGTTTGAAGAAAATCAATGCGGATAACTCGTTTGACATCGTTGCGAACACTCTTAGCAGTAAGTAGATAATCTACCTACCTATCATTACAGCATTGACGCTGCGACACGCGACGATCACGAGCAAGCCGGGCTGCCAGTAAGGACGACTTATTTTCAAATATCAAATTAATCAATTCAACATCTCGTACTATTATACACAAAATCAGTGTTGTACAATGTACGATGTTACGTCACTCAATCACGTCACGTGTACCGAACACGTACCGTGCACTTAAACTTATTGAAAACACCGACACCACCACACCAACAGTTATTAGCTTAGATCATAGCGGCCTAACTTATCTTAATTTTGTCTTAATTTTATAGACAAAGTCAAAATGCCGAAGCAAGTTTTACATAATTTGCACGACGACACTTTTTTGAGCGACTAAGCAAATAAAATGAAAAAAGTATAATAATGTATCTGATCTGAAATAGTAATATAGTTCATAGCGGCCTCAAAATTTGACACGTGTAGTATAGATTACGTAGAAAAAAAAACAATCAAAAGCGTAAATCTAGGTACTTAAAACCGTAATAGCATCCGTAATAACTGTAAATTTCTCTTTACTACTTTATTATTTTTACAAACAATTTATACCAGAATAAACGTTAGTTCATAAGTAATTAGGTATTTGTATTTTTTTTAAATAACTAATTAAAAACCTTTAACTGCCCAGAACTCAGCGCTTGTAGAGGTAAGACCTGTGCCGATTTTTTTAACGCCAAACAACAGAACGTGAACCGTATACTACGTCTGCCTATTTTTGATCACGGAAGTATGTTTTGGTTATTTTCTATATATTGAACAATTATTTTGTAGGATGTAGAGCTTATCTTGACTCAATTTAGGTTATGTATTTCGAGTGTATGAATAGTATAGACTATTATTATAATGACAGTTCGAATTACAACATCTTACTACAGTTAAATAGTAGCAGCATATTTTTTTTAATTAATTTATTTATTTTAAAAACTTAGTACTATGTTACAGATAATAGCCAAGCTGCCAAACTATTATCTGTAACATAGTTAAGTTTTTGAAATAAATAAATATATAAAAAAATATATATTAAGCATCACATCAATCTCGCCATACATTTAAAAACAAATGCAAATTTAAGTTATGTATAAATAATTATGTCTGTATGTTTGTAACGATGTATGTATATAATAGGTAAGTACGAAAGAGTTTCAATTGTATGCAGTATGTATAGTATGCAAACATATTTGTTTGGCACGCTGTGCGTCCAAGTGTGTTTAGTTAACTTGAGGTGTGATATATAGATTTCTCTATCATATTATAAAACAAAGTCCCCCGCCGCGACTGTCTGTCTGTCTGTCTGTCTGTCTGTTCGCGATAAACGGAAAAACTACTGAACGGATTTTCATGCGGTTTTAACCAGTGGATAGAGTGATTCAAGAGGAAGGTTTATATGTAGTATACATGCATATTATTTTAGAGAAAAGTCGAGAAATTCAAAGATTTGTAATGTCATGTCGTAACGAACATATTTTTGTGCGCTTACATTGCAAACGCTGGCTAAACCTTACGAGATAGATCAAATTAATGTACTACGGAATTGTATATCTTAAAAAGATCAATAAAAAAGTCCGCGATGGTATATGTGTATCTCCTAAGGATAGCCCACAGTAACCATTTTTATCTTTTACATAGTACAAAAAAAATATGGGTTATTTATCAACCATTTTAAACAATACCGTATTATTCCTTATCCAATTAAATACATAAGGTACGTTCTGCATTTCATGTACATCAAAATTGCCCTTTCCAGCATACAATAAAAATTAATATCTTAGAAGATATCAGAGATTTAAAAAGCGGGGGCAGAGCGGCTGGCGGGCTGAACTGTTTTTGATTATTCTTTTTCGTTAGATAGGGTACCTCAAGGGTGGTCCCATGTCAAGGAAGTCAGGATCTGTTGATGGGATCCTGATAAAATTGAGAGAAACTCTCGAAAATTGTAGGAACGAATAGTGTTTCTGTTTACTTTTCATTACTTTATGAGGTTTTTGCGTTTAGAATAATCATCATATCATGTAGCTCAGCTAATGATGAAAAAAAAATCATATTATAAGAATCTTCACTACATATCACTACATATTATAAAAAAAAGTCCCCCGCCGCGTCTGTCTGTCTGTTCGCGATAAACTGAAAAACTACTGAACGGATTTTCATGCGGCTTTCACTAATAGACAGAGTGATTCATGAGGAAGGTTTAGGTGTATAGTTTGTACCCGTGCGAAGCCGGGGCGGGTTGCTAGTTTTTTAATAATGATGACTCTGATTTGTATCTGGCATGAGTCGAAAACGCTCCGTGTACAAATGTTTTAGAAAGACATTACAAACATCTACTAAATAAAGTTAATAAAAGCAAATGAAGCAAGGTACACCTTACGCCTTAAATAAAATTATAATATCATTATCTTATGTTATTTTGTAGCAATCGATATACGAGTATAATAAAGGAAACGAAATATGATTATAAAAAAAAACAGTCAGTAGTAGGACTGTATGTCAGAAGTGAAAACAACTTCACAATGTATGTGCTTATACATACACATCTGTATATATATAATTAGGTTAAAAATAAAAAATAGGTAATAACATATCTAAATGTATACACAGGGTACACTGGAAGTTCTGTGCTCCTGGCCGCTCATAAATATTTGAATTTCGAATGTTATTTTTTTTAAATATAAGAAACTCGGCTCCGTCTTACGAATTTTCGATCAGGTCACGTGTCCTGACGTGAGTTTAAAATTTTTAACCATCCAAAAGTGCACAACGCCGCTAAAGAAGTTTTCACTTCAAAAAACAACATATTAATTTTCGTACTTAGAAGTTTATAGGAATGTTTCACGATACGACGACATAGGGAACCCGAAAACAGTCTCGTAAGAAAGAATCTCTTTTTTCTCTTTCTCTCTTGATTTCTTTTTAAATAATTTTTTTGACAAGCAATAACTGCCGAAGAGTTGCAAGGCGCGGCTAAGAAATGAAGATTCATAGTCTATGTGAATGAGATTTGATAGTTCAATACCTGTTAAAATGCTGTGGGGTGCTGACGAAGAATGTTACCCCCCCCCCCCTCCGCTCTTTCTCTTACTGTGGGTGCCGTAAGATTTGGCTAGGGACAAAAAACCATAAGGTGTGCAGCGTCTATCGCGAAACCACAAAACCCCATACCCGAACACTGCGCCCGCCTACCAAGCATGGCGAGTATTGGTAAAAAACCCGCAATGAAAGCAAATAGAAAGATCAGGCCCCGAGTCTCAGGCAGCCCTGCTATTCCTGGCTACGGTAGCGGTTACTGTATCTGATCACACAACCTTCGCACAGTGAGGATTAGCGAAAAGATTGACGATGATGAACAGGAAATTGTAAAAAAACATGTTGAAAGAGAGTGTCTTTGGAGTTTCTTGCCTGTTCTCCTCCATAGGATCTGCGTACTGGAACACACTATCTTCACGACTGACTTATTCTGACTGACTCAAAACGTTGACAATTCAAAAATACTTATTGGATTAATTACCAATAGGTATTTTTAAATTGAAATATTTATATAGTTTTTTATTAATTTAAATCACATTTTTATTATGGAAATAATTTTATTTAAAATACCTACTTAATGTTTTTAAAAATAAGAAACTTCATACTATCATAATCTATACGAGCAAAGCGGCAGGCGCATAGCTAGTGGCTGGAACATTACGCATTATTAATAATATTTTAAGACAGGAAGTAAAACAAATAATTTAATAGTAGAAAAAGGATCATGATTGCTTAGCCACTGCGGTAACACAGTGTCAGGAACTCGCGAGTGCAACCTAGTCGATGTCGTGCGTAAATACCTAATTTTGTAAAAGGCAATTTTGTGTTATAGCTCTTAACGTATAATTACTTAACAGGTTATCACAGACATGATTTGTTTTAGGTATCTCTATGTGTATGTTCGTACTTATTACACTATAACATCAGTAATTAATGACATTGTATCCGATTATACAATGCATCTACTAAACAAACAGCATACTTAGGCCTGCCATTACTTAAATTGCCTACGCCGGACAAAAACTTAAAAAAATCCGGACACATGGGTGAAATCGAGATTCTTTTCCGGACACCTTAAAAAAACCGCCGATTCCATTTAAATTTTTATCTTGTTAAAGGTTCATCTAACAATTGTAATTGTTCCTTGGCACAGAGTGTCCGGGTTTTACCCGAACACTTTTTGGAAACCCCGCCCGAATTTTTTATAGTATCTTTGAAATTCGAATTAATAATTTACCTACAATAGAAAATGCAAAAACATAACGCAACAATACAGTTTCATTAAAATTTGGCCAACTATCAATAGTCAATACCTACAAACTCAATAACAAAACCGATAGGTACGGTTTTGTTATAGTGTTACTTCAACGAAGTACCAGAAATTGCCGCCAGGGGACCGAGAGGACAATATTGAATTTTGTCAAAATAAGAAAACTGCATTTAAGAAGCTTTTATTCAATTTTGCCGTGTTTAGGGTATTTTATGAAATTAGAAAATACTTTTATCAGGACCTAATATTGATTTTACATAAACTTCAATAACAAATCGATACCCGTAACGCCATCTATTGATATTTGTTTGAACCATTTTTCTTTTGTTAGAGATGGGACCCCATGCTATTGGTGAAAACCGAATTAAAATCCGTCGTGTAGTTCAAAAGATCTAAGCGTACAAACGGCGGAAGCGGCTTTGTATTATACCATGTAGAGAAGGGCGTACTAACTTTTTTTCGGTAAAAATATTTTGGGGATGCCTGTTGACTGACTGTTTGCTATATCAAGGCTTCTAATTACGATAACGATAATTAGGGAATATTTTGGTAGTCAATTGTTTCAACGAATGAGACTTCTGTACGTATCTATATTCTATATATTCTGTGCTATTGTAGACGACCGTCCGTCCGTTCATGGACCAATTAATTGTAACCAGCCGTACCTAGCAGTTTCACATTCCTTTATGCACACTGCTCCACTCCTAAGGGTCAAAGCGTGATGTTTCATAGCTTATATCCATTTTAAACGAATACTCTATACAATATAAAAATAATAATGAAATCTTACTGTTCTTTGTTCCAGAGACAAGAAATGAAACAAAAAAGCGCACACGCTTTTATTTTTAAAGTACAAAAAACATAATTCGAGATCGTATTAATTATACTTTATATACTGTAAAATTCAAAGTGAAAATTAATATGGTTGTTTATGTGCAGTATAAGAATGTAGATAAAAAGAAAAGAAAGTTAGAGAAAAAAAAAACTATTTAGCACTATTTACGAAATTAAAAAAAAATCCTTTAACCCTATTTACCCTTGTTTCCTTTCAATTATTTATTAAAACTTTTTTTAAGATTTAGAATATTTTCGACCATACCGTTAAATAATCGAGATTTTAGAAAAGGGAAGAAAGAAGTCTTTACATAAAAATAAAACACGTCATGTAGGATTTTTGTATACTAAATGGAAATAACAGTTAAGTAATTTTGCCATTTTTTCAACGTATTGAACTTAGTTGGTAACCCTACACGCATTTTTAAGCCCGAAAAGAGTATATATTTTTGTACTAGAACTACTCAGTAATTTGTAATAGTACTATGTTATACAAAAACATATAGTAATGGTATCAATTTGACTATAAAATAAGTTAAGTATGATAAGAGTCCGATACGTTGTTTCAGTACCGAATCGAATAGCTTCAGCTAATCGAGGCAGAAGAAAATATGATTTTATTGAAACGCGTATGTGCGAAAAATCTTGTCTTCGATTCACTGCACACATGCGTCATTAAACTTGCTAAGGGCGATATATAATATAAGAGCAATGACGTGATTACCCATATGATAATTAAATTTCTGATATTACAATGTTATATTTCTTTGTTTAAACGGATCAGTGTCAGAATTTATCCGTCAAATTTCAATTTTTTTTTTTGCTTTAGAGAAGCGGTTTTTTAAGTGTTCATAACATCCACCCAAGACCTGGCAAGTACGCGAAGCGACATTTACCTATTATCAGAAACGTTTCCGAAAGCGAATTATACAACTAATTTAAATGTTACGCTTGTGCGTGATGTGCAATAAATAAACAGCATTAATTAATTAATACATAGAACTACGTCCGATATCTGTGTTTTTACGCAACTGCAAAAAAAGGAGTGAAATTTTCAGGGTTCATGGTTTCTTTATGCCACCATAACTTCCAAATGCTTGAACAGATTTGAATGTGTGGGTTATTCTTAGAATCCTTACGTCATACCGAGTGACATTGGTTAAATTGTTTTTGAAAAAAAATCAATATGGCAGCTGTATGACGTATGCGTAACTGGTTTTTTGACAGAGCAGCTCAAGACATATTATATGAACTTTAATCTTACTTTTGCTTCTATAATAATAATATGTTTAGAAGGATAGTAGAAATGACCACGAAAGAAGGAATACATACATAATATAATATGTATTAATTGTGTATCAAAATATGTCTTAAACCGTACAGATAAGTGGCAACGGCAAGCAGTATTAGATTTTATGTACTTTTACAACAACTATACATCGCCATCGTGTTCCAATCTAAATAATAGAAAGGCAGTACAGCGGAACACGTCCTAACACTTAATTGCTGACACTTCCTCAACTCCCTCGTGATTACGTAAAAATACGTAACGTATTCTAAGGATCGTACCGATGCACGATGTTGAATGAGAAAAAAAACTCTTATTGAGCAGAAATTTGGAGAAGCAAACAATCAAAACTTTAAACAATCGCTATTAAACTATTGCCAATTTGTGCAATATCTTGTGTTTTTTATCAATTTTAATTAAATTACAAAAAAACCCTTATGAAGTGGTTAACCCTTGTGGTTATTCTCTTGGTTGAGTTTAAACCTTCTTCATAAAAAAGGAGGAGGTTGTCAGTTCAACGGAAGTTTTTTGGGTCTTCTTCGCCAATTGTGAATCGATTTTAATAATATTTTTTTTAATTGAATTGGATTGGATTTAAAGTCGGTTCCATTTAAACTTGAAGAAAATATTCCACCTCTAAGGGTGGAAAATTATGGGATGAAGAATACAGGTTATTGGAATTTACCATCATTTAGACATTATTTGCAACAGTTTAGTCTATCGTAACTTAAACATAGACTCACAAATTCTCTGATGAATCGAATGCTCTGTTGACTAGTGAGTGTTGAATAGTGAGTTAACAGATATAATAAAAGGTTGGACTGTATTCGCATAACAATGACACATAAATCCATCAGTGGTTTATTGGTTATTGTTGTACAAATACAATTCAAACAAAATTTATTTAACGCACTTACACTACAACAACCAGATGTGGGTTTTGACGTTATAATGTGGTACATACTCGTACATCATGTTTACTATTTACAAAAATTTTTAGACCACAGTTTGACCCACAGTTTTTCTTTATTAGCCGTCAAACGATAAGTTTTGTAGAAACTGGTTGTACGTTGCTATTGTTGGTTTGACATTTAAAAAAATACATCATGACAAAAGTAATTACGAATGTAATTGTTCAGTCTTATTTAACATTTAGTAATAAGAACTGTTAAAATTGTATTTTAATTACAGGCTATATTGTCTGTTGAAAATCATGCACGACTTTTGTAAGGCAGATAAAATCCGAAAATAATTTTGCCATAACCTACAAATCCTACAATATAAGACAACGTAATATTAAATTCTTGAGAAAAGTAATGATCCTCGAACGTGTTCTTCAGCGATTTCACGTGAACATGACTTCAGATCAAAATTACAGCGAACGAGTAAGTAGGTATAATGGGTTTTACACGTAAGTATATTTGGATTTTTTTATGTTACTGAAAACATAACGTAAAGAAAAATAAATACCTATTGTATTTATTATTTAAAGTATGAATGCCAGTAAATAAATTGAAACGTTTTATTTGAAAATGAAAATGGTGCCATACAGCTGTCATATCGTTTTTTGTACCATACCACCGCATACATAAAAATCTATTAAGGCATTTAGAAGTTATGGTGGAATAAAGAAACTCACATACACACACTGAAACATGAAAATATTATACTTCTTTTTTGACTTAAAATTCTTTTACAGTAAATATTTGAATTATTATCTCAAATTACATTCGCATTCAAATTCGAGTCCCCGAGTGATTGATTGATGAGATGATAAAGCAGAGAAATCGCAATATCAACGTTACGTTTGAAGAGACCACGATCGAAGAACGAACTGCCTGTTCTTAGCTTCGTAATTTAAACTTCAACTTTAAGAATAAACTATGAGAAAGTTCAATCCCTAGGTAAGGTCCAGACAACCAAAGCATTAGTGTGATTTTTTTAGATATTCGGTCAACTTGACCGAATATCTAAAATATGGTCATTCAAACAATACAAAGTCAAATAAATCGCATTCATATGTTTAGTACTACGTGACATAATACACATTTTTGCACTTAATTTAACTCGGCCGTTCAACTCAGCTGAAAGAAACATTTAACACACAGTATTTTTGATCGTTGTCGGTGGCGTTGACCAATAAGTGACTTGACTAATTTGTACCAAATAATTATAAATTTAAAGAATGAAACAAACTGATGTTTACAAAGAAGAACTTGATAAAGTTTGTCAATTGTTGCTGTGCGAATAAAGAAATGGAAGAGTTTTATAAAAATATGTAGTGTATGATAAAAATAAAACTATAACTACAAAATACCGATGGTATAATAGCTTGTTTTCTAAGGGAATTTATTGAGATGATAAGCTTGGCCAGTTTCTGCCTTCACACTGGCTCCACAGGAAACTCTCTCCTTTACTTTAAAAGTAGACTACAAATACCTTTATTGATATTTCACAACTGTATTCTACACACGTGGTCTGAAACAAATCCTTATCAAACTTGTTTATCGCAAACATCAAAAAGAAACGGTGTCAACCCTAAATTACATTACATTGGTTCGTCGATCCGATCCAACCCACTAACGTCCCTCCACTCCTGTAATCGAATTAGTGAGAATGAAACCTACCCTATTGTTTCGTCCCAATACACTTATAGTTTATTTCGGTTCGGTTGGGACGTTTCGACCATTGTCGCCCATGGGACGGCGGTAACGGCCTTTCTTATTAAATGGACCTTATTTAATGCAGTTACTGGAGTATAAGGGTTGGTTCTCATTGACTAGTATTTTGTGTTATTTTTTCAACTTTTCAGTGCTGTATTAAGTTTTGTTATTTAACGTTTACTTATTTATCCTGAAAAAACAAGAAGTTTTAATTTTACAATATAGCCAACCACAGCAGCAATTTCTTTTCAAACCGCAAGTGCAAAAACATGCTCTTACGATAACCAGTAATGTGTTTGACAACCATCTCAGTTGTATAAAAATACTCCTAAGTATGACAACAAATTACTATAAATACACATCCATTGACTTATATTCAAACAAACAAAATCTTTCACTTAAATTTTATTGTAGCTACAATGTGCATAACAACAACCACTTTCTAGGACCAAAATATTTCGATTGAATTTTTTTGAAGTGAAAACTTCTTTAGGCGCGTTGTGCACTTTTGCTATGGGGAAAAAGCACTGAACTCGTGATCGTCACGCTAATAATACATTATATAGATCCACTAGAGGGCGCTAATCTAAACATTGAGTTCTGTCAGCTCCTTATTGATTAATCTTTAAAAATAAAATTAGTTCAATAAAATACTTATTGTGTGCGCAATTCATATGGTAAAATAAACAAAAACAAGTGTAATTAAGGTGAAAATTTATAACGCCTATAGTGCTCAATAGCGAAAACCTTTATTCAAAATTTTGTTCGAACGTACGTCAGTTTGATGGATGTCACTAGTAGATGGAGTCACTTTCTTCAAAAATTAACACTTCTGATCGGCAACTGACAATTACTTATTAACAATTTTTTAACACAATTATTATAAACAAGGCATTTATTAAGTGAAAACTTCTTAAGGCACGTTGGGCACTTTTGGTGTGGGGAAAAAGCACTGAACTCGCGTGACCGTCACGCTCAGATACATATATACTGATGTGTTTGTGTGTGTGTGTGTCTGTATAATAATTATATGTATACTATATATTGTGTTAGTTATGTTTTCACTTCTGACGTGCAGTCCTAAGACTGACAGTTTTTTGTCTTATCTCTTATACCTTCAACTCTGTTGCGACACACGGAGGGAACTTTTCGTAAACTGAATATTAGAAACATTTCTCGAGACCTCGGCGCAGAATGGATTTGGATAATTGTAGAGAGCGGAAATCTTGTTGATAAGAGCACTCAGTGTTCGACCCCAGTTATAGTACTTGTGCGCCCGCCTTGTCAGTTATCGCCGGGGCATCAAGTCCGTTGTTATGGCGTACGGAAGTCGGTGAAATTGAGGCGGTTTTGTTGAGTGTGCTTAGATAATACAAAGTGGATGTTTATATTATTATTAACTCTAGTTCCCAACTCTAAAAACTGAATTTAATGCACCTAAATCATATCTAGATATAAGTTTATTTTTATCTTTTTTTTGTCTTTATTGAAATCATCGTAACTGGTTTTCATCACTACATATTATAATACAAAGTCCCCCGCCGCGTCTGTCTGTCTGTTCGCGATAAACTGAAAAACTACTGAACGGATTTTCATGCGGTTTTCACTAATAGACAGAGTGATTCATGTGGAAGGTTTTGGTATATAATTTGTACCCGTGCGAAGCCGGGGCGGGTTGCTAGTATAAAATAATTAATTATAATTTAAGAAACTAATATAACTTTGTCATCTAACCCATTATGATATCTAGAAGTAATTGTTATTATTAGAAAGAGTATCTGTAGTACAATTAGACACACAGACAGAATTACTATCCTATTTATAGTATTACTTCGGATAATTTTCAATACTTTTACGTTAAGCATATTACCGTATGGAGAGTACGATATTCGATACGTCACTTTTGACATAAACAAGTTATCATTCAACACAAAATAACACAATTTCTACACAAAGTAGGCATGCTCGTCAATATAATGCAATTGGTGCCTGTGATGTATGTGTATATTGAAGAGTGTTCTAGTAATATAATCTATACAAATAAATAAAATTGGAGTGCATGTTTGTAGCATTAAAATAACCGCTTTTTACTAAGTGCATTTGGATGTAAACACGGTACATATACCAAAACAACATTTTTTTTAATTTTTGTCTGTCTGTCTGTTTCGGCTAATCTCCGGAACGGGTGGACCGATTTCCACGGGACTTTCACTGGCAGATATTTGTTGTTATAAGGAGTAACTTAGGCTACTTTTATTTTGGAAAAAGAATAGGTTCCGCGCAAAATATAAATATGTACACGCGCGCTAAGCCGCGCGGGAACTGCTAGTTATTTATAACAGTGTTACGTTACGAGTAGTAATATGCGAATCGGAATCTCCTGATTATCAAACTATCTACTAAAGATCGTGGATAACCAGCACCACCGTCAGCTTAACTAAGGGATAATGTTGGTAAAAAGTAACACCGCCTCTAACCGCCAAGTCAAGCAAGTAATATGACAACCCAAAGAGGGTGCCCGCACTTTTGCGTGGGGTTTTGTTATATTAGCGGGTTAGACATCGTAACTAATATTTTAAATACTAAAATGAGCATGTTTGTTTCACTTTCACGCTTTAACTACTAAACCGATCATCATGAATTTTTGCATGCACGTTGTTTGTGTACAGAAAAAGACATAGGGTGCCTTTCATCCATAACAGTAGTACATTCACGCGAAGCCACTTCCAAAAACTACTTATTTCCGTTCATTTCAATGACTTGTAAATAAATTCAGCATAGTCGCCAATAAAACCACCCTTACGTACACTGCGTAAGACTTACTAATGCTAGCAAAAAAAAAGAAAGAGAGAGAAAAGAGACTATTAGTAAAATTTCTTTACTTTTTAAGATTAAACAGTAAACTTTTTTTGGTATATGTAGTTACATTAGATTCTGTTTAATTCAATTACATACATGTATGTTGATCGGTGCAATTCGATCAAAATGTCAGGTAACCAAGAGGTATTGTACCTTTTAAATATTACCGCGATTAAGTCCCGAATTACACATCTAATAATAATATGTATCAAAGCCATGAAGTCTATTCTGATAACTGCTACAGTGCCTCAAATAACGGCAATGGTATGCATGGTATGGTATGGATTCTCAAATGAAACATTAGACAGTTAGGTATTTGTAAAACTTAACAGTGATTAAGGTGAAAAGGATACTGAAACCTATCTTCTAATAGGCGACTTAATTAGTGTATTCCTACTGTGTGTAATCTTACAGAGAGTTGGTATTTTGATGAATACCACAGTCCGACGATGATCAATATCTAGCTTTACACACACCTATTTACACACACGCCCACGCCTATATGTGTAGGCAGAGTTGAATTAAGCCCACTGACGTAATAGAGAGCAAGACTCTGCCGACAACCACTTTGGAAATTAAAGGTCGAAAAATTGGGTGAATATTGAAAGGGGAAGTTAGTTAAAAAGACAATGGAAGGGAAGGAATATTGCATATACGCATGAGGGTCGTATGCCTGTAACTGAAGTAGCTCTTGCTGGAAAGTCCGAGCCCTCTAAGGCTCTCACTTATGGCTATAGTATTAATAACTATTAATTGGAACAAGAATCGTTTTCAATGTATGGCTAAGACGTTATGCAAATGAATAAAATCGTAATTTTAAATACAGTATATCTTAATTTTAGACATTGACGAATAACCGTAAATATTATCGTGGGAGACTTCGGCACGTATGGGTCGGCTCGACCGGAGTGATACCACGGCCTCACAGAAAACCGGCAGTGAAGGAATGCTTGCATTGCTTTTCACCGAGTGAGTGAGGTTACCGGAGGCCCTAACTCTTCCCTCCCCCCATCTCCTCCCCCCGTCTCCTGCCCCCTTCTCCCCCTTTTTCACCTTTTCCCTACTCCTACCTTATAGGCCGGTAACGCACTTGTGATTCTCGAGTTGCAGGTCTATGGGCGGCGGCAGTCATTTACCATCAGGTGACCTGTCTGCTCGTACCATACCATACCATAAAAAAGTCGATTCTTTTCGTAAGTTAGCATGTTTTAAGTTACTTTCATTCTTGGCTGTATAATTTCTCTTTTGTATTGTTTCAACATAAATCAACAACCTTTTTAAGGAGGAAAAATACCAACGCCGCTTGTATTTCAGAACAAAAATGTAAAGCACGACTGCCTTCACACAGTACACAGCCAGCCACTGTCATCAAAAGAGCCCTTCTATGAAAAAGACAATAGGTACATATACTTTCACTTTTTGTGAACCCACAATGTAATTAAAAAAGGAGTATTTTTAATATTACGAAAAAAATACAAAGGGTGACGTCAGAGCCCGCGTTTAAACAAGTAAAAGCTCACGGGGCCCGATTATTATAACGAATAGCTTAATTAACTCGATGCCCGAGTCGGTGCTTTAAAAAGTTAAAGGGTTGCAGACGAGCGGGTAAAACGCGGCGATTAACGGTAGTAGCAGTAATAATTTATTGACAAAGCCTTTCACAAGTTGTGTACATTTCTAACACTCAAATCTAAGGCTATCATTTAATTTTAACAAAAAATAATAGGCAAATCTGTAGTTGAACTAGGTTATAAACCTGTATCTCGGCATGCAGTGTCACCCCATAGGCCCCATAAGGCACAATAATTATAAATTTAAAATTTTAAATACCTCCGATTCGAATATCTCTTCAACGATTAGAAAAGAGCTGATGATGCTGAACGATGAGATTTTCTTGAATTATATCTAAGAACACTCTTGATCAAGTCACCTTTCAAACAAAAAAAATCGGTCCATTCATTTGGGAGCTACAATACCACAGACAGACACACTGACGCAGATACACAGACACGTCGAACTTATAACACCCCTCTTTTTGCATGGGGAGCTAAAAAATAGGATGTGTGTCTGCGTATGTGTGTGTGTGTGCGTGTGTCATGTAATGTGAGTGTCCCATCATATCGTCTAATTTTTAAAGGTCTTCAGTTTCATTATACGACAGCTTGTATATGAATGAATTGTATATAATTTTTTGTATATAACATTTCAAAAAGGCATAGTTTGCCACATTTGCACATCAACGAATAATTTATTTACTCTTTTACTGTTCATTCGGATCAATTATCCTTGAAGTGCACATTCCAATAAACTCTTTCATTACTTTTCTAGTAGTTTAAAAAAATACATCATGAAAAAAGTAATTACGAATGTAACTGTTCAGTCTTATTTAACATTTAGTAATAAGAACTGTTAAAATTGTATTTTAATTACAGGCTATATTGTCTGTTGAAAATCATGCACGACTTTTGTAAGGCAGATAAAATCCGAAAATAATTTTGCCATAACCTACAAATCCTACAATATAAGACAACGTAATATTAAATTCTTGAGAAAAGTAATGATCCTCGAACGTGTTCTTCAGCGATTTCACGTGAACATGACTTCAGATCAAAATTACAGCGAACGAGTAAGTAGGTATAATGGGTTTTACACGTAAGTATATTTGGATTTTTTTATGTTACTGAAAACATAACGTAAAGAAAAATAAATACCTATTGTATTTATTATTTAAAGTATGAATGCCAGTAAATAAATTGAAACGTTTTATTTGAAAATGAAAATGGTGCCATACAGCTGTCATATCGTTTTTTGTACCATACCACCGCATACATAAAAATCTATTAAGGCATTTAGAAGTTATGGTGGAATAAAGAAACTCACATACACACACTGAAACATGAAAATATTATACTTCTTTTTTGACTTAAAATTCTTTTACAGTAAATATTTGAATTATTATCTCAAATTACATTCGCATTCAAATTCGAGTCCCCGAGTGATTGATTGATGAGATGATAAAGCAGAGAAATCGCAATATCAACGTTACGTTTGAAGAGACCACGATCGAAGAACGAACTGCCTGTTCTTAGCTTCGTAATTTAAACTTCAACTTTAAGAATAAACTATGAGAAAGTTCAATCCCTAGGTAAGGTCCAGACAACCAAAGCATTAGTGTGATTTTTTTAGATATTCGGTCAAGTTGACCGAATATCTAAAATATGGTCATTCAAACAATACAAAATCAAATAAATCGCATTCATTATGTTCAGTACTACGTGACATAATACACATTTTTGCACTTAATTTAACTCGGCCGTTCAACTCAGCTGATACTGAAAGAAACATTTAACACAGAGTATTTTTGATTGTTGTCGGTGGCGTTGACCAATAAGTGACTTGACTAATTTGTACCAAATAATTATAAATTTAAAGAATGAAACAAACTGATGTTTACAAAGAAGAACTTGATAAAGTTTGTCAATTGTTGCTGTGCGAATAAAGAAATGGAAGAGTTTTATAAAAATATGTAGTGTATGATAAAAATAAAACTATAACTACAAAATACCGATGGTATAATAGCTTGTTTTCTAAGGGAATTTATTGAGATGATAAGCTTGGCCAGTTTCTGCCTTCACACTGGCTCCACAGGAAACTCCCTCCTATACTTTAAAAGTAGACTACAAATACCTTTATTGATATTTCACAACTGTATTCTACACACGTGGTCTGAAACAAATCCTTATCAAACTTGTTTATCGCAAACATCAAAAAGAAACGGTGTCAACCCTAAATTACATTACATTGGTTCGTCGATCCGATCCAACCCACTAACGTCCCTCCACTCCTGTAATCGAATTAGTGAGAATGAAACCTACCCTATTGTTTCGTCCCAATACACTTATAGTTTATTTCGGTTCGGTTGGGACGTTTCGACCATTGTCGCCCATGGGACGGCGGTAACGGCCTTTCTTATTAAATGGACCTTATTTAATGCAGTTACTGGAGTATAAGGGTTGGTTCTCATTGACTAGTATTTTGTGTTATTTTTTCAACTTTTCAGTGCTGTATTAAGTTTTGTTATTTAACGTTTACTTATTTATCCTGAAAAAACAAGAAGTTTTAATTTTACAATATAGCCAACCACAGCAGCAATTTCTTTTCAAACCGCAAGTGCAAAAACATGCTCTTACGATAACCAGTAATGTGTTTGACAACCATCTCAGTTGTATAAAAATACTCCTAAGTATGACAACAAATTACTATAAATACACATCCATTGACTTATATTCAAACAAACAAAATCTTTCACTTAAATTTTATTGTAGCTACAATGTGCATAACAACAACCACTTTCTAGGACCAAAATATTTCGATTGAATTTTTTTGAAGTGAAAACTTCTTTAGGCGCGTTGTGCACTTTTGCTATGGGGAAAAAGCACTGAACTCGTGATCGTCACGCTAATAATACATTATATAGATCCACTAGAGGGCGCTAATCTAAACATTGAGTTCTGTCAGCTCCTTATTGATTAATCTTTAAAAATAAAATTAGTTCAATAAAATACTTATTGTGTGCGCAATTCATATGGTAAAATAAACAAAAACAAGTGTAATTAAGGTGAAAATTTATAACGCCTATAGTGCTCAATAGCGAAAACCTTTATTCAAAATTTTGTTCGAACGTACGTCAGTTTGATGGATGTCACTAGTAGATGGAGTCACTTTCTTCAAAAATTAACACTTCTGATCGGCAACTGACAATTACTTATTAACAATTTTTTAACACAATTATTATAAACAAGGCATTTATTAAGTGAAAACTTCTTAAGGCACGTTGGGCACTTTTGGTGTGGGGAAAAAGCACTGAACTCGCGTGACCGTCACGCTCAGATACATATATACTGATGTGTTTGTGTGTGTGTGTGTCTGTATAATAATTATATGTATACTATATATTGTGTTAGTTATGTTTTCACTTCTGACGTGCAGTCCTAAGACTGACAGTTTTTTGTCTTATCTCTTATACCTTCAACTCTGTTGCGACACACGGAGGGAACTTTTCGTAAACTGAATATTAGAAACATTTCTCGAGACCTCGGCGCAGAATGGATTTGGATAATTGTAGAGAGCGGAAATCTTGTTGATAAGAGCACTCAGTGTTCGACCCCAGTTATAGTACTTGTGCGCCCGCCTTGTCAGTTATCGCCGGGGCATCAAGTCCGTTGTTATGGCGTACGGAAGTCGGTGAAATTGAGGCGGTTTTGTTGAGTGTGCTTAGATAATACAAAGTGGATGTTTATATTATTATTAACTCTAGTTCCCAACTCTAAAAACTGAATTTAATGCACCTAAATCATATCTAGATATAAGTTTATTTTTATCTTTTTTTTGTCTTTATTGAAATCATCGTAACTGGTTTTCATCACTACATATTATAATACAAAGTCCCCCGCCGCGTCTGTCTGTCTGTTCGCGATAAACTGAAAAACTACTGAACGGATTTTCATGCGGTTTTCACTAATAGACAGAGTGATTCATGTGGAAGGTTTTGGTATATAATTTGTACCCGTGCGAAGCCGGGGCGGGTTGCTAGTATAAAATAATTAATTATAATTTAAGAAACTAATATAACTTTGTCATCTAACCCATTATGATATCTAGAAGTAATTGTTATTATTAGAAAGAGTATCTGTAGTACAATTAGACACACAGACAGAATTACTATCCTATTTATAGTATTACTTCGGATAATTTTCAATACTTTTACGTTAAGCATATTACCGTATGGAGAGTACGATATTCGATACGTCACTTTTGACATAAACAAGTTATCATTCAACACAAAATAACACAATTTCTACACAAAGTAGGCATGCTCGTCAATATAATGCAATTGGTGCCTGTGATGTATGTGTATATTGAAGAGTGTTCTAGTAATATAATCTATACAAATAAATAAAATTGGAGTGCATGTTTGTAGCATTAAAATAACCGCTTTTTACTAAGTGCATTTGGATGTAAACACGGTACATATACCAAAACAACATTTTTTTTAATTTTTGTCTGTCTGTCTGTTTCGGCTAATCTCCGGAACGGGTGGACCGATTTCCACGGGACTTTCACTGGCAGATATTTGTTGTTATAAGGAGTAACTTAGGCTACTTTTATTTTGGAAAAAGAATAGGTTCCGCGCAAAATATAAATATGTACACGCGCGCTAAGCCGCGCGGGAACTGCTAGTTATTTATAACAGTGTTACGTTACGAGTAGTAATATGCGAATCGGAATCTCCTGATTATCAAACTATCTACTAAAGATCGTGGATAACCAGCACCACCGTCAGCTTAACTAAGGGATAATGTTGGTAAAAAGTAACACCGCCTCTAACCGCCAAGTCAAGCAAGTAATATGACAACCCAAAGAGGGTGCCCGCACTTTTGCGTGGGGTTTTGTTATATTAGCGGGTTAGACATCGTAACTAATATTTTAAATACTAAAATGAGCATGTTTGTTTCACTTTCACGCTTTAACTACTAAACCGATCATCATGAATTTTTGCATGCACGTTGTTTGTGTACAGAAAAAGACATAGGGTGCCTTTCATCCATAACAGTAGTACATTCACGCGAAGCCACTTCCAAAAACTACTTATTTCCGTTCATTTCAATGACTTGTAAATAAATTCAGCATAGTCGCCAATAAAACCACCCTTACGTACACTGCGTAAGACTTACTAATGCTAGCAAAAAAAAAGAAAGAGAGAGAAAAGAGACTATTAGTAAAATTTCTTTACTTTTTAAGATTAAACAGTAAACTTTTTTTGGTATATGTAGTTACATTAGATTCTGTTTAATTCAATTACATACATGTATGTTGATCGGTGCAATTCGATCAAAATGTCAGGTAACCAAGAGGTATTGTACCTTTTAAATATTACCGCGATTAAGTCCCGAATTACACATCTAATAATAATATGTATCAAAGCCATGAAGTCTATTCTGATAACTGCTACAGTGCCTCAAATAACGGCAATGGTATGCATGGTATGGTATGGATTCTCAAATGAAACATTAGACAGTTAGGTATTTGTAAAACTTAACAGTGATTAAGGTGAAAAGGATACTGAAACCTATCTTCTAATAGGCGACTTAATTAGTGTATTCCTACTGTGTGTAATCTTACAGAGAGTTGGTATTTTGATGAATACCACAGTCCGACGATGATCAATATCTAGCTTTACACACACCTATTTACACACACGCCCACGCCTATATGTGTAGGCAGAGTTGAATTAAGCCCACTGACGTAATAGAGAGCAAGACTCTGCCGACAACCACTTTGGAAATTAAAGGTCGAAAAATTGGGTGAATATTGAAAGGGGAAGTTAGTTAAAAAGACAATGGAAGGGAAGGAATATTGCATATACGCATGAGGGTCGTATGCCTGTAACTGAAGTAGCTCTTGCTGGAAAGTCCGAGCCCTCTAAGGCTCTCACTTATGGCTATAGTATTAATAACTATTAATTGGAACAAGAATCGTTTTCAATGTATGGCTAAGACGTTATGCAAATGAATAAAATCGTAATTTTAAATACAGTATATCTTAATTTTAGACATTGACGAATAACCGTAAATATTATCGTGGGAGACTTCGGCACGTATGGGTCGGCTCGACCGGAGTGATACCACGGCCTCACAGAAAACCGGCAGTGAAGGAATGCTTGCATTGCTTTTCACCGAGTGAGTGAGGTTACCGGAGGCCCTAACTCTTCCCTCCCCCCATCTCCTCCCCCCGTCTCCTGCCCCCTTCTCCCCCTTTTTCACCTTTTCCCTACTCCTACCTTATAGGCCGGTAACGCACTTGTGATTCTCGAGTTGCAGGTCTATGGGCGGCGGCAGTCATTTACCATCAGGTGACCTGTCTGCTCGTACCATACCATACCATAAAAAAGTCGATTCTTTTCGTAAGTTAGCATGTTTTAAGTTACTTTCATTCTTGGCTGTATAATTTCTCTTTTGTATTGTTTCAACATAAATCAACAACCTTTTTAAGGAGGAAAAATACCAACGCCGCTTGTATTTCAGAACAAAAATGTAAAGCACGACTGCCTTCACACAGTACACAGCCAGCCACTGTCATCAAAAGAGCCCTTCTATGAAAAAGACAATAGGTACATATACTTTCACTTTTTGTGAACCCACAATGTAATTAAAAAAGGAGTATTTTTAATATTACGAAAAAAATACAAAGGGTGACGTCAGAGCCCGCGTTTAAACAAGTAAAAGCTCACGGGGCCCGATTATTATAACGAATAGCTTAATTAACTCGATGCCCGAGTCGGTGCTTTAAAAAGTTAAAGGGTTGCAGACGAGCGGGTAAAACGCGGCGATTAACGGTAGTAGCAGTAATAATTTATTGACAAAGCCTTTCACAAGTTGTGTACATTTCTAACACTCAAATCTAAGGCTATCATTTAATTTTAACAAAAAATAATAGGCAAATCTGTAGTTGAACTAGGTTATAAACCTGTATCTCGGCATGCAGTGTCACCCCATAGGCCCCATAAGGCACAATAATTATAAATTTAAAATTTTAAATACCTCCGATTCGAATATCTCTTCAACGATTAGAAAAGAGCTGATGATGCTGAACGATGAGATTTTCTTGAATTATATCTAAGAACACTCTTGATCAAGTCACCTTTCAAACAAAAAAAATCGGTCCATTCATTTGGGAGCTACAATACCACAGACAGACACACTGACGCAGATACACAGACACGTCGAACTTATAACACCCCTCTTTTTGCATGGGGAGCTAAAAAATAGGATGTGTGTCTGCGTATGTGTGTGTGTGTGCGTGTGTCATGTAATGTGAGTGTCCCATCATATCGTCTAATTTTTAAAGGTCTTCAGTTTCATTATACGACAGCTTGTATATGAATGAATTGTATATAATTTTTTGTATATAACATTTCAAAAAGGCATAGTTTGCCACATTTGCACATCAACGAATAATTTATTTACTCTTTTACTGTTCATTCGGATCAATTATCCTTGAAGTGCACATTCCAATAAACTCTTTCATTACTTTTCTAGTAGTTTAAAAAAATACATCATGAAAAAAGTAATTACGAATGTAACTGTTCAGTCTTATTTAACATTTAGTAATAAGAACTGTTAAAATTGTATTTTAATTACAGGCTATATTGTCTGTTGAAAATCATGCACGACTTTTGTAAGGCAGATAAAATCCGAAAATAATTTTGCCATAACCTACAAATCCTACAATATAAGACAACGTAATATTAAATTCTTGAGAAAAGTAATGATCCTCGAACGTGTTCTTCAGCGATTTCACGTGAACATGACTTCAGATCAAAATTACAGCGAACGAGTAAGTAGGTATAATGGGTTTTACACGTAAGTATATTTGGATTTTTTTATGTTACTGAAAACATAACGTAAAGAAAAATAAATACCTATTGTATTTATTATTTAAAGTATGAATGCCAGTAAATAAATTGAAACGTTTTATTTGAAAATGAAAATGGTGCCATACAGCTGTCATATCGTTTTTTGTACCATACCACCGCATACATAAAAATCTATTAAGGCATTTAGAAGTTATGGTGGAATAAAGAAACTCACATACACACACTGAAACATGAAAATATTATACTTCTTTTTTGACTTAAAATTCTTTTACAGTAAATATTTGAATTATTATCTCAAATTACATTCGCATTCAAATTCGAGTCCCCGAGTGATTGATTGATGAGATGATAAAGCAGAGAAATCGCAATATCAACGTTACGTTTGAAGAGACCACGATCGAAGAACGAACTGCCTGTTCTTAGCTTCGTAATTTAAACTTCAACTTTAAGAATAAACTATGAGAAAGTTCAATCCCTAGGTAAGGTCCAGACAACCAAAGCATTAGTGTGATTTTTTTAGATATTCGGTCAAGTTGACCGAATATCTAAAATATGGTCATTCAAACAATACAAAATCAAATAAATCGCATTCATTATGTTCAGTACTACGTGACATAATACACATTTTTGCACTTAATTTAACTCGGCCGTTCAACTCAGCTGATACTGAAAGAAACATTTAACACAGAGTATTTTTGATTGTTGTCGGTGGCGTTGACCAATAAGTGACTTGACTAATTTGTACCAAATAATTATAAATTTAAAGAATGAAACAAACTGATGTTTACAAAGAAGAACTTGATAAAGTTTGTCAATTGTTGCTGTGCGAATAAAGAAATGGAAGAGTTTTATAAAAATATGTAGTGTATGATAAAAATAAAACTATAACTACAAAATACCGATGGTATAATAGCTTGTTTTCTAAGGGAATTTATTGAGATGATAAGCTTGGCCAGTTTCTGCCTTCACACTGGCTCCACAGGAAACTCCCTCCTATACTTTAAAAGTAGACTACAAATACCTTTATTGATATTTCACAACTGTATTCTACACACGTGGTCTGAAACAAATCCTTATCAAACTTGTTTATCGCAAACATCAAAAAGAAACGGTGTCAACCCTAAATTACATTACATTGGTTCGTCGATCCGATCCAACCCACTAACGTCCCTCCACTCCTGTAATCGAATTAGTGAGAATGAAACCTACCCTATTGTTTCGTCCCAATACACTTATAGTTTATTTCGGTTCGGTTGGGACGTTTCGACCATTGTCGCCCATGGGACGGCGGTAACGGCCTTTCTTATTAAATGGACCTTATTTAATACAGTTACTGGAGTATAAGGGTTGGTTCTCATTGACTAGTATTTTGTGTTATTTTTTCAACTTTTCAGTGCTGTATTAAGTTTTGTTATTTAACGTTTACTTATTTATCCTGAAAAAACTAGAAGTTTTAATTTTCCAATATGGCCAACCACAGCAGCAATTTCTTTTCAAACCGCAAGTGCAAAAACATGCTCTTACGATAATCAGTAATGTGTTTGACAACCATCTCAGTTGTATAAAAATACTTCTAAGTATGACAACAAATTACTATTAATACACATCCACTGACTTATATTCAAACAAACAAAATCTTTCACTTAAATTTTATTGTAGCTACAATGTGTCACAGCCAACAACCACTTTCCAGAATATTTCGATTGAATTTTTTTGTGTTGCGTTGTGCACTTTTGCTATGGGGAAAAAGCACTGAACTCGTGACCGTCACGCTAATAATACATTATATAGATCCACTAGAGGGCGCTAATCTAAATATTGAGTTCTGTCAGCTCCTTATTAATTAATCTTTAAAAATAAAATTAGTTCAATAAAATACTTATAGTGTGCGCAATTCATATAAACAAAAACAATTGTAATTAAGGTGAAAATTTATAACGCCTATAGTGCTCAATGGCGAAAACCTTTATTCTAAATTTCGTCCGAACGTACGTCAGTTTGATGGATGTCACTAGTAGATGGAGTCACTTTCTCCAAAAATTAACACTTCTGATCGGCAACTGACAATTACTTATTAACAATTTTTTAACACAATTATTATAAACAAGGCATTTTTTAAGTGAAAACTTCTTAAGGCACGTTGGGCACTTTTGGTATGGGGAAAAAGCACTGAACTCGCGTGACCGTCACGCTCAGATACATATATACTGATGTGTTTGTGTGTGTTTGTCTGTATAATAATTATATGTATACTATATATTGTGTTAGTTATGGTTTCACTTTTGACGTGCAGTCCTAAGACTGACAGTTTTTTTGTCTTATCTCCTATACCTTCAACTCTGTTGCGACACACGGAGGGAACTTTTCGTAAACTGAATATTAGAAACATTTCTCAAGACCTCGGCGCAGAATGGATTTGGATAATTGTAGAGAGCGGAAATCTTGTTGATAAGAGCACTCAGTGTTCGACCCCAGTTATAGTACTTGTGCGCCCGCCTTGTCAGTTATCGCCGGGGCATCAAGTCCGTTGTTATGGCGTACGGAAGTCGGTGAAATTGAGGCGGTTTTGTTGAGTGTGCTTAGATAATACAAAGTGGATGTTTATATTATTATTAACTCTAGTTCCCAACTCTAAAAACTGAATTTAATGCACCTAAATCATATCTAGATATAAGTTTATTTTTATCTTTTTTTTGTCTTTATTGAAATCATCGTAACTGGTTTTCATCACTACATATTATAATACAAAGTCCCCCGCCGCGTCTGTCTGTCTGTTCGCGATAAACTGAAAAACTACTGAACGGATTTTCATGCGGTTTTCACTAATAGACAGAGTGATTCATGTGGAAGGTTTTGGTATATAATTTGTACCCGTGCGAAGCCGGGGCGGGTTGCTAGTATAAAATAATTAATTATAATTTAAGAAACTAATATAACTTTGTCATCTAACCCATTATGATATCTAGAAGTAATTGTTATTATTAGAAAGAGTATCTGTAGTACAATTAGACACACAGACAGAATTACTATCCTATTTATAGTATTACTTCGGATAATTTTCAATACTTTTACGTTAAGCATATTACCGTATGGAGAGTACGATATTCGATACGTCACTTTTGACATAAACAAGTTATCATTCAACACAAAATAACACAATTTCTACACAAAGTAGGCATGCTCGTCAATATAATGCAATTGGTGCCTGTGATGTATGTGTATATTGAAGAGTGTTCTAGTAATATAATCTATACAAATAAATAAAATTGGAGTGCATGTTTGTAGCATTAAAATAACCGCTTTTTACTAAGTGCATTTGGATGTAAACACGGTACATATACCAAAACAACATTTTTTTTAATTTTTGTCTGTCTGTCTGTTTCGGCTAATCTCCGGAACGGGTGGACCGATTTCCACGGGACTTTCACTGGCAGATATTTGTTGTTATAAGGAGTAACTTAGGCTACTTTTATTTTGGAAAAAGAATAGGTTCCGCGCAAAATATAAATATGTACACGCGCGCTAAGCCGCGCGGGAACTGCTAGTTATTTATAACAGTGTTACGTTACGAGTAGTAATATGCGAATCGGAATCTCCTGATTATCAAACTATCTACTAAAGATCGTGGATAACCAGCACCACCGTCAGCTTAACTAAGGGATAATGTTGGTAAAAAGTAACACCGCCTCTAACCGCCAAGTCAAGCAAGTAATATGACAACCCAAAGAGGGTGCCCGCACTTTTGCGTGGGGTTTTGTTATATTAGCGGGTTAGACATCGTAACTAATATTTTAAATACTAAAATGAGCATGTTTGTTTCACTTTCACGCTTTAACTACTAAACCGATCATCATGAATTTTTGCATGCACGTTGTTTGTGTACAGAAAAAGACATAGGGTGCCTTTCATCCATAACAGTAGTACATTCACGCGAAACCACTTCCAAAAACTACTTATTTCCGTTCATTTCAATGACTTGTAAATAAATTCAGCATAGTCGCCAATAAAACCACCCTTACGTACACTAAGACTTACTAATGCTAGCAAAAAAAAAGAAAGAGAGAGAAAAGAGACTATTAGTAAAATTTCTTTACTTTTTAAGATTAAACAGTAAACTTTTTTTGGTATATGTAGTTACATTAGATTCTGTTTAATTCAATTATGTACATGTATGTTGATCGGTGCAATTCGATCAAAACGTCAGGTAACCAAGAGGTATTGTACCTTTTAAATATTACCGCGATTAAGTCCCGAATTACACATCTAATAATAATATGTATCAAAGCCATGAAGTCTATTCTGATAACTGCTACAGTGCCTCAAATAACGGCAATGGTATGCATGGTATGGTATGGATTCTCAAATGAAACATTAGACAGTTAGGTATTTGTAAAACTTAACAGTGATTAAGGTGAAAAGGATACTGAAACCTATCTTCTAATAGGCGACTTAATTAGTGTATTCCTACTGTGTGTAATCTTACAGAGAGTTGGTATTTTGATGAATACCACAGTCCGACGATGATCAATATCTAGCTTTACACACACCTATTTACACACACGCCCACGCCTATATGTGTAGGCAGAGTTGAATTAAGCCCACTGACGTAATAGAGAGCAAGACTCTGCCGACAACCACTTTGGAAATTAAAGGTGGAAAAATTGGGTGAATATTGAAAGGGGAAGTTAGGTAAAAAGACGATGGAAGGGACGGAATATTGCATATACGCATGAGGTCGTATGCCTGTAACTGAAGTAGCTCTTGCTGGAAAGTCCGAGCCCTCTAAGGCTCTCACATTTGGCTATAGTATTAATAATTATTAATTGGAACAAGAATCGTTTTCAATGTATGGCTAAGACGTTATGCAAATGAATAAAATCGTAATTTTAAATACGGCTCGACCGGAGTGATACCACGGCCTCACAGAAAACCGGCAGTGAAGGAATGCTTGCATTGCTTTTCACCGAGTGAGTGAGGTTACCGGAGGCCCTAACTCTTCCCTCCCCTCATCTCCTCCCCCCGTCTCCTGCCCCCTTCTCCCCCTTTTCCACCTTTAACCTACTCCTACCTTATAGGCCGGTAACGCACTTGTGACTCTCGAGTTGCAGGTCTATGGGCGGCGGCAGTCATTTACCATCAGGTGACCTGTCTGCTCGTAAAATACCATACCATAAAAAAGTCGCTTCTTTTCGTAAGTTGGCATGTTTTAAGTTACTTTCATTCTTGGCTGTATAATTTCTCTTTTGTATTGTTTCAACATAAATCAACAACCTTTTTAAGGAGGAAAAATACCAACGCCGCTTGTATTTCAGAACAAAAATGTAAAGCACGACTGCCTTCACACAGTACACAGCCAGCCACTGTCATCAAAAGAGCCCTTCTCTGAAAAAGACAATAGGTACATATACTTTCACTTTTTGTGAACCCACAATGTAATTAAAAAAGGAGTATTTTTAATATTACGAAAAAAATACAAAGGGTGACGTCAGAGCCCGCGTTTAAACAAGTAAAAGCTCACGGGGCCCGATTATTATAACGAATAGCTTAATTAACTCGATGCCCGAGTCGGTGCTTTAAAAAGTTAAAGGGTTGCAGACGAGCGGGTAAAACGCGGCGATTAATGGTAGTAGCAGTAATAATTTATTGACAAAGCCTTTCACAAGTTGTGTACATTTCTAACACTCAAATCTAAGGCTATCATTCAATTTTAACAAAATATAATAGGCGAATCTGTAGTTGAACTAGGTTATAAACCTGTATCTCCGCATGCAGTGTCACCCCATAGGCCCCATAAGGCACAATAATTATAAATTTAAAATTTTAAATACCTCTGATTCGAATATCTCTTCAACGATTAGAAAAGAGCTGATGATGCTGAAGGATGAGATTTTCTTGAATTATATCTAAGAACACTCTTGATCAAGTCACCTTTCAAACAAAAAAAATCGGTCCATTCATTTGGGAGCTACAATACCACAGACAGACACACAGACGCAGATACACAGACACGTCGAACTTATAACACCCCTCTTTTTGCATGGGGAGCTAAAAAATAGGATTGTGTGTCTGCGTATGTGTGTGTGTGTGCGTGTGCGTGTGTATTTGCGTGAACGTGTGAATGTGCGTGTGTGCGTGAACGTGTGAATGTGTGTGTGTGTATGCGTGTGTGATGTAATGTGAGTGTCCCATCATATCGTCTAATTTTTAAAGGTCTTCAGTTTCATTATACGACAGCTTGTATATGAATGAATTGTATATAATTTTTTGTATATAACATTTCAAAAAGGCAGAGTTTGCCACATTTGCACATCAACGAATAATTTATTTACTCTTTTACTGTTCATTCGGATCAATTATCCTTGAAGTGCACATTCCAATAAACTCTTTCATTACTTTTCTAGTGATAGCTTGCAACTTTTTTGAATAAGGTTTTGTAAAATTCGGAGAGAGAAAGACAAAACGGGAAAAGTCGCTGTAGAGCAGTTGCTAACGAAATTTGATAATCTTTGGTATAGCTTACTAAATAACGCATTTCTCTTCTCGCGCGGTAGGTTTACTTGCTTGCAGTAATACAATTTTTTATAAAACTAAGTTTCTAAACAAGCACACGGTTCAATCAATCAATTAGCCTATTCTAGTCCACTGCTGGACATAGGCCTCTCCCAATGTGCGCCATAGTACTCGGTTCTCCGCTTTCCGCATCCAGTCCCTCCCAGCTACCTTCCTCAGGTCGTCGGTCCATCTGGCTGGGGGGCGTCCTACCTTCCGTTTACCCATTCGCGGTCTCCACTGATTATAAAGCACACGGTTCACCTGATTATAAACAGTAACCGGTGTCTAACAAGTATAAATTAAATATTTAAAATAATTTAAACTTTAAACCACTCTTTAAAAATCAAACGGCTGAAAAGATGGCCTTGAATTATAGCTATAAACACACACAAAAATAACTAAATCAAAATTGATCCATCCACTTAGAAGCTATGATGCCACAGACAGACACAGGATATATAGACTGTGTGATACACGCGTTAAACTCATGACACCGCTCCCTTTTGCGTCTGGGCCTCGGTAGTAATATCACTTACGCGTTACCAACCTTATCTCTCCATGGAACTAAAAGTAAAGGTCTTTACTAGTAAACCCGCCAAAATTCTAATTGGAAGGATAGGACTAGGTTCCTAATGAACCCTGTGCACCAGTCACAACCATTCGCCAGAGCTGTACAGAGGCAAAATAAAATTTATTTCTTAAACAAAATCATGTTACCGAATTATGGTTTTAAATTTAGCGTCACATGACATTAAATATTCTGGTGTCTAAGTGTCAGACGACTCTCAGCAAATCATTTAAATTAACATAATTTAGATAATATGCCTCATTAGTCTGATTGAAAATTTTGCTGTAAAGTTCATTTTGCACCTATATTTAACTGTTGCGACTTGCTGCCGCAACAGTTACAGATAAATATCATCTAATCTTATCTTTAAATACCAATTTGTAAATAATTTATTATGTTAATGTCTACCATTTTGAAATATAACATTTTTTAAATATACAAATTTATTTATTATTACTTTCTATACTGATATAATAAACCTGATTAGTTATAAGTACTATTTATTTATTTTTTAATATCACAAAGGTAGGTACAACTTAGGAAATACAAATACAGATCAGTCAAACTATTATTCCCTTGTGCGAAACCTGTGTCATATATCACAAGCCTTTAATCTCCTGGACGAACCATAGTTGCATTAATTGTAGCATGTACTAGTTTAGATAAAAGCAAACTAAATTTGTATGTGTGTGTGTGTTTCTGTGTGTGTGTGGGTGTGCGTGGGCGCGTGTGCAAGTGTGAGTGCGTGTGCGTGTGAGACTCAAGAATTAAACGAAATACGAAAAAGTTGCGAACTCTAGGAGCATTAAACTTTTGGTATAAGTCTCTTGTGGGATACAAGAAGGGTAGGCAAAGTGCCACCTTTAAGACTGCCCTTTGACTATAATAAAAACCGAAAACTTTATTAAAAAGTGATTATGGTAAACTGTTGTTAGAGTTTTATCTTAAGTGGCGCCAATTCCCCCGTGTTCCCCTACTAGCTTTTGACTATGACTTCACTAAGTAATTTTCCTATCCCTTAGGAACAGTACCTTTTTTAGGGTTCCGTTCCTCAAAAGGAAAAAAAGGAACCCTTATAGGATCACTTTGTTGTCCGTCTGTTTGCCTGTCAAGACCCTTTTCCTCAGCAACCCGTGGAGGCATCAAGTTGAAGTGAACATCAAATACTTATGTCAACGGTCCCTTGAAGCTGTAAGAAAATCAAGCTAGAAGCTTCATTTTTTTACAATGCAAGTCAACGCAATCAAAAGATACGGCCATTAAGCCTTAGATTTTAACAAATTTCTTTATCTTGTAAGTAAATCAAAACCTATAGGGTATCTCCCATTGACCTAGAGTTGTGAAATTTAGTACGAAGCAAGGTCTGACAGCACAAATGAAAGAAAAAATCTGAAAATCGTTAATTTGTTGTCAAATCACAAAAAAGAAATACTTTTTGTGATTACAAACTTATATTTTGGGGTTGGAAAATTGAATTTGTCGTACATCGATGTATGGGAAAGTAAGTTTAGAACCATAAAGTTAAGTTTGTCTTTCGGAAAAGACGGGCAAAAGTTTTGGAAAATTGATTCCCGAGATGGACGTACTATGTACATACAAGTTTGTTTGCTTACCGAACCCTCTGAGCTAATAAGACTCGCACGTGTACCGTTTTTTCTGGATGTAAAGGTACCCTATATCCTTGTCTGATCCACTATACCACTATGCTGGCAGTGTGTATGCAAATTTTCATGATGATGGGATGAACGGTACGACGGCGCATAAAATTCGAATAAACATTCATTGTTTTTACATTTAGTATTAAGAAAGGTAAAGAACTTTAGGAGATTTGCGATTTTGAACAAACGAACATTCAATTTATATATAAAGATTACATAGGCAAAAATTATGTGTTATAAGTTATAATATAATATTTAATGATTTAGTTTAATTATACTTCAATAATCATTATCAAATGTTAAAATTCAATTTCAAACTTAAACCAACAGGTGACACTGACAAATTATAAAACAAAATTAATTTGAAAATGTTGTCTCAATCTGTATAATGGTCTCGAAGTGCTTAGTAAAACAAATGGATGACCATTCTTAATATTAATTTACTTTGTTATAAACTCTAATGATAGCAAACTCACAAGTTCAATAATGATGAATATTGATTGTTTTATCTATACTTACAGCTATTGCCGAGTGGCGGGCCAGTGTAAAGATAAAGTCTCATGAAGCCTACAGTCAGACACCACCTAAAATTAGTATCATTGGTGGCCTCTAGCAGTTTCTACGCATCAAAACAGCTGATTTAGAAATGTTTTAAGTTACCCAGCGGCTTGTCGATAACCAATGCTTACACAACCAATAACCTCTCTTTGCCTTACGGCTCCATCTCACAATCTATTTTACGAAAACAAAACAGAAAAAGGCGCGATTCAGCTTTTCGGCAATTTGCGTTAGGAGAAAAACAATATAGGATGGCACTTTTCTTTTACCCCTTTACAGAATAGAAACAAATACTGAGAACTTGTAAACAGTTGAGAGAAAAACGAAACAGATACGTAAACACTTTTGATACTAACACGATTGGTTCACAAATCATTATTGTCACTACAATTTTTCGGTAATACTTCATCAACTTGGCTATGCAGCCCGAGTTTCTACACTTACAGTCCATAGAAAAAAATATTTTATTTCCGCCATTTATCCCAGATGGTAGTGTTGCCTTCAAGAGACCTTACTCAAAGTAGGAACAGAAGTAACAGTAATTTTTGGTTGGATTGGAGCTACCGCGTTGATTGGCCTCATACTTGAGTACACGATGGACGTGCCCAGGCAACTCTCGAACAAAACATGACAACAGACCGTTACTTTCCGTGTTGTTGTTTATCTACCTTTAAATGCTTTTTTTTCATTGTATAAAAAATGCTTCGTATAAAATTGTATTTACGATCAAAATTAAACAGTGCACGGCTCGCAATAATTTTATTTGTATTGACTTTTAAATTTTAGTATTTATTTTTACTTTTACATTTTAGTTCTTTTTCATGTAAGAAACAAAAAACACAAAGTAATAAATTTTAATTAAGTTATTTCACGGAATGGATAGAAAAAGGTAAACATGTACTACAGACTATAGTTCGATTACATTGATTACCAGTTGGGTAACAACCTGTCAAATAATTGAAATTTACCTCGTTTTCAAATAAACACACTAAAATGAAACTTCCAAACAATGAAGCCTCCACATTTAACTGTTAAGCCCTACAAATGATATAAAAGGCAATTAATTTAGCTGGAACTATCATTAAACAGTGCTTACGGGCCCGGGGGAAGGCTTATGTGCGCCGTGATAGTGGACCCCTACGTTTATTTGTTATACTGAACATGCTAATGATATCCGAATTGTGGTTTTCACTTCGTACAGCTATAATTTAATTAGTCATTGATTTCAATGTATCGTTGAGTGGCAATATGTATGATAACAAATTTGTTAATTTTTTTCTTCGCACATAATAAAGTCGTATGTTAAAACAATTATCTACAGTAAAGCAGTTGATGCGGTCATAGTTCGTGTGATAACCAATAGCAAAAAAAATAAACAAAAGTTAAAGTACACATATAAAAGTACGGACTACCATGAGAGCTGCCAAATAGCCAAACGATCAAGATGCTGTGAAAGGTAAAGACAAAACAATAACTGCCATCATAAGCTGAACTCGGAGTTGGTGAAACAGTACAAGCCGATCCACAACACGTTCCCATGTATTCGTGTAAAAACAATTACCAATAATATAAATATTATTATGCAGATATGTAGAAGTGTAGATATTACGAGTGTGTTCCAGTAAAGACTCTTAATCTTTTTCTTTTCGCACAAAAGAACAATATAGTGTATTAAATCAGGGTTGAACTACTTACTTGTACTTCGCACAGCACACTTAATTCAGTGTTTAACACTAGAGTCATCTCTAAATTCATCTGAGTAAATCCGCATAAAAAAAATATTCAATCAAATTTTATTAATTCTTATGAACAACTCGCGGTTAATCAAAACTTTGATTAAGTTTTATTATCAGTGGTTTGAGAGTTTTTTCGTTCTTAATTACGTTGTTAATTGAAAAGGCTTACAACAACAAAACGTTTATTTATTAAAATAAATAAACGAGTACGTATCGGCTATCCCAGATTAAAAATAAAAAAACAATGAGTACGTTCCTGAAAGTCCAAAAGTGCATTAGCAGTACCTCTATATCCTCGGCCCTCGCAATCTGCGCAGCTAACAAATGCCAACAGTAAACTTTTACAAGCGACACCTGAGCCACTGCGATATATATTATGTTTGCAGCCTTTCGAAGTACGGTACTTTGAAAAATATCTGCTATTTTTAGCGTTTGGGATGTTCTTCTTCTAATATTTTATTACCTACTCGCTATAGTATGATTATCTGTAAATTTATTTAAGTAGTTTCTTTTTAAAAATTATGATGTTACCCATTCGATTAAAAATATCGATCGATTTTATTAACGAGCAAAGTTTAATAGAGTTAAAAAAAAGCTAAAAGTTAATTTTACCTAAAAATGCTTAACTGGTTTGATAAATACATTACCTACATTTGAAATAATTATAAATGTTACTGAGAACCCAAGTGACTGGTCTAGTTGGTATTTTAGGTAAAATGGTGATAAAGGTTACCTAGTTGTGTCCCTACAGGTACCATTTTTTATTCGTTCATTATTCTAAGTTTGAACTTGAATTTCGAAATTTTTATGTTATTTATTGTAAATTATTTTTATACTAATTTAGAAATAGTAATTATCGATTTATAAATGTACATTAGAAACATTTGTTCACATCCCTACGAACAATGGAACGTAACTAACAAAAATCATTTACTTTGAAAAAAACCTACATCCATGCACAGAATCTTAAATCAAGCAACTGTCAAAAAGAAAATAAACGAATTTACAGAGTAAAATATTTCATAGACAAAATGTACGAGTATATTATACCATGTATATTAACAATCACGTAAAAACGGCTGAAAGGGTTTGTTTAAAATTTGGCACATATGTAGTTGACACCTTTTGGAATTCATACAGTGAATCCTACATGCCTAAGTACCGTCATGGGGTCCCATCTCTAACAAAAGAAAAATGGTTCAAACAAATATCAATAGATGGCGTTACGGGTATCGATTTGTTATTGAAGTTTATGTAAAATCAATATTAGGTCCTGATAAAAGTATTTTCTAATTTCATAAAATACCCTAAACACGGCAAAATTGAATAAAAGCTTCTTAAATGCAGTTTTCTTATTTTGACAAAATTCAATATTGTCCTCTCGGTCCCCTGGCGGCAATTTCTGGTACTTCGTTGAAGTAACACTATAACAAAACCGTACCTATCGGTTTTGTTATTGAGTTTGTAGGTATTGACTATTGATAGTTGGCCAAATTTTAATGAAACTGTATTGTTGCGTTATGTTTTTGCATTTTCTATTGTAGCTAAATTATTAATTCGAATTTCAAAGATACTATAAAAAATTCGGGCGGGGTTTCCAAAAAGTGTTCGGGTAAAACCCGGACACTCTGTGCCAAGGAACAATTACAATTGTTAGATGAATCTTTAACAAGATAAAAATTTAAATGGAATCGGCGGTTTTTTTAAGGTGTCCGGAAAAGAATCTCGATTTCACCCATGTGTCCGGATTTTTTTAAGTTTTTGTCCGGCGTAGGCAATTTAAGTAATGGCAGGCCTAAGTATGCTGTTTGTTTAGTAGATGCATTGTATAATCGGATACAATGTCATTAATTACTGATGTTATAGTGTAATAAGTACGAACATACACATAGAGATACCTAAAACAAATCATGTCTGTGATAACCTGTTAAGTAATTATACGTTAAGAGCTATAACACAAAATTGCCTTTTACAAAATTAGGTATTTACGCACGACATCGACTAGGTTGCACTCGCGAGTTCCTGACACTGTGTTACCGCAGTGGCTAAGCAATCATGATCCTTTTTCTACTATTAAATTATTTGTTTTACTTCCTGTCTTAAAATATTATTAATAATGCGTAATGTTCCAGCCACTAGCTATGCGCCTGCCGCTTTGCTCGTATAGATTATGATAGTATGAAGTTTCTTATTTTTAAAAACATTAAGTAGGTATTTTAAATAAAATTATTTCCATAATAAAAATGTGATTTAAATTAATAAAAAACTATATAAATATTTCAATTTAAAAATACCTATTGGTAATTAATCCAATAAGTATTTTTGAATTGTCAACGTTTTGAGTCAGTCAGAATAAGTCAGTCGTGAAGATAGTGTGTTCCAGTACGCAGATCCTATGGAGGAGAACAGGCAAGAAACTCCAAAGACACTCTCTTTCAACATGTTTTTTTACAATTTCCTGTTCATCATCGTCAATCTTTTCGCTAATCCTCACTGTGCGAAGGTTGTGTGATCAGATACAGTAACCGCTACCGTAGCCAGGAATAGCAGGGCTGCCTGAGACTCGGGGCCTGATCTTTCTATTTGCTTTCATTGCGGGTTTTTTACCAATACTCGCCATGCTTGGTAGGCGGGCGCAGTGTTCGGGTATGGGGTTTTGTGGTTTCGCGATAGACGCTGCACACCTTATGGTTTTTTGTCCCTAGCCAAATCTTACGGCACCCACAGTAAGAGAAAGAGCGGAGGGGGGGGGGGGGGGGTAACATTCTTCGTCAGCACCCCACAGCATTTTAACAGGTATTGAACTATCAAATCTCATTCACATAGACTATGAATCTTCATTTCTTAGCCGCGCCTTGCAACTCTTCGGCAGTTATTGCTTGTCAAAAAAATTATTTAAAAAGAAATCAAGAGAGAAAGAGAAAAAAGAGATTCTTTCTTACGAGACTGTTTTCGGGTTCCCTATGTCGTCGTATCGTGAAACATTCCTATAAACTTCTAAGTACGAAAATTAATATGTTGTTTTTTGAAGTGAAAACTTCTTTAGCCGAGTTTCTTATATTTAAAAAAAATAACATTCGAAATTCAAATATTTATGAGCGGCCAGGAGCACAGAACTTCCAGTGTACCCTGTGTATACATTTAGATATGTTATTACCTATTTTTTATTTTTAACCTAATTATATATATACAGATGTGTATGTATAAGCACATACATTGTGAAGTTGTTTTCACTTCTGACATACAGTCCTACTACTGACTGTTTTTTTTTATAATCATATTTCGTTTCCTTTATTATACTCGTATATCGATTGCTACAAAATAACATAAGATAATGATATTATAATTTTATTTAAGGCGTAAGGTGTACCTTGCTTCATTTGCTTTTATTAACTTTATTTAGTAGATGTTTGTAATGTCTTTCTAAAACATTTGTACACGGAGCGTTTTCGACTCATGCCAGATACAAATCAGAGTCATCATTATTAAAAAACTAGCAACCCGCCCCGGCTTCGCACGGGTACAAACTATACACCTAAACCTTCCTCATGAATCACTCTGTCTATTAGTGAAAGCCGCATGAAAATCCGTTCAGTAGTTTTTCAGTTTATCGCGAACAGACAGACAGACGCGGCGGGGGACTTTTTTTTATAATATGTAGTGATATGTAGTGAAGATTCTTATAATATGATTTTTTTTTCATCATTAGCTGAGCTACATGATATGATGATTATTCTAAACGCAAAAACCTCATAAAGTAATGAAAAGTAAACAGAAACACTATTCGTTCCTACAATTTTCGAGAGTTTCTCTCAATTTTATCAGGATCCCATCAACAGATCCTGACTTCCTTGACATGGGACCACCCTTGAGGTACCCTATCTAACGAAAAAGAATAATCAAAAACAGTTCAGCCCGCCAGCCGCTCTGCCCCCGCTTTTTAAATCTCTGATATCTTCTAAGATATTAATTTTTATTGTATGCTGGAAAGGGCAATTTTGATGTACATGAAATGCAGAACGTACCTTATGTATTTAATTGGATAAGGAATAATACGGTATTGTTTAAAATGGTTGATAAATAACCCATATTTTTTTTGTACTATGTAAAAGATAAAAATGGTTACTGTGGGCTATCCTTAGGAGATACACATATACCATCGCGGACTTTTTTATTGATCTTTTTAAGATATACAATTCCGTAGTACATTAATTTGATCTATCTCGTAAGGTTTAGCCAGCGTTTGCAATGTAAGCGCACAAAAATATGTTCGTTACGACATGACATTACAAATCTTTGAATTTCTCGACTTTTCTCTAAAATAATATGCATGTATACTACATATAAACCTTCCTCTTGAATCACTCTATCCACTGGTTAAAACCGCATGAAAATCCGTTCAGTAGTTTTTCCGTTTATCGCGAACAGACAGACAGACAGACAGACAGACAGTCGCGGCGGGGGACTTTGTTTTATAATATGATAGAGAAATCTATATATCACACCTCAAGTTAACTAAACACACTTGGACGCACAGCGTGCCAAACAAATATGTTTGCATACTATACATACTGCATACAATTGAAACTCTTTCGTACTTACCTATTATATACATACATCGTTACAAACATACAGACATAATTATTTATACATAACTTAAATTTGCATTTGTTTTTAAATGTATGGCGAGATTGATGTGATGCTTAATATATATTTTTTTATATATTTATTTATTTCAAAAACTTAACTATGTTACAGATAATAGTTTGGCAGCTTGGCTATTATCTGTAACATAGTACTAAGTTTTTAAAATAAATAAATTAATTAAAAAAAATATGCTGCTACTATTTAACTGTAGTAAGATGTTGTAATTCGAACTGTCATTATAATAATAGTCTATACTATTCATACACTCGAAATACATAACCTAAATTGAGTCAAGATAAGCTCTACATCCTACAAAATAATTGTTCAATATATAGAAAATAACCAAAACATACTTCCGTGATCAAAAATAGGCAGACGTAGTATACGGTTCACGTTCTGTTGTTTGGCGTTAAAAAAATCGGCACAGGTCTTACCTCTACAAGCGCTGAGTTCTGGGCAGTTAAAGGTTTTTAATTAGTTATTTAAAAAAAATACAAATACCTAATTACTTATGAACTAACGTTTATTCTGGTATAAATTGTTTGTAAAAATAATAAAGTAGTAAAGAGAAATTTACAGTTATTACGGATGCTATTACGGTTTTAAGTACCTAGATTTACGCTTTTGATTGTTTTTTTTTCTACGTAATCTATACTACACGTGTCAAATTTTGAGGCCGCTATGAACTATATTACTATTTCAGATCAGATACATTATTATACTTTTTTCATTTTATTTGCTTAGTCGCTCAAAAAAGTGTCGTCGTGCAAATTATGTAAAACTTGCTTCGGCATTTTGACTTTGTCTATAAAATTAAGACAAAATTAAGATAAGTTAGGCCGCTATGATCTAAGCTAATAACTGTTGGTGTGGTGGTGTCGGTGTTTTCAATAAGTTTAAGTGCACAGTACGTGTTCGGTACACGTGACGTGATTGAGTGACGTAACATCGTACATTGTACAACACTGATTTTGTGTATAATAGTACGAGATGTTGAATTGATTAATTTGATATTTGAAAATAAGTCGTCCTTACTGGCAGCCCGGCTTGCTCGTGATCGTCGCGTGTCGCAGCGTCAATGCTGTAATGATAGGTAGGTAGATTATCTACTTACTGCTAAGAGTGTTCGCAACGATGTCAAACGAGTTATCCGCATTGATTTTCTTCAAACAATATTCTAATCTAAGGTTTAATACAAACAAATATATTAGTTTGACGAAAATATTATCAAATCTGTGGTTTGACTATTATTTTTACTAATATTTTTGTACATTGATGGGAATATAGTTGTTATGAGGTTGTACTAGAGCATAATTTGGCATGGGATACAAATATTACACAACGATGATCGAAGTGAAATTGACCTTGAATGGTGAGATGTTGCACGTACTTAGATCTGGTCGTATGTAATAATAAATATATTCGCGCAATATAAATAATGCATACCGGATTTAATAAATAATAGGCCGTTTGATTATTTATAAGTAATAAGTTATTTTATCGGTTATCTAATATAACGAACAGTCCTACCTGCTGATTACATATTAATTATCGCCATCTATTGGTTGCGTGTTTATTGGTAAGTAAATATTTTCTTCCATTCACCGCTAGGTAGCTCTAGCTATCTATCGCGCTGCTAGCGGCATCCAGCGCCTTTGTAGGCTAAAAAATAGTAGCCCGCGGAATTGCCCGAGTTAGGAGGGTCGCATTTTGTTGTATGGGATGAGGTATCTGTACTAGTATAGTATTATGTTATCTGTGGTACCGTTAGCAATGTAAACTTGTACAGAACGCAACGTGTACGCAAAATTTCGTGATAATCGGTTGAGTGGTTCAGGGCGTAAAAGCGTAACAAAACAAACAACCAAACAAAAAAAACAGCCAAGTGCGAGTCGGACTCGCGCACCGAAGGTTCCGTAAAATATTTTTATTATATGATGTAACTAAAAATTTACGGTTTTCGCAATTTTTCCTTTATCTGTGCTATAAGACGCTGCTTCGTACCAAATTTCAAGACTCTGAGTACACGGGATTTTAGATTTTGATTCATTTGCGAGTGTCGAAAATTTGCGGAAATTTGTGGCATAAACGGCTGTATCTTTTGATTGCATTGGCTTAGAAGTTTTATTTTTTCACAGCTTTAAGGGACAGTAGACCTGAGTATTTGATATAAATTTCAGCTTGATACCTCCACGCGTTCCTGAGAAAAAGGGTCTTGACAGACAGACAGACCCACAGACGAACGGACAACAAAGTGATCCTATAAGGGTTCCGTTTTTTCCTTTCGAGGTACGGAACCCTAAAAATGTGTAAGTCTACGCAATCCACGCAGAGGAAGTCGCAGGCAGAAATTAGTAGAAAACGCAGCATTCTTTGCAGTAACTCTGAACCCCATCATTATCCGTTAAAGATGATCACGGCGACTGGTTGATAATGGATTTCTTGAAACATCTAAACAATTTGTACCTAACTTTAATTAGCTATTTTATTATTCATAGCTTTATGTAAGCATACCTACATGTAAGCTTTTCATTATATTAATATTAGTACAACCGAATATTTAATTAAAAAACGCAAGCAATAGCCGCTCGTTTGCTATCTTAAGACTTCAGAAAAACCTTTAGGGGACCACTCAACGGCGACCGCTCATTTTAATCCAGACTTTGTCACTCTACCCACAAATTTGTCCGGTAAAATTAAAAATCACCTCACTGATGTAATTCTTCGTCACAAGAGTTTAAATAGAAGGTAGTTTAGTATTTATGGCCGTAGACTGAAGAATATTTTATATTTATTTATGAGGATTGCAACAAATGGTATACATAACTAATATGACAAAAAAAAATTAGAAAAACATGCCTTGTGCTCATTCATGGCGCTTCTATGCTATGTCAGAAACTTTAAACTAAAAAAAGTATTATAGGTCAAACGTATATTTTATATTTTACAGTACATTCACGGAGCGTGGGTTTACTAAAAAATGTAGCCCATTTCGCAGAGTCAAAAAAAGAAACACACTCGACAAAGGATTTTCTATATTCGCAATTCTTTGTTTTTCACATTCCGCAGACGGTTTCACAAATATATATTTACATTCTTACAGGAATTACCAAGAATGCCTCACTCTTTGGTGAAATGTAATCGTACACCATTTTATCATTTTTATTCTGTCCTAAAAATCAAATCCTCTTTTGTACTTTTTTTTAAATGCAAAAGCACCTTGATAATAAATCCCACTAATATCATAAATGTCAAAGTTTAGATGTATGGATGGATGGATGGATGTTTGTTACTCTTTCACGCAAAAACTACCGAACCGATTTCGTTGAGACTTGGTATGCAGATAGCTGGAGACCTGGATTAACACACAGGCTACTTTTTATCCCGATATTCCCACGGGATCGGGACTTATGTGGGTGAAACCGCGGGGCTGTTGTTGTTTTTGTTCGACTCTTAAGGTTTTAAGAAAAACAGAAAAAAAAAACACAGTCCATGTTTTTTTAATTTTATTGGATAATTTCCTCAATTCCCTTCAAAACTGTTACAAATTGTTTGTCAACCTAAATCATGCTCGGAAGACTTAAGTTTGATGACTCAGTTAGGGTTATAAACCCATCATTGATAAGCCCACGAGAGGTGACGCGTGTGTTGATCATGTCTTCACCAGAACTAAATATACCCTAGAATCGCTTATATGTGCCTCATCTATCACAGATCACGATCTAGACAAAAAAGACCAAATAGAACGCAACTCAAGTTGGAACTTGCGGCAATTTAATCCGAGTTGAAGGAGATTGATTGGCAATCAGTTTATAATAAATGAAGTCCAACTGAAGACACTCAAGATTTCATGTCTACCCTTTCCGCTATAATAGATAGGCACTCTAAAACGATAAAAATTTTCCGTTCTAAACTCACTATCAATGGATGACACCTGGCTTAATCAGATGCTCTGTACAAAAAGGCAAATTGCATTTAGAAGCGCATAGTAATCTCTTATATATAAGAGATATAGAAACTTCTACCAAGAAATTCAAATGGAACAGAATACAAACAATTCACAGAATCCGTGGAGCGTCCTAAATAAGATGACACATTCTGTTTCTATTAAAAGTGATGCAAAACAACTCTACAAGGCCAGAGCCTCTCCTGTTGAATCTCCGGATTATTACAATAAGTTCTTTGTCAATACTGGGCAACATTTAACTAAACATATTTTAAATCAGTTAAATGAGATAGAAACGTCGCTAGCTTCCAAAATTAAAATTCACTCTTCACCTTCACATTTTCTGTTTCTCCATCCTACTACTACAGCTGAAGTTGAATGTCTTATTCTCCAACTGAAGAATAATAGCGCTTCTGGATTAGAGTGTATTACGATGAAATCGACTAGAAACTATATTATTGAACCACTAACGTTCGTATTCAACCTTTCGATTTCAACTGGCGAGTTCCCTGACGTACGGAAAACTACTACTGTAATTCCGATTCACAAAGCGGGCCCTACAAAATAATCCTAACAATTAAGGACCTATCTCACTTCTAAACGTTTCACTAATAAACAATTGGTACAATTTTTAGAATCACATTACACAGAATGGTTTCAATGGTGTAGTAAATTGGTTTAACTACAATCTTTTATCACTCAACGCCACTAAGACTAATGTAGTTTACTTTCATAAAACTGCTGTCTCTGCTCCACCCGCAGGTTTAGAACTCACAGCTCACTCGTGTACTTCTGTTTCCGATGCTGATATTTTCCCAGGCTGTCAGTGTGTACGTATTACCCGAACGAATTCAATTAAATATCTGAGGGTTATTGTAGATGAGAGGCTCACCTTTCGCGAGCACATCGTAGCCACGTCTGCAAGAGTCCGAAAGATCATTCATATCATGAAATTATTACAGGACGTGACTCCGATGAGCTTGCTAAAGACTGTATACGTGCGTACGTGTGTGTGTGCTCTCTGTGAATCGATTTTAACGTATTGCATTGCGTTCAGCATCATCTCATCTTATCACACTAGAGAGAGCGCAGTGTGCTGTATCAATCATGCTGAGAAAGCCCTTCCGTTTTTAGACAAACTTATTATTTAGCGAAACACAGCTGCTCAACGTCAGAAAGCTGTATATAATTAAAGTTATACTAATAACACATAAGCTAGTACTAAAGTGTAATGACTATGAAGACATGATCACGAAACTGGTTTTCAAATTTCCTCTTACAAAGGTAAAATAAAATCTGCCAGATATTCAATGCATTACCGCATAAAGCCAAAATAGTTATAAGGAGAAAATTACCTGGACACACGACGATACAGAGAGCTTCTTGAAATCTTTGACTTGATTTTAAATAATGTTAGTTTTCTATATAATTTTGTGTATTTTTACAGTGTGTGACAGGCTACGCTTATTGTGGAAAGCCTTTGTCAAACCTGACACCAACAGTCTTACTATTAAGTTGTGTTCTAATAATGTGTTATGTGTGTCTAATAATGTAAAGTATATCTTTCAATATGTTCAAACATAATTATTATCATAATAACTTGTAAACAATTTTGGCAATAAATGTTTATCTACCTTATCTTAACATTAACAAAAATACTTAGGCTGCTAAAATCCTAAGTAACTTCTACATTCACTACGAGTATCGTACACCTAGCTTTGCGGATAGATATTGGTATAACAAACGCGTTTTGAACTGTCTCATGGTACTGCAAGAAAAAATGTTCCAGATCAATATTATGACCTGACATTTATTGGTATTAAAATTTATATTTAAATAGAAAAATGGTTATCAGCTCAAGAAGCTGAAAGCGAAGCTAGCTACTACTGAGCGGGTTTTACAAACTTTAAAGATCTCTTTCAATATACCCGTATGAAATTGCTTAAATAGTACTGGGCTGGCAAATTTCACCTTAGCTTCGTGTTAGCTACAGTAATCAATGACATTTCATCTAAATCCATCTATATTTTTATATCGAAGTATGTACGTACTACGTATATATTACATATCAACGTTCATTGCGAATCTGGTTTAAGGTCATTTACACTATAATGTATCCCTAATTCTTTGATGACGCAATATGAAAATTTAAAACCAATATTTTGCCGTTTTCAGTTCAGTTTCAGAGCTATTTCTATCGAAGTCCACAAACGTTACATCGAAGTTAACAAAAAGTAATCCATTTCTAGAGCTAGGAAATCAATAAAATATCAATCATACAGAAGGCCCAAGTTTTAGCGTCCTTTTGTTTATGATTTATTAATAATGGCTCAAATACTGGAAAAGAACACTTCAAAATCTTATAATTATATTATATCTGCCGATTACGTTAGCAAATAAGAATAGAAGCTTTTGTTCAACAAATAAGACGTATTGTAGTTTCTCAATAGGTTAAATTACTGAATGTTTTGCAGTATTGTTGCTGTAAATAAATTCTTGAATGATTAAGGTCCATACAACTAAAGCTTTCTCAAGATCAAGACTCAAGAACCGCTTAAAATTAGTTTCAGACGTAGTTTAAATTTTAGAACTCTACTTGAGTAGTGAAAGGATAATCAAGAATCACCTGACTATTATCACAGTAATGGCGTTTGTTACTTACTATAGAAAATAGCTTAAGAGTCGACCGTTAAATTACTTGATTATTGTTAGTTAATTTCTGCTCGAGTATTATCTCGTTCAATTGGAGTTTGAGGGATAGCTTTGAAATAAATTAAATGGCATATAGTATGACATACCTTTGAATTGCCTCTTCCACCAGGTTGCACTGCGAATTCAGGATTACGGGAATTCCGTGTAAATAATTATATATCATGGAAGGCAAAAGTTAAAATGAATTTTTATAGCACCACTTTAAAAGAATATACTATACTTTAGATATGCTTAAATAGTAGTTCAGTTAAAAATTTAAATTTAAATACATACTACTGCACTGAATAGGACACACATACGCTAGATGCCAAGCCATAGAGACAGTACATCCACAAACACGAACTCACTCCGACGCATGGGCAGAAACAGACATAGCGTCACTTACTACTCACGAATGGGTCCACCCATAGTCTTCAGCAACACCCTAAGTCGAGATCCTAACCCCCCTCAAGGGTGCTCTTAAGCCGCTGCTGTAACTAAGTAGTATACCCTTCCTTATGAGCACTTGGCTCACCGTCAAGTCTGCGTAAAGCTGATACTTATAGCCACACGGCTTACGACTAAAGCTATACAACAAAGAAAACTGCATTAAGGCTGGACAAATAGCTAAATAAACTTTGTAGTTATTAAAATCGTTGTATATGAATCCTTGAAATTGTTTACCCGATATTTTTACTGTTGCAATTTAGCAACATTACTTACCTAAGTATTATTTTATTCTCAATCAATAAGACGTTTCGACCGTTTTAGATCTAATACCAATATTTCTAATCTCAACTGCTACAAAACTGGGAAATAAGATGTTGCGTCAATAAAACATTGAATACGAAATTGCTGAACTTTTTGAAAGCAATAAAAACAATCGGACTACTTGAATTCCTTTATATACGTGTGCTATAGGAAACGGGATTTATCTTTTTAAATAGAAGGGAATGACGTATATATTGTACGAAATGGTATTTTTGCATCAAGAATACTTACATTGTGTGAGTAATGTAGTATGAAGATTTTCGATTAAATGGTTCAAGCCATTTTTCTAATCGGCTAGTGGCAGGTACGCTCGTACGTTCGTTCAAATATTAGCGAAGAACTAGCTCGAGATCAGATTTATGTGAATAATGCATGAGTGCGCCACCGTTTGTCTTAGGAGACGGGCACTGAATTCGAGAGCACTACGCGCTCTGCGCTGCAACGCTTCAACATTAGATAAGCACAAAAATAACCAAATTTATTACATGGCTCGGTTGTCAATTTCCGTGATTTCCGATATGAAGATAACATTATACTTAGATCTTTTAAAGGAAGCAATTTTCATTATCATTCGAAGATTTTTATTCGAAGAATGGAAGTGAAAAAAAATACCGGGCAAGTGCGAGTCTGACTCGCGCACCGAGAGTTCCGTAAGCAAACAAAATTTAATGTAGATATTCACATTCAAATTCAAATTCAAAATCATTTATTCAATTAAGACACTAAGTGACATTTATGAACGTTAAATTGAAGCTACTGTTAAAAATCATAGATCGACGCAAATAGACCCCACAGCATGTATTGGATTGTCGAGGTAAATTAGGTGAAAACACCAAAATCTACTGCCTGCTTGTGTCGATCTATAACGTCCAGTTTCCAAAATGCGTAGAGCCTTATGAGAAGAATACGGGCAAAGAAACTCATGGCCACTCTTTTTAAAAGTCAGATCTTCAGGTACAATGGTATTAGTGTTACATAAAAAGTAAGCATGATGCAAGCTGTTGCCACCTGAATTTCATTTTATTGTTGTGATAGGACTTACATCTTGAAGATTTTTGTCAGTCTTTTCGGAAAACAAACTTAACTCTGCAGTTCTAAATACTCTCCCATACTATATTTGACTAAGTCAACTTCCAACTGCAAAATACAAGTTTGTAATCACATAAGCACAAAAACTTTTTTTTATATGATACTTTCGGATTTTTTCCTTGCTTCTTAGCAAATTCCATGGTTCTAGGTTAATGCGAAGTACCCTATAGGTTTTGATTTACCTGCGAAATGTTCAAATTTCCTAAAATCTAGGGCTTAATGGACTTATCTTTTGATTGCGTTGACTCAGAAGGTTGATTTTTTACAGCTTTAAGGGACCGCTGACATGTGTATTTGATGTTAATTTCAATTTCATGCCTCCACGAGTTCCTGAGGAAAAGTGCATTGACAGACAGACAGATGTACCAGCAAATTAACTACTTTCGGATTTTTTACTTTATTTGTGCTGTATGACCTTGCTTTTCACCAAATTTCATGATTCTAGGTCAATGGGAAGTACCTTAAAGGTTTTGATTTGCCTTCGAAATGTTAAAATTTTAGTCAAATCTAAGACTTAATTATCCGTATCTTTTGATTGCGTTGAAAATAAATATTCCAATCCATCCGAAAGAAAACAAAGAATTGTTAAACTAAGAGACAATCATTATACGCATAGGATTTTTAGAGGTACTTTGTGGAGAAGCTTTTTTATCGCTTTTTAATCCTTTGTTAAGATAAGGTAAGATACACGTTAAGAAAAGTTGAAGACTTAATAGTCTTCAACGTTTCCAGGAACAATTTCTTGTGGTGACTCCACAAGAATTAAATGCACTTTCATTGTTTCTCCATTGATACAGATTCCTTGTCTTTATTTATAACTGCATCAAACTTTTTATTTTCTATAATATAGGTATTGATACTTTTCAACCAAACTCACAAACAAATGACCCTCAGTGGTACCTATCAAAACTCGATGAACGATCAGTTTTCTTTGATGCTATTGCAATTAGAACAAATAGTAGGTAGTAAACCACTAACATGAGATACAAAATTCGTAAAATATCACCAAATCAGAACAACCAAACATAAACTTCAAGTAGGTAAACAATAGACAATGACATCTGCTTGAAAGAAAAAATACTGTCCTGCTCTAACACTCATATTTTCAATATATTTATTTCACCTTTCTGAAGTTATTTACGCGTGATTTCGGCCAGATTCATGGAATAAATGACTATTGAAAAATAGATACCTAAGTGCCAGACCGTTAAACAGTAAAACTAGATTATTCGTGGATTAGTTCATTTATCTGCGCAAAAAAAATTGGCCATACCTTTAGTTTAATTAGGCTACTTAAAGCCTTTCAAAAATTGCCATAGCGGACGATATTTCACGTCCACACGGCGGGGTATTGGTAAAGTTTTCAACTAGCAATAATCGCACCTCGGATACACCTCATTGATTACGATATTGCCTCTGCGCAAAGTTAATCTGATAACAGCCGCTCCGAACATTTATGGTACTTGTGGTAACGAAACCTTAGCGTCATCTATTTTTTTTCATCAACGCCATCTATTGAGCATCAAACTAGTGATTAAAAATAGGGGAAACCTTTAATGGATAATAAAACAGTTCACTATTTAATAAGTTATAGACATTATTATGACTGATTATGCCGGTGAACCAATACTATTGGTCGTTTGATAAATATTGATGAATAGTGGGTTTATAAAAGGGTAGGAATATATTATAAGTTGTTTACAATTTACAATCACTTGAGTGCGGAGAGAGGCACGAACAACATGGCAGCTACTGTTAGTAAGTGATTTTCATAGTTTATAGCAGCGGTTTCTAACAAGTCCACAGTACAGTACAGTATCAAACTAGTAGTAACAACAGACTGTAATACCCGACATTTTTGATATTATTTATTGTTTTCATAAACATTGTAGTAATATAACTAAAAAAACCTTTTAACAACCTGAAAAGTGAAAAATTAAACTTGTTTAGCGTAACTAAACTCCTACACTAATATAAATACCTTAATAATTTTGGGTCAAACATACAAACAAGCAAATTAATTATTAAGTAAAATCATGGCAGCAGCGGGGCGGTGACGCGACGCGACGGTGACCCATCTATTTACCGAAGTGTTTTAAATTAATTTTTTTGTTTGTAGGTTTGGCGCCGACTCAAAATTATTTAGATATTTACATTAGTGTAGGAGTTTAGTTAGGCTAACATGTTTATTTTTCACTTTTCAGTTCCTTTCTTCTATCGTCGGTATAAGTTTTTATTTTTTATTTTCTGTGGCTGAAACAATCTACTACAGATCTCCGTTTTCCGTTCCGTTTTTAAAAGTACCCAACGTGCCTAACAAGTGTTCAATTCTAAATTAATAATCTTCTTAGACATGCATATGTTTATAATTTTAAATGTAATTTCAAACATATGACCCTAGTATTAAAAGACGGTTGCTTGTTTTTTCTTGTTGTTACAGAATGAGAAGACATTTACTACAAAAAGATTATTATTTTTGTTCTGAATGCTACAATATGCGCAAGTGACTGCAAAGTGAAGTGAGGCGCAGAGTTATCTATGATCTATTATAGTCAAAATTAGTGTAGAAGTCAATTTAGAGGTAACTTTTACTATATTCTTAACCTCTTGTGTTTCACTGTTATCTTGCCAAGTGATTTTTTTTTGTAACGCGTGAAAATAATCACACGATCTGATTCATATCTTTCGTACTGCTTCAGTCTAGATTCAGGTACTAATAATAAAGACATTTAAAAATACACATTAATAAACTCAGTAAAAATATCAAATTTAGTGTCCATACGGAAATACAGCTCAAATGCACACCACACAATAAATTAAATAATGAGAGCTGGATAAAGTAAACAAAATGGTGGTTGGACGCGCTCTATTAAAAGCGTATGCATTAAATTAAAACTCACTGCGGTAGGAATGCAGTAAGTGTTTGGTTATCATATTTACATGGGATGGACTCATGCTAAAACCAGAAGATTAAAATATTTAGAACCTATACCACATTTTTTTAAATAAATTGGGTCATAAAAACATTTATTGTCTGGTGATAAATATTTATGTATAATTTTAAATATTTTTCTATAATATTCAAGCCAAAAGATACTCAACCGTATAAAAAAAAGTTAGAAGTAACAGATCTTAAGATAATATTATGTCCATTACAAATATCCGTAAAATATGTATATTGTACTAGCTTCTGCCCACGGCTTCGCTTGCGTTCACGTAGATTTTGGCGATCAATGGAGGAGGTTCCCTCGGGAACACTACTTTTGTCAAGATTTCTTGTGTGATACCTAATTATGTCCTTTTCTGTACCTCTGACATCGTGTAAGCAAAATTTCATGACGATCGGTTGAGTAGTTAAGGCATGAAAGCGAAACAAATAAACAAACATACTCACTTTCGCATTTATAATTGCAGTATAAGGTAGAAAAATATGTATGCCTTTTATGTCAGTCTGTGTCCAACAATAAAAACGATACGTTCAAGCTCGGTCTATTATCTCTAAAGACTACAATAATATTACATAGTTAGGATAGGTATGGTGCCTGTGGCGAGGTCGGCCCCGATCTGTCGGACGCCCAATTCGGTTTTCGAGCGGGGCGTTCGACGGTCGGTGCTGTGTTGCGCCTGAGGGCCGTGACCGAGGAGGTAGTGAGCTGTGGCGGCGTGCTGTTGGCGGTGTCATTGGACATCGCCAACGCATTCAATAGTCTGCCATTCAGCTGCATCAGGGAAGCACTCCAGTATCACGGAGTGCCAGGGTACCTGAGGCGGCTAGTGGCAGACTATTTAGAGGAGCGTACCGTCATGTACGAGGACAGAAATGGAATTTTGAGTCGTCGGCCGATGTCGTGCGGTGTTCCGCAGGGGTCTGTCCTTGGACCACTCCTGTGGAACATGGGATACGACTGGGCCCTTCGAGGCGACTTCCCCCCCGGGCTGGGCGTAATTTGTTACGCCGATGACACGTTGGTCACAGCCCGGGGGGTGAACTTTCAGGAGGCGGCGCGCCTGGCCACCAGGGGAGTCTCTCTGGTGGTCGGGCGCATCGAGGCGCTGGGCTTGCGGGTGGCCCTGGATAAGACGGAGGCCCTTTTATTCCATGGGCCCCGTCGTGGTCCACCCCCTGGCGCCTCTATCGTGGTTAACTCGGTCCTCGTACCGGTTCAGGCCCACATAAGATATCTGGGCCTGATCCTCGACGGTAGGTGGCTCTTCGACGAGCACTTCCGACAGCTTGCTCCGAAGCTGGTCGGCGCTGCGTCCGCCCTTGGGCGACTCTTACCCAATTTGGGCGGACCCAGCGTCGCTACAAGACGTCTATACACGGGGGTTGTCCGGTCAATGGCACTGTACGGTGCACCGGTGTGGGCGGGTGCTCTGACCGCCCAGAATAGGGCGCGCCTCTGGCGCCCTCAGAGGGTTATGGCGGTTAGAGCCATACGCGGCTACCGCACCGTGTCAACGGAGGCGGCGTGCGCGTTGGCCGGGACTCCCCTGTGGGATTTGGAGGATTTGCTCGCCGAAGTATATCGGCGAACGGCTGAGTTCCGGGCGGGAAGCGGCAGTCGGCCCCCGCCCGAAGAGGTGCGCGAATGGCGTGAGGCCGCTCGCCGAGCCACCATGGCTCGTTGGTCGTCCCGGCTGGAGGCTCCACGTGCTGGCTTTGCCGCCGTGGAGGCGCTCCAGCCGGTCATCGTCGAGTGGGCAGGACGGCAGCACGGGACCCTTTCCTTCCGACTGACGCAGGTCCTTTCCGGGCACGGCTGCTTCGGGAAGTACCTGCACTCGGTCGCTAGGAGGGAACTGAGTCCCGCCTGTCACCACTGCGACTGCAGTGAGGACTCGGCTCAGCACACGCTGGCGGTTTGCTCCGCCTGGGCGACGCAGCGTCGGGCCCTCACTGCAGTCATCGGAGGGGATCTCTCGCTACCGGCCGTCATACGCTCCATGGCCGGTAGCGACAGGAATTTTACCGCGGTCGCGACCTTCTGTGAGGACGTCATCTCGCAGAAGGAGGCGGCGGAAAGGGTCCGGGAGGACGATCTCCACTCGGACCTGATTCGCCGCCGGCGAACCGGGCGGCGGAGGCGCGCTTACCAGCGCCTCATGCCGCCCTGAGTGTGGCCGCGGGTGGACGGGACGGGTTTTCCCCGCCACCCGCTGTAGTGGCCCCCCGCGAGGAGGCGGCGTCCGCGTGTGCCTGGACGTCGCCTAATTTAGAGAATTTCACCCGAAGGTGGTGCCCGCGCTTTTGCGGGCAGGCGCTAGGAGGGTTCCGGATGTCTTAATAAAGCTGTTCCCGGATCCCTCCTACTTAAGGCGCAGTACGGCACACCGTGTGGTTTTAGTCGGTTCGATTCCGACACACCGCCCCGCCGAAAACCCCGGCGGGGTGACGGCCCGAGGGGGTTTCCACACGCACAAAAAAAAAAAAAAAAAGGTATGGTGCCTGTTTTTATATAGGTCTATGCAATCTTTATTTTAAGGGCATACAAAAGTGTAGTATACTGGAATACTGTACGTTCATCATCGTCATCATTATCTTGCTGCTCTTTTCCCAATTTATCGCAAAGGGTATGGCCGGCCGCCTTCCTAACGCCTTCTTATGTCTCTTGGGCTTGTAATCGTTTTCAGACGGGACAAAGGAAGAAGGTAAATGAGGTAAGGAAACTGAGAACGCGAGCGAGCTAGGGTAAGGGATACCACAAGTCTCGGATGGGGAAACGGGACTCAGACTGCTGTAGCTCGGAAGTCGGGGTCGTGTACCCGAATGTCCGTCTCCTCCTGTGATTGGAGAGGTCACTAGGACAGGAACATCAACTGACCTGTAGGAGACTGTACGTTAATACACCTTTTTGCTACAACAAAAACAAAACTTAAATTATTCATAAATAAAAAATTGCAATTACTGCGATGCTGCACTTTGGTAAAGAATTTTGTGTTTATTTTCTAGTCATTTTTCCAAAGAGATAAAGTAAAGATGAAAGTATTATTAGTTGATAGTAACGAAATCTCTGCTATTGTTTGCGCTCTACAGTAAACGTACTGGCTTTAACTATTGTGTTTGCAACAACAAAATAAAAGAATATTGCGAAAGCTGACCGACTTCACAGCGAGTTTGTAGTCAGACGAAGACTTTTATTTTTTGTTGGATATTTATATTGTTTGTAAACTAGAATTGCTCAGAATTTACTATCATAAACTTAGCACTTTATTCGCATTGTTGGTTGTAGTGTTTACTTTTGTATTCTTGTTCTCGGCAACAAAATCTAAGAAATCAAGACCCCAGTTGTTTCATCAAATGGCGGGTAACACTGGCGTTACGAATGTTCATAGTTATCGGGAATCGTTTACCGGAGAACTGTATCCTTCGTTGTTAACTTGTTAACACACAGAATTAACTAATTAATTCAAATTTAGTTTAACCATGAGTAATATATGCACAAAAAAAAATAAAAATGTTTACATTCACTAATCACATAATAGTCACACTAGCAGTTGTAGCTCGCACGCAATGAACATTCATACACATTCTTAACAATTATTTAACATTAAAGTCCCAGTAGAAAGCACGAGTAGGTACTTTAGCCTCATTATGCACGTCACGTAAAGAACATTTTTGATGAAATTGAATTAAATACTCTTACTTAAATATAGAAGGAGAAGAGTAAGGCTGCGTTAGATGAAGTTGATACATTTTAAACTCGACTATTAAGTGCTCAAAAACCTGTATAGAAAAAGATAGTAGTAATAATAATGTATTCAAAAATATAACAATAGATAGCAGTAATAATAATTTACTAAAAACTGTAATAATATTAACCATATTATTAGCAGTAGGTAATTCTACTAGGAATGAATAATAAAACAGGAATAGTCAAACACGAGAAGAAGGTTCAAGTCGATAGTGTATTTGAACTCACAGATTCTTGCTTGAAAGTCTGTTGTCTTAGCCGTTACGCTGTAGGTCAAAATACTATTTACGTATAAGTATTGTGGGTTCAAATCCCAAACGGGATAAAAATTGGTGTGATCCACAAATAGTTATCCCGACTCCGAGTGTTCTTTGTGTCCGTTGCTTATATGTTTGTGAAGCCCTAAGCGACACAGGAATATTCCTAATGCGGGAGTTGTCTTCTAAAACGAAAAATTCCATGAGAGGAAAGAATTCGAAGAAATCAGTGAACCTGCGATTGAATTACATTGAGAAATATCATCGGGCTGGTCACAAATGGTTAAAATAAAATATTGTCCATTGTACACTTTAAAAAACAATTACAGTCAATCTTAATTTTATATTAACACGAGGTGCAATGGACTATGCTGTAACTAAAAACGATTCTACGAGGTAACCTTTGGATACATTTAGTGGAGTAAATGGTGTTAAAGGTAAATACTTTCACACTACAACATGGGTTATACTCAGTTGCCTGTTGCCCACACAACACAACATTATGATTCAGTGACACTAAATGAAATACGAATTTGAGAATGACAATGATAAATCTACTAGCTAGGTTACTAAAGCTATAATGCAAAAGCTCATAGTAAACAAGTCAAAACACGTCCCATTCACAAGATCTATTTAAATTAAATCTCATTTACCATTACAAGATAAACTCAATACAATAATTGTAAAGCTGATCGGCATTAATTACTCGTCTTCGGAGCCGTTCGGGCTCAATTTATCAAAATCGAAAGCTTTACTTCAAAATAAATTGCTGTACCGTTAATTTTATATAAAATTAAGTTCGCTAATGCTTCAGCTTCCGTTGCTTTGTAAAACTTTTAGAAAGTAAGAGCATGGTGTTCTGTTAATGTTTTAATTAACATTTATTTTAGAGTAATTTGAACTGAGTTTTAAAGGACTTAGTTACTGCAGTACTACTAAAATGTTCTTTTAAAGAGCAAGTCTTCATACGTACGCTCTGAATTATTCAGGCTCAGAAGCGAGGAGGAGGATATTAGGTTGCCTTTTTACTTATACATTCTATTCTCAATTCAAGGTTATTCTTGAATAACAACAACATCAGTACCTAATGTAGAAGATGTGACTTCGAATAAATTAAATACAAAATATTACAAAACCGTTCAATTTTATTTATATAAAAAAAACATTGGCCACTAGGTTCCTAATGCCTTTATAATGTTAGCTATTTATTGTATTAAAAGTGCCACATGTATTGTAGTCTTTTTAATAAATTCGTAATCAATTATTTTTCACTTTTCAGTGCCCTTTGTCAGTGATTTTTGATGTCGGTTTAACTTTTTTAAGTGTTTATTTTTCATTTTTAGTGTGAGGTACCTACGTATTGAGTAAATACTGTATAAGTTAATAAGAAAATTACTTACTGTAATTTAAGTTATCGAACTGAAGTACGTTAGGTTATATAACTTAACTTTAATAAGCCCGTTACTTTATTTAGATAAGGTGGAAAAATAATATTAATCAGAATTTGGCGTTAAGTTTTACCATTTTACAATTTAAACGCCAAATTGTAAAAAAAATATTTTTTTTATTGAAAAAGAACTTGCACTTACGTTCACGTTCATGTTTTTGATCTGATTTCAGATTTTTTGTTCGTCGAGAACGCGGCACGCAGTCATGTATGATGAGATGATAGATAATAATTATATAGATAAATTCATCCAGTTCCCGGATTTTAAGGTAACCTTTGGATAAAACCGATCCCTATACCAAATTTCACGTTTCTAGTAGTTTCATAGGCCATCTAGAAATCTGAAATTTATTTGAAGGTGGATAAATCGATTTTTGATAATCTGTCAGTGAGCCAATAAATGAGAACCAAGTGATGCGTAAAAGTATCTGAAAATATCTGTGTCCAAAATAAATTCCTTTATCATTTATCTGTATTCTAGGTACACATAGAGTTGTATACTATTACAAATAAACATTACTAAAGCGTATACATCAGATTTAATTACATTAAGTGTTAAATCTAACTGCTAATGCACCAGCACGAAAATATCCACGGTATCTAATCCAATGACGTAATAAAGCTTTTCAGCAAATTCCCTTCACCCGCATCCCATTCATCATTATCAGCAAGTTACGGTGAGATCCATTTATTAAGGCCTAGTTCACACTGATCGTTATTCAAAATACCCATTATAACGCGCCCTCTCTCGCGCTTTGATTGATTTGGTTTCCCCCATACTGCCAACTTATTAATGAACTAAATTGGGAAGATTAATTAATTGAAACCTTTTTGGAGTGAGTAACTATGCGTTAAACTCAATATATCTCCATCTAAAAGTTGGTGGTAGAAATCCCTTTCAACGATAAGGTTGGCCATTGTTCTATTTTCCAGTCTTTAAGGTCTTGGGTTTCTATTAATCTTTTGACTTCGTGTAAAAAATAAGTGTATTAATAAGGTACATCAATTTGTCGTAAATCACATTAATAAAACCTAAAACGTTCTATTTTTGGAATACTTTATTCGGTTTAGATGTTGGTGAGGATTCATTCACAGTAATATATTTATAAGGATTTTTTTTATGCTTTAAATGGTATGTTTAAGCGTCCTAATACTATGTTAGAGACAAACATGACAATGTGTGTCATGTGCCAAATAAACGACGGTGTATTTTCAAAACTTTTTGAAGTGAAAACTTTTTTAACGGTGTTGTGCACTATTTGTTCTTTTTTATTCTGTGAAAATATTATTTTTTGTCATAACTCCTTAGTTGTTACATCTTTTTACATATTTTTTTCTATTGTTAACTGGAAATTAATAAGAAAATGTTGAAGTAATATACGAAAGAACAATAAATATGGTGTTAAATGCAAACATCTACATATAATTACGTTTACAAATATAAACACAAAGCTGACGCAACCTGTGACCATAGCCACTTCAAGAGGTTACAGTTTCGTTAGCAGTCGATAGATGGCGTTAGCGAAAAAATAGATGACGGTATGGTTTCGTTACCGCCCTTAGAATAAATATTCAGAGTGCATGTACATTCATTAACTTTGCGCAGAGGCAATATCGTAACCAATGAGGTTTATCCGAGGTGCGATTATTGCTAGTTGAAAACTTTACCAATACCCCGCCGTGTGGACGTGAAATACCGTCCGCTATGGCAATTTTTGAAAGGCTTTAAGTAGCCTGATAATACGTATTATAGATGCCGGTAATTGCAATTTGGTCAACATTCTTAGTGCCAAGTGTGACAATTAATTAATTGCATAGATTTTTGTGATATTAAATAAGTACGAAATCGGTGAAAAACTTAATAATAATATAATTGTTCGCATCTAAAATAATTTTCTTAATACTTGAGGCAATAGGAGGCGTAGATGAAATCAGATAAATATGATATTAAAAAAATAACTGGCAATTAGAAGTTATCGCCATCGCGAGTAGCGCCCTCTACTCGACAAGCCAAAACTAAATTATATAGATAGATAAGTAATTACATAATTAAATAGGTACACATCATTGTGTACAAATGTACTGTAAACTGTGTTTAAGAGCGATGCAATAGTAAGTAAAAGAGAAAGTAGTAATCTGCGCAACCACTGGTACAGATTTATGTATGTGCAAATTATTCAGTTAGTTATATGATATTCGTCTATTAAGTCGGAAAAATCTTGCCTCTTCGTAGCTTTCGCGGCGAGGGCTGCTTAAATAGTTAAAGTAGCACGAAAATAATGTATGACTAAATTGCATATCACAAAAAATAAAAAAAAAATCGCAGCAGTAAATGTTTATCTTTCAAGGATAGCTCACATTTATCATTTTGTCTTTCAAGTTTTGATAATATAATTAATAATGGAATATTTGCGTAGCTGTTTTAAAAACGTGGCGTTAATCTATGTTTATCTAAATACATATATTTATTATTTTAAGTATTTAATATACAACAAATTTAAGCTTTTTAATATATAATTTAAATTAATATCTTAAAGTTATGACACGATGAAAACTCTCGCGCCACAAAATAATTGGAGTACATTCGCAGCGCATGACAGGCGTTTAAGGTGCGTCGAGTGTACTATGAACGATACATATTATAATAACATGCAAGGTATGTATTAAGTTTAAAATATCACGTATTTAATTTCCATATCGTATTTCACACTTACTTCAGTGTCTTTCACTAATGCAAGAGTAGAGGTGGACCAAAGAAAAGATTAATGGAATGCGTGGAAGAGAATATGGCTAGAAGGGGAGTAGGTAATTAACACATTGCGCCGATCGCAAATAAATTTGGGAAAAGGACAAGAAGATGATGACTTACTCCAGTGTTTTTTAGGCGGTGACTCGGGAACCTTAAATATAATACACGTGGTTAAAAATAAAATATGAAAAATAATAAGTATTAAAAAATTCAAACTATAAATAGCCCTAGCCTCAGATTGCTAAGATGTGAACTTTTCATTGCTTATACCGTACTTTCGTTTAGCGTAATACATGTTTTTGTTTTTAATTTCAGTAAAACTTATCGTTTGTTTTAAAAATAAAACTTGATATAACTTTAGGGAAACAGAAATATAAAATTAATAAGGAAAGATTTATACAGTTCTGTGTGACCGCGCGACCCACCGCTACAAAAAAATACTGCTATTGTGTAGTCAACCGGACCTTTATATAAATAAGCTAAGTTCACCTGCCCGAGATAGCCTTTGTGTAATTTGTCTTACAAATTGTACTTAAGTGAACAAAGTTATGCTAAATTGGGGTAGAGGTGGGAATTTTTATTTCTTTTTCTTTGTTCTGTGGCAAGTTCAGGTAAATTTTGTTTCAATTTTATTTATAGAACAAGCATCAGCTTATAAAAACGTGTGGTCAATTTTGGAGAGTTGTTGTCCGCTCATTGTTGTATTTCTTTGTCTTTATGGTCAATATTACGTTTGGAATCATAATATACTTAATAGTTTGATTCATTTTTTGTATTTTTTTTTCTTAATTTTATTAAATGATAAATACGTCCTAAATTAACCGTACTATTCCTTAAAATTTAATGATTCTCGTATATCGTTATCGATCTTATGTCGTGTCTTTATAACTCTCAGTCATAACGGTAAATTAGATACCCTATAACTGTAATTGTTATCCTTGTCCTTTTATGTTTATTCAAACACTCGAATCAATTGTTTGATCTTCAAATTGTGTATTCACATGTCCAAACTTATTTTGTCTACTAAGGACGTTGTTTTACGAATATTCAATTCGAAATAGTCAATATGTATTTAATTATATTTATTAATAAAAAATGCTGCGTGCTAAATGCGCGATGCTGGTGCGTAAATACGCACCCGAGACAACATTAAAGTAATGATTTAATAGTTGAGCCACTACTACTAGTATTATTTGTTCAGACGCCGCGCCGCGTTAAACATAAGTCTTGTGTTCATTTCGTAAAATAGTTACATTATCTACAGTTAGAGGCGCTGATATCGGTTTGTTTGTGTGATTCATCACAATATGGCGGTGGACAATTATTTTGATTTAAAAGTAAATTGTAAGTGAAAAAAGTGTAGTGAAATGTTGTTACGACAACTTAAAAGAGTTCCTTCTTTATTTAGAATTTTTATTAAACCTTTTATATCATGGATAAAGACCATACGTTACTGTCAAGGCCAAATGTGGATTAACATTTATCATCAAAATAAACGAAATGGTCAGTTTTAGCTGGCTAATCATGAAATACGCCAATTTCATGAAATGGTCGGACACACCATGCAGTGGTCAATTCTAAGTTCTGATCATGACATAATCGACATGACAAGTATGACAACATTCATTACGCTATACACATTAGTAGTTCCTATATAGTTTGGCTTGTCTTCGCTAGATGGCGCTGGAGTATGTTTTTGCTGTAATCGAATTTAAATTTCCATTCTTAACTCAAGTTCAGCCAGTATTTTTTTACCGATGGTTAAATAATATGATATTTTAAGTGAGTTGCCAAAGTTTTACGAACGGTAATTTGCTCGTTTTGATGATTTCAAATTTGACTTAAAATTTGGAAAATATTAAATAAACGTACGTCTGTTTAGGTACCTACTGATTTTATTAACCACAATGATTTTCTTTAATTTTAAAGATTATAGTAGCTAATTATACAACACTAGCTTTGCCAGCGGCATCGCTCGCGTCCCTCGGGAAAAAAAAGTGGATGAAAGGTCACCTAAATCCCGTAATGTATCTCTGGCAACGTGTATGCAAAATTTCATGATGAACTGATGAATGCGCACGGCATCACATAAAATATGAACAAACAAGCTTTGTTTTTTATATATAACACTATTACTAGTATCGAGGGCCAAACTTACTAGTCTTTTCATTAACACCTCATACAAAATTGTTACTGTTAGGAGTGTGTAGTGTAGTGGATCGAACCTCTTGGTCACAATGCTACTGTAGTGCCGCTATTCCAAAGTTCTATTTTTATCTGTTTCAACGCTTGTCCTTAGGTTAGGTTAGGCTGCAACTCCATGTCCATGTCCGACCGCCTCAGGGAGGTGTTCGACACTAGTTTGGCGTCCGGACGCTTCCCTGACTGCTGGAAGAGCGGGAAGCTGGTACTTTTAAGGAAGCCGGGACGGCCTACCGACTCGGTCACGGCCTACAGGCCCATCGTGTTGCTGGACGAGGCGGGTAAATTGTTTGAGAGGGTCCTCTCTGCCCGCATCGTCCGGCACCTTGGCGAGGTCGGCCCCGATTTGTCGGACGCCCAATTCGGTTTTCGAGCAGGGCGTTCGACGGTCGGTGCTGTGTTGCGCCTGAGGGCCGTGACCGAAGAGGTAGTGAGCTGTGGCGGCGTGCTGTTGGCGGTGTCGTTGGACATCGCCAACGCGTTCAATAGTCTGCCATTCAGCTGCATCAGGGAAGCGCTCCAGTATCACGGAGTGCCAGGGTACCTGAGGCGGCTAGTGGCAGACTATCTCGAGGAGCGTACCGTCATGTACGAGGACCGAGATGGAGTTTTGAGTCGTCGGCCCATGTCGTGCGGTGTTCCGCAGGGGTCTGTCCTTGGACCACTCCTGTGGAACATGGGATACGACTGGGCCCTTCGAGGCGACTTCCCCCCCGGGCTCGGCGTAATTTGTTACGCCGATGACACGTTAGTCACAGCCCGGGGGGCGAACTTTCAGGAGGCGGCGCGCTTGGCCACCAGGGGAGTCTCTCTGGTGGTCGGGCGCATCGAGGCGCTGGGCTTGCGGGTGGCCCTGGATAAGACGGAGGCCCTTTTATTCCATGGGCCCCGTCGTGGTCCACCCCCTGGCGCCTCTATCGTAGTTAACTCGGTCCTCGTACCGGTTCAGGCCCACATAAGGTATCTGGGCCTGATCCTCGACGGTAGGTGGCTCTTCGACGAGCACTTCCGACAGCTTGCTCCGAAGCTGGTCGGCGCTGCGTCCGCCCTTGGGCGACTCTTACCCAATTTGGGTGGACCCAGCGTCGCTACAAGACGGCTGTACACGGGGGTTGTCCGGTCAATGGCACTGTACGGTGCACCGGTGTGGGCGGGAGCTCTGACCGCCCAGAATAGGGCGCGCCTCTGGCGCCCTCAGAGGGTTATGGCGGTTAGAGCCATACGCGGATACCGCACCGTGTCGACGGAGGCGGCGTGCGCGTTGGCCGGGACTCCCCCGTGGGATTTGGAGGCGGAAGTGCTCGCCGAAGTATATCGGCGAACGGCTGAGTTCCGGGCGGGAAGCGGCAGTCGGCCCCCGCCCGAAGAGGTACGCGAATGGCGTGAGGCCGCTCGCCGAGCCACCATGGCTCGTTGGTCGTCCCGGCTGGAGGCTCCACGTGCTGGCTTTGCCGCGGTGAGGCGCTCCAGCCGGTCATCGTCGAGTGGGCAGGGCGGCAGCACGGGACCCTTTCCTTCCGACTGACGCAGGTCCTTTCCGGGCACGGCTGCTTCGGGAAGTACCTGCACTCGGTCGCTAGGAGGGAATTGAGTCCCGCCTGTCACCACTGCGACTGCAGTGAGGACTCGGCTCAGCACACGCTGGCGGTTTGCTCCGCCTGGGCGACGCAGCGTCGGGCCCTCACTGCGGTCATCGGAGGGGATCTCTCGCTACCGGCCGTCATACGCTCCATGGCCGGTAGCGACAGGAATTTTACCGCGGTCGCGACCTTCTGTGAGGAAGTCATCTCGCAGAAGGAGGCGGCGGAAAGGGTCCGGGAGGGCGACCTCCACTCGGACCTAATTCGCCGCCGGCGAACCGGGCGGCGGAGGCGCGCTTACCAGCGCCTCATGCCGCCCTGAGTGTGGCCGCGGGTGGACGGGACGGGTTTTCCCCTCCACCCGCTGTAGTGGCACCCCGCGAGGAGGCGGCGTCCGCGTGTGCCTGGACGTCGCCTAATTGAGAGGATTTTACCGGAAGGTGGTGCCCGCGCTTTTGCGGGCAGGCGCTAGGAGGGTTCCGGATGTCTTAATAAAGCAGTTCCCGGATCCCTCCTACTTAAGGCGCAGTACGGCACACCGTGTGGTTTTAGTCGGTTCGATTCCGACACACCGCCCCACCGAAAACCCCGGTGGGGTGACGGCCCGAGGGGGTTTCCACACGCACAAAAAAAAAAAAAAAAAAAAGGCTGCAACTCCACGACAAAGCGCGTATTTTTCGTTGGTGGGAATAAAAGCTATTCGAGCCACTCTAACTCCCCGAAGAATCCCAGTAACCCCTTCACGTTACCGACGATCTCGGAGAGTAACCCTGGCGAGCCAAGGTACTTAGCCCGGTATTCTGCAACCCCCTGGCAGTCCACGCTTGTCCTTACATTGAATGGCTCATTAATTAAGAAAGGTTTTAGACTACATAATGTGACGCTACTATCCGGAGGAACGTTATAGATAACTTACAAATTAAACAAAGAAAACTAATTGTCTTGAAATTCATTTAAGTTTATGGACTATTTATCTATCCTTTACTAAAATTTTACACATAATAGCGATCAAAATCCTCGTACATATAGCCCTTGCATACCGATCAAACCTAAACGTCAAAAACCGTATGTGAGTTCGGAGTTTAGACGCCGTTCATGTCCCTAAGTCATTTGACATGTGGCCGGATTATCCGTCAGAAACAACTCTGAAGTGACCGAGGCGACCCTATACTGTTATTATCCGATAACACTATAAGGAGTAGATACAGTCAGGGTTAAAGGACATGTTGATAATGGAATTAGTTTTACCATATTTTTGAATCTCGTTTTATATTGGCACTATCTTTACGTACCACTGTGGAATCTACTAGGATTTCCGGCTCGGCTTAATTGTAATTTGATTTTTCTTTTAACAGCACGGAAAAGTCTAACGCCGACGAATCAAAAATATAGTTTATCAATATTCCAGGGCAAAAATTTCTGACATTCATGATGTTAAAAGCAGTTCTCGAATAATTATCAAAACTCCTTGTGCTCAATTAAACTAGTACTTTACAAGCTCATAATTACACACATTATATACCTGACATCCTTACCCTAAACAGAAAATATCATCAAAGCTATAACAGCTTTCTTTAGCTGCGATAGATGACGCAGACAAAGAAACATAGGCTTGGGGCTGTTTAATTCGATAAAATGTATTACAATATCAGTAAAAGATTCTGATGTAGACTGTACCGATGAATGAAACCCCTTTATTATTTACTAGCCAGTGTCCCTTCCGGTGGATTTAAATACCACACAAGATACATTGGGGAAGATAGGACTACCTTTTCTGCGATATTTTTATACTCCCATAAAGATTTCATTTTATTTTCGGGTCAGCAATATCGGTGGCGGATGCATAAGTTTGGTAGACGCAATATATTTGTATGTTTATGCAAATAGTTTGGGTGAAGTTTGTTAGGAATGTATATTTAGGTTGGTTGGTAGCTTTAGTTGAATACTTCAGTTATTTAGAAAATTTGCCACAGAATTATTGAGTTGATTGGTGAGACACATCCCTGTTATAATAGAAATGCATAAAAATTAACAAAGTTACATTTCTACCGGACTTGTATCTTCATTTTGCGGACTCAGTATGACCTTAAAATGAAATTGTATCAACAAATGAAGACGAGACTCCATAACACGTCTTTTTACCCGTTTATTTATGTATGCAAATTTTATATTTAAGTTCGATGGGTGGTTTTTAATACATTAGGTGTCTATGTATTTGAAACTACATTTGACATGGCCTCAAAGTTGAACAAAACTTGTATAATATTATTTATTCTGTAACCAAACTAAAAGGTAGTTAATAACAAAATAAATCACTTCGTGTCAGTTTGTTTTTCGTTGATAATTGCACATCTTTGCTGTCGAGGCTGCAACAACTAATAAACAGATGTCTGTTGAGGGAGTTTATTTTGCCTTCCTCTCTATGGTAATTCGTTGAAGTTTAGCTTTTGCTATTGTTATCGTATGTGTACTGTTTTCTTAATGATAGAAGATAATTAGGTCATTAGTGTTTTATTTCATGTGTCTTCAAAGTGTTTCAGAATGTGCTCAATCACTATTTTTTTTTGTTTCTTTTAAAAAAAGAGAACTCCCACATTAGGAACTACTCCTGTGTCGCGGGGGACTTTACAAACATACAAACAACGGCCACAAAGAACACCCACAGAATCGAACCCATGACCTATGGTATAGCAAGTCAGGGCCACTAACCGCTAGGCCAACAGGCCAGTCAGAATAGTTATAATAACATATTAGATACATCTTGACCGGCCGGCCACATTTGCCATTTAGTTTTTTAAGAGTGCGTTGTGTTATAGTTGGAGGCTTTCAGACCGAGAGTGCTGAGAGCGGTAGGTTACCCTCCTGAATTTATATTTAAGAATACATTTTGACGGTTTTCTGTATTTCAACTAATCTAATCAACAAATTTCAATGACAAGACTCGACAAAAAGAGAACAAAAGAAATGATGGTCATATAAAATGAAATCACAATATTAAATAGGAGAGATGGGTAAACAGTGGAACAGAAGAAGAGAAAATCAAGAAATATCTGTTGTCTAATGTCAACGAATTTCACAATGCGTCCACAAAGAGTGGCTTCAAACAAAATATCCGTTTCGTGAGTCAGTGGGCCGCATCAGAACATTACTTGCTACTTTCGTGACAAGAGCCGAGCGGAATAACCTTTAAAAATTTAAAGGTTATTCCATTACAAGGCATCAAACAAAATATTGAAACCCTAAACAAAGAACCGGATGAGTGCGAGTCTGACTGACATAATATATGGTAACAACATAGTTCGTCCTCAGGAATCGATTCTCGAAGATAATTCTGTTAACTGTAACTTTGCTGTTCTAAAAACACTCTCCCATTTATCGATATACGTTACAGTTAATTTTCAAACGCAAAATATCAGATTTTAATCATAAAACATATTTTTATGTGATGTAACAACAAATTAACAACTTTCGGATTTTTTTCCTTTATTTGTGCTGTGAGACCTTGCTTCTTACCCATTTGCATGATTCTAGGTCAATGGGAAGTAGTGCCCTACTGGTGTTGATTTACGAAGTATTAAAATGTGTTAAAGTATAAGGCTTAAATGGGCGAATCTTTTGATTGCTTTGACCTTCTCGCGTTTCGCTTAAAAAGGGTCTTGACACACAAACAGACGGACAACGAAATTATCCTATAAGGGTTATTTTTTTCGTTTTTTAGGAACAGAACCCTAGAAACGGAACTCATAGAATCCGAAAAGTCTAGAAAATTTAGAAATATTTAAAGTTCATATGTCGAAGAAGTACAAAAAGTTATAAACAATATGTGTTATAAACTTAAAAAATCCATGGAAACGGTTACAAAAATATATACGTGTTAACTTGACTGGCTGGTATCTTGACTGGTACGGAAAGTGTATAAAATGACAGTTCAACTTATACTGGTCAATGAAATAAAACAAAACATTCTAAGTTCAAGAATGTTAGGGAATTTTAGTCAAAATTCGACGACCAAACGATCTTTAGTATTTATAATTATACCGTATATAAGCCGTAATAATATTGGCAACCAACAATTTTTAACGGCCCTTGTTTTCCTTCCATAAATTGTATTACCGATTTCAGAATTTCTAATTTAAAGAGGCAATACATTATCTGCCCACAATTCTCTTAATGAGACTAAAACAAATGGAGGTACTCAGTCCAACGATGAGCGCGGAGGTTTTTTACTGAGCACAATAGAAAAGGCGAGACCCTATTAATTGTGGGATCATTACATATTGAAACTTTAAACTCAGCCCGCAGAAAGTATACAGAAAAATATAATATGTACATGCATTGCGATAAAAGTAAAATTAGAAACGTCAATGACTTTTACCAGTCAATTATTACCGAGGAAGTATAAATATTTGCGTTATATTTTTCTCGTAAAAATTCTATCACATACGTGGGGCATACTGAAAGTTTCTGGAACTATCCACTTCCAATAACAAAATAATTAATTGCGGAATTCCAAAATGGAACTCTCTGGGAACATGTTACTTTTTAATTCACGAGACTGTCAATTGTTTTTTCATTGCGGAGTCTCTTAGAAAATTGTGTGTTATTATTACAATAAATTTATATTTTGAAAATTTTCACTTAATAATATTTTACGGTTTTCTCCGTGGCTTAAGTCAACAAGAGAGTTGCCAGAGACTTCAATTGGCATTTGGTGATAAAGCGTCATGTCGCTGCTATGTGTATTCGTGGTTCTTAAAATTTAGACTGGACATGATCAACTTAACGAAACTGTACGTGAAGGTCGGCTGGCGACCGCGGTTACAGAATCCAATTTTGATACTGAACTACAACTGATTGAAACAGACAAAAAAAATAAAAAGATAGATAATTTTTTTTAGGCTAATTCAACTTTTCTTTTGGCATACATAACGCTCCTAAAATATAACCGATCATACCGTATTATATTTATAATTTTTATTTTAAACACTGCCGCGTCATCTCTTGCATTTAACCATACAATTGTGTCATTTGACTTCAAACTTGGGCGAAAGTCGACAATTTTACAATCGAAAATTCTGACCCTTTGCTCTTTGAATAGTAATAAAGAAAGCTTTGGTCGTCAATTGATTGCTGTATTATTCGCTTTATCGGAGTTAAGCGAATCGAGCTGTGCGAATCGATAAGTGTTTAAAGTGATTGCGGAATAAGCGATTTCGATTGAAGAGTTTTTAATCATTGTTCTGTTTCCAGTATTGCTGACTACTTTTAGATTCGGATTGCAAAAGAGACGGTGAGCAACCTACAGATAAATAAATTATCTTACAAGAATAGATAACCACGTGGGCGTGGGCGTGTTCAAGGATTACTAAAGGAGCGGAAAGAAAGAGAGATTTTAGTCTACTTCAGCCTACATGGAATTTGAAAATAAATATTGTCATCGCTGGTACAACGTTTTGTAAGAAATTTTCTCTTGTTTGTTGAAAAACATTTAGGTATCGATATAGAAATAGGTAGACTGTCCTGTTGGCCTAGTGGTTAGTAACCCTGACTGCTATGCCATAGGTCGTGGGTTCGATTCCCACCCGAGCCTGGGTATTCTTTGTGTCCGTTGTTTGTATGTTTGTAAAGTCCCCCACGACACAGGAGTGATTCCTAATGCGGGAGTTGTCTTTTCTTCAAGAAAAAAAAAAATAAAATAAAATTTCCTGCTATCAATAACTACGGTTAAATGTCGACTTCTGGAGTAGGCGAAAGTATAAATTTAAAAAATACAACACCCCGACTCAAAAATGTATTTAATGATTAGATAAAAGAAAAATAAAAAAAAGATTTTTCAACGGCTGAACAGATATTATTGTAATATGGCTAAAAATGCTCTCGATTAAGTCATCTTTCAAACCAAAAGATCGTCGGCCGTTAAAAATGTTCGGACATGTAGTGGCATTTTGGACTAGGTAGTACATGTAAAAAGGATGTTAAAAAATTTTCCATTGATAAGTGTTTACTCTGAGGTCTACACTAGCTACAATACCTATTAAATTAATTTCTAATTAGGAATAAAACCAGTGACTTCACCACTAACAGAACATAACTAACAATAAGGTTACAGTAAACTTGCCGAATAAACATTATCGGACCTTTTACTTGACCTCAAAGCTGTATTACGTAGTGACGTTTTTCAATCTCATTTAACGTTCAGACAACGGTTTGGAAGATAGCTGTGATGGTAGGCACACAATCATTCCAACTCGGCTTGGCATACCTCAAAGAATATTTGATTAGTTCTGTAATGGAAATGATAAGGTGGAATTTATTTTTAACAGACTTCAAAAAAGGAGAAGGTTCTATGTTCCACTTGACTATCGGTGAACATATGTACGTTCACCGATTATTCAAAGACGCCTAAACTGATTTGGAAGATTATTCTTTTCTTGAAAGGTTATATACTTCCCAGGTGGTCCCATGGTCGTCAGGTAAATATCTGATTATGGGATCTTGGGAAATCGAGGGAACTCTTCAAATCTTATACGCACACTTGAAGCGATTTGGGTATTTTGAGGCGCATTGAAGTCGGTGATACTTTTTTTAAAAGATAATTATAGACAATACATACATCTGCAATGCTCTGGTAGCAATATTATAGTTACATATAGCAGGAAAATGCATTATCTTACGTTATTCAGTTGGTGCGGCTAAGGATTGGTGTAGTGCAGCTGAAAAAAGCAAAACATAATACAATCACAAGTAATCAATATTTGATTACGTAAACTATGTTTTGCCTTACAAAAATATCCTTTGAATTAATAGTTATTTTTATCCTGTTGATTGCCTTTATTATTTTTATCTTCAAGTCGATTAGGTCGACTTAGTATCACGAAGGATGCAGTGGTCAACGAGCGACAGATACCAGCGGTGTTGCTGGTGGTAACTGTAAGCCTGTCTGCCAACTAAGTTAGTATACTTGTAAGTACTAAAAATAAATAATTATAGTTTGGTCAAACTAAAAAAAACACGCTTTAACGGCTAACATAATTAAAACGTAAAAAAGAGTTCACCTATACATCTCCTGGCTTTATCATCAGACAAATCTATTGGACTCGTCATAATGAATCATATGAGCCCAAACTCGAGGAGTTTACTAGTAGCCGCTGAAGAGTTCCACTATCCACCTCCTAGCTCCATCATCAGATAAGTTCCAAGATGGCAAATTATAGTATTGTCATTCAAACTACATATACATACAAAATTTCATTTCGAAATGCGATTTGTTTACACAGTTAGTTAAAAGTATACCTAAGTTAATAAAATCTTGTTAATAATAGTTGTTTTATAATTAATTAATATAAATAATTAATAAAAGTGATTATACTGATTGTAATCAATTATACTTATTATAATTATAACGGGCCTGTTGGTCTAGTGGTAATTGTGTAATGAGCATGATCATTTGCTTTGTGTTTGGATTTATCCATAATAATCTACATTCATAGTAATATACAGGGTGTATTTGAAAAATGAACACTTACTGAAATCACTGAAAGGCACTTTAGCATGCAGTTACAATAAGAATTTTTGAAAAAAACACTACCTGTTTACGAGTTATAACCGTTTGAATTAATATACTCATAATTTTCAACGTCATCGTCGTCCAATTTTGTCGTCTTTTACAGGAGTGGAACTACATTATGGTTGGCAAAATGCGGGTGTTTAATATGCCTCTGTCTACTTCTTCAGGGATACGATGAGTAGGTACGTGAGGTGTTTATTTTGGGGAAGTCGAACTAGTGTCGTGAAATAGGGATGTTTCGTCGTTGTAAGGCACCATCTGTGGCGTTACAACTTGGTAAAGGGCTCATGCTGATCGACGAATTAGTTTGTCTTACACAAACACATAATGGAGTAGCACCATACCTCTATATCTGTAATCAATGTACTCGTCTTTTTTAAATTACTTATAAGTGTAGTAGGTTAGGTAATATTCATAAATCATTTCAACCGGGACATATTACCTATTTTGCATTTAAATCTGATGAATGTAGTTGTTGTGAAATATTAGTTTAAATGCTAAAACTACTGAGCAAAATAACACAACATTTTGGCAACTAATAAAGCCCAAAATTCGGTCAAATAGTTCAGAGAAATGTTGGGCAGTAGTTTCGTGAATGTAAGGATTGAGGGAGCGCCTAATGACTTTATCTTCATCAGTCGTCAATGTTCTTGTGAGATTGTGTTTGTAATAGACGTAGTTTTGTAAATTGAATTATTTTCTTTATTAAGTAAATGGCATCTTGATAATTAGACGCACAGATGCCACAGTGGTTTAAATTACTTTGGCAAATAGCACTACGTTGACACTTGAATACGTTGACCCGTTATCGAGTGAACCACAACCCTCTGCTTCTGTGCCTTCATAGGGTATCAGTTAGCCGAGAAGCGATTTGTGTTAAGCCTAAGATAAGCCTAAGATGTTGTTATCATTAAGAAATTCTTCATATTTACATAAACTCGAACAAAGACTATTACCGGGTTTGGATGATTTTAACCTAACCCCTTTTCAGTTATCACGTCTCTTTTAAGCAGGATAGGCATTTCGAGGTCAAACGGTGTATTTTTTTGTTCTCCATTACTTATATACTTTGATTGATGTTTGAGTCATATTGTATAGAAAAGTATGGACTGTTTATGAAACTTAGGAAAAGCATGTTTATTTTACATTTTTTTTTAATTTAATTATTTAGGGGTGATATCGAAACTGACAAACCGCAGGATGTAACAGGTTAATTTTGAATTTTCGTACAATTGTAATAGTAAAATGTAAGGTCTCCTAATTTTAAAATACTATCACTAAATAATTACATTCTTGAAAAATAAATATTATTAATCTTATGCAAATCACATTTAAGTGAACTATTCTCATAGTAAATCGTAACAATTTGATTCAAGTCTATTTTAGTAAAGCTTTCAAAATAAAATTTAGAGTCAGCATCAAATATCCTTGTTTATCCCCAAACACAAATGATCACCGCATTTCGAAGCATTAAATCGTCGTTATGTGCCGCTTTGTCACCGCTCCTCATAAATATCTCAACTGCAATTTAAAATGTAATACATTTTGGGTTATTCTTGTGTTAAAAATTGCAACACCCCTATAACTTATGGGGTGGCTTTGTTCGGCCCGCTCTCGCGGTTCGTTCATGGTAATTTATTGACACAATAGATTTTACTAGAATTGTGCCCACTACTATAAATTTTTTCAATTCAACGGTGACTGTGATTATTAAGGGAAGTAAGGGGCTGTTGTGAATATGTCTGACATCTGATCACTACAGCGTCAACCCGTTTTTATCATTTGTATTTTGGTTTTTTTGAGGTATTGAAATGATAAAAAACAGAGGGAAGGTAGTCTGCAAATGCTTGCTTCTTTAGGGGTTTCACTCTTCTTGAATGAGACCATTCTGTCTTGTTTCTTTAAAAACATACCAGATCAGAACTAGGGGATCGGATAATTAAATCCATATTTATCTAATAGATGGATTTAATAGGAAGAATGCATTTATGTTTTGAAAAGATAGTTTAACAAAATAGTTTGAATATAAACATGCCTCTCAAAAATGTAGTTTCTAATATAAATCAATAATATATAGACAGCCTTTACTATTACGTTTATTTTAACGTAACGGTTATACTACCTATAAAAATTAATATTCTTCTGAGAACAGGTTAAGCCTTAGACTTTGTTACTTAATTTTTGTTACTTTGTTACTTCATGTAACAATAGTATTAGGTAGTATGAAGTTAGCTAATTAGCTATTTACTTTGGCATTTCATAGACTGAATAAATTTATTTTTAGTAGCCGTTTGAATATGTTTATGTAATTAGGCATCAGATTATTCGACTTGAAATCATAACAGGAATATAGCTGCACGAAGACGGTGGAACGAAAATCCACAGAAATACGTTGACTTTGGTCTGAAACACCACAATAATGATCTTAGTAAATTAATTTTCTTATATTGCTATAAATTCTTTTCTTAATTTCTTTTCTGAGACCCAATGTCTCTTTAATATCGCTATATAAAGATCTAAATAGCATATTATTTTAGAATACGAGTTCGTCCGTGGCACTTACACAACAGACCGCGTATGAACCAGACGCAGCTAGTGAATGCACGATGCGTTTTCGACGTGCGTTGACCAAAGAAAAAAGTCGATAACGATGAATTGATTCGTAACTGACATCGGGGTGAGTGATAAAACGGTACTAAATCGTTTACGTTGAATTGGAGAGATAAAAAAAGTCGGAACGTGAATATCTCTATTCTCATCTCAACAACAACAATTAAATCAAGTCGAAACTTTTCATAACGTTTTTGAATAGGCTGACAAATTAAGAGGTCCTGTAACGAATTTTCACTTGTGATAAAAACCGAAAACTAACTGTGAAACTTGTGATAAAGATTAAAAACGTCCATCACCCTCAACACCCAAATTAAATCACAAAGCTACTTTATTATGGGATAGAGGGCAAACGATGAGAATGGTCACCTGATGGTAAGTGACTACTGTCGCCCATGGGCACCTGCAACTCAAAAGTCACAAGTGCGTTACCGGCCTTTAAGGTGGGAGTAGGGGAAAGGCTGGAAGAAGGGGAGAGAGGGAAGGGTTAGGGCCTCCGGTAACCTCACTCACTCGGCGATAATCAACGAAGCATTGCTTAACTGCCGGTTTTCTGTGAGACCGTGTTGTCACTCCGGTCGAGCCGGCCCATAAGTGCCGAATCATGGCTCTCCCACTACCTGTGAATAGGCCACCCTATTCAGAAGTAGTGGGAGAGCCATGCTGCGACAATAAATTGCAAAAGATAAAAATAATAAACATTTTTAAAACCATTTTATTAAACGTTAATCGATTTAAATAAAAATACATGAAAATGTAATGATTTCATTTATCAAAAAATTTTCATGTTAATTCACGTGATTGAAAACCGACGGGATTGGCTTAATTTGAAGTGACGTCAATTGCATACTGACAATTGATATTGTGTATGGTACATGCTATTGATTCAAGTGTTATTTCTTTGTTTTTACAAGTATTACCTTCTATTAACGATAAAAAGGAAGAATTTATGTGTAATAGTTATTAAAGTACAATGGGGTCTCCACTTTTTGGTCTTTGTTAAAGCTGATAGCGGAAATCTCCCACAATTTTTTTAAATAAACCCTCATTTTTACCATACTTAGTTAAAGAATATGAAAACAACGCTATAAGTATAACAATTAATATTGTAAAATATACTTTAAAATAATAGAATATATAAGAAAAAATTAAAACGACAACCCAGGTTTTCACCCCACCCAACAGACCGTCCCACAACTATAGGAGGTACGACTATAAACTCCTTCACCCAACGTATTCACCGGACTTTGCCCCAAATGATTTTCATCTTTTCACAGTCGATAAAATCCAAATCCGATAACGCGGTGAAAAACGCCTTTAATGAGTTCATCGATTCCCATCTCCTGGAATTCTATAGCAGAGGCGAACAACCACCAATATTTCGATTGATTTTTATATATAAAACGGGAATATGCCTGTCTTATAAGTGTTATTCTTGTCTGATTTATTCGACACATATCAAGAGAAAAAAAAAACGTAATAAGTATTATGTATAATAAAGGTTATTCTAATACTCAACAACTTAAGCATTTATATTTTTAATGAGGGTATAATATTTTATTTCAGAGAAACGAGCTATTAAACACACCAGTGACGTTGTAAAATGGCCCTTATGGCTTTGTATTTATGTGAGTATATCGAGAAAGCATAATTTTCAACTTCCTTCCTACACACCTACATACAAGTTAATCATAACTACGGAGCTCTATAGAACATTACAGGGAAGCTAGCAAATCTCTGTTTATTACAGAACATTATGTTTTTATGCTTACCATCGCAGCAGATTTATGCAATATTTTATTACCCAGAAAGAACACAAAGCTACAGATTAATCTTATGTTTACCATCGTCGGTGATTTTTGATGCGGAATCGGGAGAAGTGATATTAAACATTATTTGTTTGTTTAATACATTATTGAATCATACTCTTAACATAAATAAGTATATTATTAACCTATTAGTAGAAATTCTTAGTAGGAGCACGAAATCTGGTAATATATCCAATGGACCATTTCTTTATTGTTCAAAAATGTTAGCTTTCAGCACATCTTCTGTATGTAAACTTTGGGTATTCCATTATAATTCCTTAGTGCTATATCAATGCTGTTTCTGTAAAATCTTCTTTACCGTTGATTAGTGCGACTAAAAATAGTTTTCTGTTACCTATATAAAATATGTTTTTTCTTCCGCTTAGTTAAAGAAAACTAGCGTTCAGCGTTTGATGTCCCAAAGTTTAAATCAATCTTCCTCCTCCTCCTCAATCGTTAAAGTCAATCAGCTTATGATAATCATACCGGATCATTTCGTTGTCCGTTCATATATATATATATCTCGAGATCAGTTTTCCAGGTCCTAGGGACCAGGTAAAGATCTTAATTTGAAATTAATATCAAATACTAAACTCTACGGTTCCCTATATTACCTATTTAACACGGTTTTATTGGCTTCATTTGTAACTGCCAAACAAGGTACACAAATCTAAGAAGTAAATTTTAACCTACTTCTAACTGTCGTACCTAAATCAATCTTTATATGTATATGTAATATGGATGACAATACTATAATATTTGGCATTTTGGAGCTGATCTGATGATGGGACCAGAAGGTGGTTAATGAAATCTTCAGTGGCTACTAGTGTACCCACAGATCAAGGAGTGTACCCCTCGAGTTCGGGCTCATATAATTCGTTTTGATGAATCCAACAGATTGGGCTTGGTAAAGATGGTTTGATGATTAAGCCAGGAGGTGGATAGTGGAAGTCTTTTTTCACTTTTTAATTAAGTTTGCTAATAAAACCTTTTGTTTTGGTTTTAATAAACTATAATTATTTTTTTAATACTCGTAAACTCTCTCATCAACATAAACCTAACGCAATGTAACGTGAGCCACATATATATTCGACTGGCCTGTTGGTCTAGTGGTTAGTGATCCTGACTGCTGAGCCAGAGGTAGTGAGTTCGATTCCCACCTAGGACAAATAATTGTGTGATGAGCACGATCATTTCTTCTGTGTCTGGGTGTAGCTTATCTATAATATGTAGGTATGTATTAAAAAATATATATAAGTATGTTTATCAGCAGTCTGGTTACCATAGTACAGGCTTTGTATAGTTTGGGATCAGACGGCCGTGTGTGAGATGTGTCAAGTTATTAGTTATTATTATTATAATCCTTCTAAGCCCTAAACTTAATTGAGACATCAAAAAATGAAATTGGAATATTTTCAATGAGTGCTATATACTATGGGTATCAATCCTTTTCGAAATAGTCCATATTTTAAACTCGTCTTAAAAGTATCCATAAAGTACAGTAACCATTAGGTAATCTGTACCTCACTTTGCCATTTTACCGATTGTATCTTTAAAAGTAACAGGAGCTTACAATTTTCCATCCAGAAAATATGGAATACGTGCATCGTGTTACACGAGATAGAAAGGCTGTAAAAAGATTTTGTGGAAATTCAACCCTTCATTTGAAATAGTAGCGAACAAAATCTATTAAAGTAAGTAAAGGCAAAGAGGCAAGTCTAGTAATCATTACTGAGTCCTTTTAGCGACAGTTATGCGAAAATATATTTGAACACAGGTTTATTAGTTTCATTAATAAATTAATACTCCTTGTCTTTATATGGGTGTTTGAAAGTGTGGGTTGAAAGAGCAGTGAAATGCAACTGGATTCTAAAGAGAACTGCCAGTAAAACTTCTATGTTTACCTTCTGTTACCTACCATAAAAATGATTAAAAAATAACTAGTTTTCAATTTGATTACTCAGCGAGCTATGGAATGAATTATACTAACTAACCTTCCCTCGTCTCTTTAATAAGTACATGAATAAGCTGATTGAGGGGCTCGGTAGCAGCAATGTTGGTTGCTACATTGACGGGATTGTATTAATAATATTAGTTGAGCTGATGACATGGTGCTCCTGGGCCCATTGATCAGTGCGTTAAGAACCCTACTTAATATGTGTGAGTCGTACGCAGTGACTAGTGGGCTCAAATATTACGCAAGTAAAAGCGAACTGATGGTGTTCAAGGCAGGAACTAAGTGCTATAATACACCTGCTATTATTTTACGTGGCACCACGCTGAACCAGGCCGCTAAGTTTAAGTATTTGGGTCACAGCTCACCGAAAACCTCAGAGATGACCTTGATATTGAGAGGGAGCGCAGGTCGATGACTGTCAGATGTAATATGTTGGCCCACAGGTTTGCAGGCTGTTCTGGTCAAGTAAAAATCACTGTATTCAAAGCATGTTGTCAATCATTTTACAAATGCAGCCTGTGAGTCTACTATACGCAGAGGGCATACAGTGATCTGCACGTCCAATACAATAATGTATTTAGGGTGCTGAAGGGGTTGCCTAGTAGTGCCTTAGGTTAGGCATGTTTACCGAAGCTACAGTGGACGGCTTTGCTGCGGTCATGCGTAAGCGGTACACGTCAATACATGCTGTCACGAGTGTACAGTTGCGCCAACAGCATTCTATTCGCATTGGTAAATCGGTGAGACTCTTCGATACTGTAGGACACCCTGCGGCCACGGGAATAACGAGCTGCTCAAAATGGCGGGGAAAAACTGGATGAGGAGAGCTAACGATCGAGCTCAGTGGCGTACATTATGAAAAACTGATGATGATGATATTGACATAAAAAAAATACTTCAGCCTAATGTCTCTTAGCCATTTAGTAGAAAAATACTAAAATAATTATCTTGTACTTTGTAGAGGCAATATTTAAACAACGAAAATGGTTGTGTTGAGTTTATGTTGTTATTTAAATGTTCCGCCTCCGCAACTTTCGGTCTGTGTAAGAATCTCTGTAGAAATACTTTATCTTGACGTAAATGGAACTCAACCAATGCTTTAATTAAGATAAAGGATTTATTTGTTCTTTATTGTGTACCATAATAAGTAATACGTTTATACAAATTTATTTATTTCCTAAGGAACGGTTTAGTTTCCTCATTTACTTTCGATAGCCATTATGATATTCTGGCAGTACTTCATTATGATTAGCTATTTTATTACTATCCTTTACGTAATAAATACACATGACCTCGTTTTTTTTTAGGGCATGTTCAGATAAGACAAACATAATCTTGGATTACTTAGTTATCAACTATCAGAACACTATCTCTTCGTCGCCTCATGGAGACTATTTTTGTTCCGAATAAATAAAATAAAACAAACTAGTTATTAACTAAACGGCTATTAGATATCCTCAAAATCATGGCAAAAATTTATTCACAATTGTAAAATCAACTCTATTGTTGCAGAATTGGCAATAATACAGCACCGATAAAATAATAGAACTCACTGTCTCTGGATACCTTGGTACTGTGGATGTGCTAAACCTTTAATAGCGGAGGCTCGTTGTAGGTGCTAGGAAATAAATATCTGTAAAAATAAAACAAAGCTATCAGAGGCAGAACGGCAGCCTGTCAGTGTTTATTGTGATCTAAACCTATGTAAATGTAGAATCAAACAAACATATGTGAATTTTGAAATGCTAATAGACTGCTGCCTGTTGACGGCAGTCACAAATATTCTGAGTCTATTCAATGAAAACTTAAGAACCTTAGAAGGTATTTAAGAAGTCAAGAGACTTGTTATTAATAAGTAATTAGCGAACTTTAAAATAATTTTACGTTACATGTTTGTAAAAAAGTAAATTGATTATTTTACAAAATTATTGTCAATAATGGCGTATTATGCGACAACAAGCTACTCGTACTAGTAATAAATGATAGAACCAGTATCTATGCTAAAACTATGAAAAATGATAAAGCAGAAGTTTATACGACATCGGATACATTATGTGGCGTAAAATATACTTTTATTTTCTGATGCCTTTTTGCTATCTTTTGGCTTAGTGAGAACAAATCCTTATGTTGGCGGCAAGCCATGAAAGAAAGGGTACTTGTTTTTATAACTGTCAGTAGTTGCAGTTAGCGGGTTTATGGTATAACTTTATGGCACATTGTCAGCAGGTTTTTCAGTTAATCAGTATCAAACGAAATGATCTTTGGCCGTCTACACTATAAGAGTTAACATATTCAGTATTTTATAACTGAATAGCAGTGAGTGAGTAAATAGGTTAAGGTGAATGATTGAACATAAATAGGACATAATTCAAGTGCATTTTTTGTGTTGATTCAGTGTTTGAATTGTTTGGTTCACAGTGTTTCATTGTTTGGTTCACCGTATTTCAATTGTTTGGTTCACAGTATTTCAGTATTTGAAGTGTTTCAATTGTGAAAAGATAAATGAGAAATGGTTCCTTTTTTATTGTGTACTTAATAACTTCAGTGGTAGGTACTCTCTGAAAAAATAATTCTATCGCTTGGTCAAAATAGCTAATTATATTTTAGGTGCCATAATTTAGCATTCGAATGTACCTAAATGTGTCTTGTGTAAATGATCATTGTCTTATATTGCGTGTTGGATGTTGCTTGTTATAATCTGAACCATAATATTTTGTCCATTTCATTTTAACAACATTTCAAAAATTTTAAAATCTTTATTGTTTAAGACAACGACGAACTAATAAGTCCATTAAAGGGAAGTGTCTTCAACAAAACGTAAGGCAAAATCTCTTAACTTTCTATAGAGCTCGATAGATGGCGTTAGTGGAAAAATAAAATCGCGTTATGGTTTCGTTACCTCCGGCAATATATAAACTTGCACTGTGTAATCTTGCATTAACTTTGCGCAGAGGCAATATCGTAACCAATGAGGTTTATCCGAGGTGCGATTATTGCTAGTTGAAAACTTTACCAATACCCCGCCGTGTGGACGTGAAATACCGTCCGCTATGGCAATTTTTGAAAGGCTTTAAGTAGCCTGATTAATCATGTAAAGTATGTAGGTTAACGTTTTACGTTAGAATTTACGCAAATTTTAACTTCTAGTCTGTTCTAGTAAGAATAAATCTCATCTCAATTTAATAAGTCTAGTTTATCGGAAATTAACATCAGAGCTATTAATAAAGGTGCTTTTGCACTTATGTAATGTATGTTGAATGAAGCGTTGCAGTGTGCTATCGGATTCAATGCCCGTCTCGTAAGACAAACGGTAGCGCACTCATGAATTATTCACATAAATCTGATCTCATGCTAGTTCTACGCTAATATTTGAACGAACGTACGAGCGTACCTGCCACTAGCGGATTAGAAAAAAGGCTTGAACAGCTTTTTGATTTTAAAGATCTATTTTAACTTAAGAAAAGATGATGTGCAGAATAATGTTAGTTATTAATATTATTTACCATTTTACCGAAACACTTAAAAATGGCCCTGGTGCACGCGTCAAGAATTAGGTTATTCTCGTGACAAGCTTTGATGCATTTGACACCGGGCTTGTTTTTTATAGAACCAGCTGATTGACATAGTTTTCAAAAATTTTGTGATGTGAACTGTGGAGTGTTTCCAAAGAACTGTTGGGTCCGGGCTAATCGTTTCGTAGTTCATAAGAATTAGAAATATTTTAGTGATAAGGAGATTTAATGTGATTGTAGAATTGAGTTTAATTTTCTAGTTTTTTCATGGGACATGATATTTTTCTAAAGGATTGAAATAAATACAAATAAACATTTAAAATTATTTTGCTAGCAGTTTTAGTTTAGCTGCAGTAATGTTTTGTCACATTTCATAGAAGCTGGTACAACATAACTTTATAGTTTAAACAATAATGTATGCAAACTTAATTAACTTAATGGTTTAAAGCTATAAGCTGTTGTAATAATTTTTTTTGCAGCATTTTACTTGCATGAATAATGTTGTTCTAAATTGTAATTTATATGAGGCAAGGGATTCATTTATTTTTATATAAACTATCTGTGATAACGGCGGCCTTCGTACAAAAATGTCTACTCTCCCCTTTTTGTACATAGAAAACCTGTTTTAATGTACTTGGAACATTTGAAGTTGACATTTTGCCGATGCAAATGCAAAAAGAAATAAAGTTAATCCATTTTGAGACTGCTTTTCGCCTTAATGACATATATATATATATATATAGCACATATTTTTTTATTATTGACAATTTGTATTTATTTATAAACAAGAATTTGTGAATATCGAAGGTTACATACAAAAAATAAAATCTCTTTAAGGATAACTGGTTGCGAAACTCGGTTCCAATGTCGAGAAAATTATTACTTGTTGGTAACCGGTACCGTAGGAAGGGAAAAAATCTTCTATTGCAACAAGTTGCCAAGAAAGAAGATAAAATCCTCTTTCACAACTGCTTGCGATACTTAGTGGCCGAAGTTCGTTTGCCACCAACTAAAATATGTAAACGTAATTTTCATATAAATCAATGTATTCTAATATTTCTTAAATTCTTCCTCAGCTCTTGTAGCAACTACATAGTAAATTATGTCTCATAGTAATGTTTTAACCGATTGCAATTAAGAAATAAAAAATACAATTCCACCGCCGTTCGAGACATTAATGATGCAAAAGTATCTAATTTTCAGCAGCTAGGGACGTCAAGAGAGGTTTTGGCTCTCTAGTCACAAATCAGTAGGATTATTTAAAGCAAAAAAGGGATACAGGAGGTTTGTCGAGCATTTTGTGTTAGTAGTTTTATATAGATTTTTTAAAGTTAAGTCTACTGATAAAGTATTTTTTATTGTTAGGTTTTTGTGTCATAATTTTGACACGAATTGAAATTATATCCTTGACCTTGACCTATTTCTAATACAGTACCCATGTCTATCACTGACCTGTTAGTCTAGTGGCTAGTGATCCAGACTGCTGAGCCAGAGGTCCTGAGTTCGCTTCCCACCCAGGACAAATAATTGTGTGATGAGCATGATCATTTGTTCTGTGTCTAGGTGTATTATTTATTTATAACAATATGTATTGCCCGCGACTTCGTTCAAATTCATGCGAATTTTGGTGAAATCTATCCAAATTAATTAAGATTTTTAAGATTTTTAATATTTGTTTTGTAAAAAAAAAAACTCATCCAATAACTCAACTTCTAATTAAAATTAAATATACTGTTGGGTTTTCCAAACTGCCATTAAGTTTTCGTTCCGTAAGTAAGTATTAGGAAACAAAAACAAGATAGATAAAATCGGTTAAGTCAGTCTCAAGCTATTTATAAGTATGTTATCAATTATCTGGTTACCATAGTACTGGCTCGGCCTAGTTTGGGATCAGATGGCCGTGTATGAGGTGTCTCAAGTCAAGTATCTATGTACAGATATAATTTAAAAATACTTTTTCAAATTGGAACTATGGAAATGGAACCCAACTAAAAACCTGTTCGTGTTGCGGTCTAAACTTTACTACAATTCTTAACCCCTGAGGCTGAGTCAGACTGTTACCACGGCCAGTGGAACCTGGTCGAAACGTCAGGCAATTTAAACGTATATTATCCCTATTAAGTACCTGGTCACGTTAATTCGTATGTGGGAGAGCCATGCTTCGGCACGTATGGCCGGCTTGACTCCGCTCGATACCACTGGTCGGCCGGCCGGCCAGCCGGTTGTGAAGCAATGCTTGCATTGCATTTCGCCGCGTGAGTGAGGTTTCCGGAGGCCCTAACCCTTCCGTCTCCCCTATTCCCATCCTTCCCCTCTCCCCTTTTCCTACTCTTCCCAACCTTCCCCCTTTTCTCCTACTCCCACCTTAAAGGGCGGCAACGCACTTGTGACTCTCGAGTTACAAGTGCCCATGGGCGGCGGTAGTCATTTACCATCAGGTGACCCGTCTGCTCGTTTGCCCCCTAAACCATAAAAAAAAAAAAAATCCCGTCAACATAACTATCATGGAAGGCGGAAAGTTTAACAGTGAATTTGCTAAATATTTGTGTTAGGAAGGCTCACGTCGGAACTTTGTGGAGTTCAAACTTCGTGGCTAGTCGATTGCAAATCTCATGAAATAACTGCAATATGTCTTCGTCTCTTAGAGATCCCAGAATGCGATTACTAACTGCTATATCTTTATGTACATAACGGGCCTATTAGTCTAGTTTTTTCGATCCTCACCTAGGACAAATAATTGTGTGATGACCAGGATCATTCTATGTTTGGGTGTAATTTATCTATATATAATATGTATTTAGTAATATATAAGTATGTTTATCAGCAGTCTGGTTACTATAGTACAGGCTCAAGTTATTATTATTATCTAAATTCCTAGTTGGCATCCTATTTCCATTCCGCATTAAATCGAATCGACCTATCTGTTAATACACCCGACTCTGTTACAAAGTTAATGTCCATGAGAAACTATATTGATATGGTTGGTTCTGCGTAATAAATTTACAAATAGAGCTGCGACCGCCACTCTGATTGCCTCACTATTGTTCCGATGCATTGGCTTCGAGTGCACAGGGACTGGAATAGGAACTACATATCACTGTTATAAAATGTGATCGTTAAACACAGAAATATACGAAATGTCGTCGGTAACTTTTTTATTTTTCTTCGTACTAGCTTTTAGCCGCGGCATACCTTTTACCTTTTCAGGTATTCTTCGTTAACAGTATTTTTTTTCTAGATTACATGAACTCTATGTCCTTTTCTGTACCCAAGCAATAATAGCCCAGTCAACCTAGCTGTTTTATGATCCATACCGATGCCTTTCATGCTGTGGTTCGTAAGCGGTGTGCCTTTATGCTCAGACGTCTGCGCGACAGCCCCAACAGCATACTGAAGACAATCGCTGATAGGTGGAGCAGTCCGCTGCTCGCCCACTAGAACAACTTACATTGCTGGCCTGCTGCAGTGTGCCCGCAGTGGGGGCTATTTTATATTATTTTATTTCATTGACCACCCAAACTGTGTAATACTAACACTAGTGTTAAAAAAATTGTTACTAACAATATGGACCTAAGTCTGAAAATATATTATAATTAATCAAGTACAGAAACATTATTATTTATCAAGACTCACCATGTTGAATGTTTACATCCTTAAACTTCGATCTTCCATACAGACTTTCATCCCCCATGTCACCCTATTCAAGTTTATTTGCGTGACAAAAATTAAGTAGAAACTTGTTTATCTCCGAGGTCCTATCTAGCTCTATGCCAAAATCTCAGTAAAATTGTTTCAGCAGTTTACGTGTGGAAACGTAACAGACAGACAGAATTCCCTTCGCATTTATATTAGTTAGGATGATCTTTATAGAGAATGTAAACCACTATTGTAATGTACTCAAAGATTGGCAATCTAGGCAGTTGACGGCCCAGCTATAATAGTCGTCAATTTACGTAGCCCCGCAATTTTGTCCCAACTATGACACCTCTATTTCTTTTTGGTGTATAATATCATTGTATAAAAGTATAATTAAAATAAAAGATTTTTTAACCTTGCTGTATGTGATACAGTGACCCATCCCTAGATTTATATTCCAAACTTGGGCAAGGCGATAAGGAGATTTTACCCTTTTTACGTCAGAAACAAGTCACGGGGGAAGAAATATTTGCGCCACTGGTGGGTTTTACCTCATAAACGTTTTGTTCAGTCGCTTTTTAGATTAAAGATTCATTATTTTGTTCTGTGTGTGTGTGTGTAATTGGAACAAAGTTCTTTATTGCACGTTACATTTCAGACGCTCGGCGACGACGGCGGCGAGACGGAAAAAAGTGTTAGCGCAACGAAAAGTGCTGATTTATTTTATATACGCCATCTGTGGATTTTGCGCGATACTACTGTAATTTGAATTCGGTTGTATACTAATAATCCACATATTAGTTCAGGCAACCTTTACAGATGGCGTAATTTTAATTTCTAGTTTTTAAATATTTACTATATTTTGATACAATTTATTCAATCCATTAGCTGCATAGCGAAAGGAACTTCATTCCAATCGAGTGTCCCAAAGACACCTTACGAGTTTTTCTTCACATTATTAAGTCATAATTTATTTCACATAAATTTTATTTCAGGTATTTAATAATAATATTTATATATTTTTATAAATAACTAATTTTAATAACATGCTTTGTTTATAAAATCCTCCGACTTCTAATCACACTTTACACTTACACAATACAATACAATTTTAAGTATTTTAGTTTTGACAATTTTATTAAAATTAGTTTGATGTACAATATTAGAACAAAAAGAATTATAATTTAATTATGTCATATTGATTGTTTGGAAAAAAGCGGACACTCTGGCATTCGAACTTCGAACATATATATATACTCTCTGATACTCTGAGATAATATGCTGGCAGTGCAGATACTATGCTGACTATAGTTGCGACCCCAATGGCGTGGACTTGATTAGAGCAGATGTCTCCATCATTGTAGCTTGTAATAAATTGATGCACACACTTTGTCCATATCCATACGGAATATTTTTTTTTCTGTCAAGTTTTTTTTTTATTAATTTGTGATCTCGGAGAGTACCAAAAGCAGTTATTTACTATATAAAGATAATTTCTTTGCATGTTTACAATATCGATCAAAACGTAGGTATTTTTTTTAAACAAACTTGAATACTGTATTTCGTTTAAAAATCCAAACTAGACATTTACAAATTAATCTGTAACAATGTATGTATACATACTCACATAATATATGTATGCATTTTGACTGGCCTGTTGGTCTAGTGGTTAGTGACCCTGACCGCTATGCTTATAGGTCGTGGGTTCGATTCCCACCTGAGCCTGGGTGTTCTTTGTGTCCGTTATTTCTATGTTTGTAAAGTCCCCCGCGACACAGGAGTAATTCCTAATGCGGGAGTTGTCTTTTAAAGAAAATAAAAAAAAAAAAAAAAAATGCATCAAAACTGTCTATTTACAGCTTTCGAAAACAAAAAACTTACTTACTTACTTTAATTACATTTAAAAAACGCCACCACATCTAATAAGTTTTTATTCATTTCCGAAAAATTGTTTGAATAACTATAAATAACCATTTTTCATCAGACACTCCTCAAATATGAAATTCAATGTCTCATCCACGTTAACACAATCCAGTGTAGCAGATATGACGGTAACATCACGGTCTGCGGTCGCCATGACTGCACTGCCCTTTAATCAGAGCCCTTTGATGCATCGCAGTATGGGTTTTACAATTTTAGTGATTTATTGCACATATGGACTTCACAATTTATTTTTGCGTGAGTATGAGCTTGTTTAGTTTTGTATGAATGTTGTTGTATTGACGTGGGAGAGCCATGCTTCGGCACGTATGGGCCGGCTCGACTCCGCTCGATACCACGGCCTCACAGAAAACCGGCAGTGAAGCAATGCTAGCATTGCATTTCGCCACGTGAGTGAGGTTACCGGGTACTAACCCTTCCCTCTCCCCTCTCTTCCACCCCCTCCCCCTCTTCTCCTACTCCCACCTTAAAGGGTGGCAACGCACTTGTGACTTGAGTTACAGGTGCCCATGGGCGGCGGTAGTCATTTACCATCAGGTGACGCATCTGCTCGTTTACCCCCTATACCATAAAAAAAAAAACAATATTGTAAAAGTTTCTGTTGTTCGCCTTTTCAGATTTAGCAACAATGCTTAAACGTAGAGCGCCACATAAGTTTTGTCCTATGTAAACTATATATCATAATATTGTGATTTGAAGTCATATCCATTGGAGGCAAGGAATTCTTTGTTCGGTTTTTAAATTAAATTTCTAAATGAAAATGGCGAGCTTCTTTTGCTATGACATTCGTGTAATTATTTCGTATAAGTAAGCGTGGTAGTAGTGTAAGTAAGTAGTGCACTGAGGGACCATAGAACGGTTGTATATTCAATTCAATCGCGGCAATTTTAATTTGGAAGGTGATGTAAAGCATACAGAAGAATGTTTACCCCAAATATAAGATGCATTCGAAAATGAACGACCAAGACTCGATACTTGGCCTTTAAGATAACGCCCCTGCACATCGAGCCGGCAAAACTACGGACTAGTAGCACCAAGTTGGAATCAAATTACTGGGACCCACTTTTTAGTTTGGGACCGCTTTGCGACTCTGTGCGCTATTCGCGTATGTAAAAAGGTAACTGAAGGGACACAAGTTTTATAGCGATGAGGAGCTTATAGGAGATATGCGGCTGTGTCCCAGAGGGATACTGGAGCAACGTGCTCAGCACTTGGTTTACACGTATGAAGACCTGTAATTGCTACCGAAACGAAACTACTTAGAAAAAAAAATTACAAAGTACGACAAAACTTATGTAGCTGGCTGGTTATTGGTGTCAATAACTATTACGTGATCGCGTTAATTCCCGTAGATATACATAATTATATCACGGAATGCGAAAGTTCAAAAGTTAGTAATCTGATATCTAAATATAAAGAAAGTAGGCTAAAATACTCAAGGGAGGTCTTATCACTTTACCACGTATGTATAATACTATAATAAGTTTATAATATTCTAAGGGTCTATAGGTTCTAAGGGTATTAAAATATGAAATTCTTAATTGGTAACTAATCATTTACAAATTTTCTTTTACCCAATATTTTGATAATAAATGTATATATAGAATATACATATTTGTATTTTTTCCTAGAGCCGCGTCGCCGCCGATTGTATAACGCTGGCTGAATACATCGGAAAAATAATTGAAATTTACATGTTAATTGACTTAAATTGGCATTGCACGACGTGAAAACTCTTTCATAAACATGTTTATAAGAACAATTGCGAATATTATAAAGTTTTGCTACTTGTGTGCATATCATAAATGTCAATGTAATCAATATGTAAATCAGTCCAACTGTGATCACAATTCCATCGAAACGGTAAACAGGTATATAAAAAGGTATGTTATGAATATAACAAAATACCAATTTACACTTTTTCAATTAGCGTAGGCGGCCATTACACGCTCATCACTTGCATGAGCGCAACCATCAGTCAATTCTAAAAGTCATAATTTATTGATCGTTGCCTAATGTAAAAATCAAAATAACCAGATGTTGGAAAAGTATTTCTTATAGACAACCTTTAAATTGAAAAAAGAACAATAGTATACAGAAGAAATTATATTCTATTATGTGGTTAGTAGTTAAAATAGTTAATAGTGTGTCCAGCAACGAAATGGTGCATAGTGTACTTTAATTTAACAATTCACAATCCACGAGCCGCAAGGTTTTCACAAAAACTAAACAAATTGTGACTGTAGAAAGTCGGGACTCGTAATAATATTCCCAATTGTTTGTTCGTGTTTTGACATATACGGAACCATGTTCCTGTCGCGTGACTAACTGTCCCCATTTGACAACTGTGAAAGATTTTTATTTGGAACACTTTATCTTGCCGCGGGACTGAATGGAAAAGCTGTGTTACTGTTCCCCAATTTATTTACTCTTGTTTGTTCAAATTACAATTGACATACGTTTACTTTTTGCGTGTCATTTACTTAATATACATAATGTAAATTATGTAAATATTTAAATATAAATACTATTTAAAATGTGATTTCGAATTTATTTATCCTGATATCAGTTTTTATAAAATTTGTAAATATTTTTTTTATTATTTATTTGGCAGTCTGAAAGCGGTTGAATATTAAATGGCAAGATTAAATTTCACAAATTTTTTTGCTGTACACATAAATTAAGATTGATTATGCAATAATAAAGAACTTTTAGGCTAACTGTATAAGAAACAAAAACTGTTATTATTTAACAACTTTTAAAGTATGAACAACTTAAAAATAAATTAGTTAAACAATTTTACTTCCTACCTAGGGTATACCCGAGTTCCTTGCAATAGACCTATTTGTGTCTGCACGCAGTACTCCTTGCGTTGCAGTACCGGTGGCGCAAGGATGCGCTAGATCGGGACGACCGACCAGTGCCTCGTGAAGTAGAGGCACATCGGGACGAACTCCGCCAGATCCTGGTGGCGGAGTGGGAGCAGCGACTTGCGCGATCTAGTGCGGAGCACGCCGCTATAGCGGCGGTAAGACCTACGAGAGTGGCTGGAGAGAGGGCACGGGGCCCTCACCTTCCGGATGACGCAGGTGCTTTCCGGACACGGTTGTTTCTGCAAGTACCTGTGTCGGATCGGCCGGGAGCCGACGTCACGGTGCCACCATTGTGGTAACTGCCCCGATGACACGGCGCTGCACCCACTGTCGGAATGCCCAGCCTGGGGTGACCAGCGCCGTGATCTCGTCGTGGCAGTCGGTGCTGCGGGTAGTCTCTCGTTCCCATCCGTAGTTCTGGCTATGGTTCGGAGCGAGAGCGCATGGAACGCTGTCGCCTCCTTCTGTGAGGAGGTGATGTCCGCAAAGGAGGCGGCGGAACGGGAGAGAGATCGGAGTACAGCTCTCTCTGCCCGCAGCAGACGCACCGAGCGCCGGAGGGCATTTAATGACCTCCAGCCACCTTAGGAAGTGGCCTGCGGGCGGCGAACTTTTTTGGGGAAGTCGTCGTCCGAACAGATACAGGCCCGATAGGCAGTACGCAGTGTTCCGTGCGCGCTCTCAGAGGAGTGCGGCCGACGGGTGATGGTCGCACCGGGTGACGGGACCCGTCTAGGGTGAGACGGGTTAATGCCTGTCGGGGGTTGCGGAAGAATGCAAAAGCGATTCTCGCTCCCCTGATAGGCGATGCATAGGCAAGTAGTGGAACACCGGGGTGGTTTTTAGTCGGTAAGAGTCCGACAGACCCCTTCGCCTCCCCAAGGCGGAGGACATCCATGTAGGATCTTCCACCTCGTCAACAAAAAAAAAAGACCTATTTGTGTCGGAACACTGTGTGGTTTTAGTCGGCTACATTCTGACATACCACTTCATTGCCAGCCCCGGTGAGGTGATGACCCGTGGGGGGTTTCCACACGAAAAAAAAGTTATACCATTTTATTTTCCCAGGGGTTCCCTTTCCAGAGTAAACCTGAGACCCGGCCATAAGACTCGGTGACGTAACACCGTGGAGTTTAGTCGGTTCCAGTCCTACATACCGTCTTTGACCCGTGGGGGTTTCTACACGCAAAAAAGGGATACAGTCTTTTAAAGAATCTATATTAAGATAACTAAAAGTCGTGCATTACACCCACATTTACAAAACTACGTATGGGTGTGTCTTGTACCCCGTACCTAATATTAAGCTTTGTAGCTTATGCTATCTACTGAGTATGTTCAGAAATTCCTAACTTTGCTGTTGAGATTTTCCTACAAAAAAACTCAATATAATAATTAGCTTGACCCGGGAAATAGACATAGGATCTCAAGCAATACAAAAATAAGGCCTAAGTTATACCACGGTTAAGTTATACCAGACTGCAACCAAATTATTTATTACTATATATATTATTGTCTTTTCATCATAAATAAGTTATTTAGGCGTCAGAACACAGGCCTTATTAAGGGTGAGGCTCCAAGTTGTGTGAAGATCTAATCTATGTAGAACGTCTTCCCCTAGTCACGCGATCTCGCAACTTGACAGCCAATTACGTGATCTGAACCCTTTTGCGAGTGGTGTTGTGGAATTTTCCTTGTGTATAAAGTTGGAGGGATCAAAGTTGTACCTATTTAACAAGAGCTTGGAGTATGATGAAACTAAAGTTCCTGACACTACACACTAATGCTAAAAACACAGACTTGAAGTCTGTGTTTTTAGCATTCGTATTATAATAATGCTTCTTGAAGCGGGCAATCAGCCAATCAATGATCAATCAGTTGAATCAATTGTTCATGATAATCGGTTAAGTAGTTAAGGTGTGAAGGTGTAACAAACAAACAAACTCACTTTCGCATTTATAATATAAGATAGGACTTGTATTACTTATTTTTCTTCTACAAGAAGTTGCTCAGGAGGTAGTGGTAAGTAACTTAATCAAAAATAGATTGCTTAGCACAACAAGCGTCAGGTTGTGATAAAATAATATTGTTATTATTTAATGCAAAACATTTATATTAAAAATATGTACTAAATAAATACTATTATTATACAACCCTACGTAGTGGCGTAATACGATGACGGACCTATTTTTACTAGAATTCGAACGTTACTTTTACATTTTATTATTCTTTGTTATTCCTGTTTTTGTTAAGGCTGGTTTAAAATTTCAACCTGGCTTTAATTTTGGATTTTTTTACCATTCCCTACTGACATCGTTAATAAAAGACTCCTACCGACATTAATAAACACACCTGATTAATAAATTAGCCCTGTCTCCTCACAGAATAATCCCATCTTAAAGTTTCAACATATAAATAAAAGAGCATGATATTTAATTTAGCAGAACATTTTCCGATTACATAGTTGATGCAACCCCTCAGGCACGGAGGGTTCTCCCGAGGGATGTGTCCGGTGTCGGGCTTATATTTACACCACAGAACAGGCACACCCTTGCGGCCTCGTACGGTCAGCGAGAAAACTCGGTGATTGAAGTAAATAGAAAAGTTGACGATACAACATATGGCACAAGGGATGATGACATATTTCGGTAAGCAAGGCCACTTTGGCAAGGGCCTGATTAATAGTGAACTAAAATGAAATGAAACGAAATTTGTTTATTTGCATAGAATACTACCTGGTACCAGGTATTACATGGATGGTTTTGGATCAATGCCATATTCTGCCTTGTTTTGGCATGCTTAGTGAAAGTTATAGGAGAAAAATATTCGGAATATGTGAGGGTTTACAAACAGAAACTTATTAAGAATGAACTTTAGAATGTCGCATGTAAAATATGTACATATATAAACTGCTGAGTGCCAATAAGTTATAACTGTTAGTTTTGTTCCAGATTCGAAAGGATGCCAATCCCTCCAACGGATGTTTATAACAGCATTACGCTAGAAATAGTAGTTATATTCGCTTACGACAATGACATTTTCTCCCTAAATTGGCAAAACCTGGAAGTTGGAAATACTATGCGCTGTAAAGCAAGCTAACTACTACACCAGTTAAAAAACATTAATAATAACTATGGTTGATAGAACACTCTCTCTAGAGAGTGAGTGTTTCTCTAGAAACAGAACCATGTTCGAACGTGGGTTACCAGATTAAGTTCTATTATCTTACATCACTCAACATCTTCAAACAGCTTTTAGCCGCGACGCTGTATCAGAATTGAATAGTTGTAGTTTTGTCTGGAAAGACAATAAAAGGCGGAAATGGAATGCCGACTGTTATGTACTAATATCCACAACACTTGGCGAGTGGCGAGGCGACCACTTTAACCATAGCGCCATCTGTGCGGTTCAATATATACTTTGAATCAAAACTTTCATGAGTGTTATTAATATTTACTCACATGTGTATTTGAGAGAATGATGCCCGACTAGAATCGAATTCGAGGGTGACAGGCGCTACACTCACAGATGTCCCGATAGGCCGCCGACCCCATGATAAATGCCTATGGCATTAAGTCTACCTTTGCAATGTATTTGCAGGAAGTATTAATAAATAAAAAAGTAAATAAATCCTCTTTGAACCTGAAAATAGTCGGGTATCAATGAGATACCCTACTTCTCATAAATATTCGTTACATTAGGATATTAGTGAATAATACCTTCAATCTTACTCCGAATATAAAAAATACGTGTACAAAAAGTTACAAGTCATCCATCATAATTTGTTAATATCCTCTTTCCTAAAATTATTTTACTCCAGTAATCGATTTCCTTCCTCTTCTTACAACTCTTACAAGACATCAATTTATTGAGCCACAACAAATTGGCAAAATTGCGTATTAATTTCCATCCCGCCCACCTTTCAGTTATCTACAAAAAGAACGCTTATTAAATAAACTTGTGAAAGAATATTCTTGAAAAAAAATCTGCGACTTTTTACATGAATTTTCCGAAATGAGGAAATAATTAAGGGTATAACTTTACTTCGATGGAACTTTGTACCTTTTTTTCTGTGAGATTTTTGTTGTAAAACTTGGCAATAAGAATGCAAGACAGATAAAATTTAATTTTAAAAGTTTGATGATTATGAGAACGACGATTCGCATCCTGGCGTGTAAAAGTTTTCATTCATTTATCATAAGTATTTATTTTAAAATACTAAGCTTACCGTAGATTTTATTCAGTAATTCTATTTCTATAAATACATCCACATTCCATAGCACTAGTCATCAATCACATGTACAGTGACGCATATTAAAGAATGACATTTAGATTAAACGCTGCGTTGGATTAGCTTAACAGTATAACAGTTCTAGTTTGTTCTAGTTTATTTGTCAGAAAATAACTAACCAATGAAAACTCTTCAAGATCAAAATTTGTTCTCAACAATTAGGTCATCAACTCAATGGGATGACCTTTACTATAAACAACGAGTTTGACAAAATATGTTTATAAATTATTAAAATAGATACATTTTTTTACAATGTCTAGTGTACTAATAACGTTTGACAACATGCCGCTTTCTGCTTTCATTAGTATTATAGAATAAACTATAGAACGGAAAATATTTTTGCTAGACTCACAAAACTGCCAAGTCTGACAACTTGTTAAATGATGGCAGAAAGGCGTTCCGACAGAAGAAAAGACAAAGAATAAATAGAATATAAAACATCGCTGTAACAAAAAAGCCAACGAAGGAAAAATAATTCCAAGGATCACTTGTAATTCCCGAAGTAAAATGTTATCCGTCTGTTATCAAAAGTATTGCTTTTCAAATAAATATCCTGTTTCGAACATCCACTCCCGGAGGAAGTCGTTAGTGGGGCTATCGCATTTCTTTTGGTCCGAGGTCCGGAACTCGGCAAAATTTTCGCTAAACACTCCCATTATATTTGTAAATGAAAAATTTACGCTGGTCTGAAGATAAAAGGAAGCAAGGCGGGCTGAAATCGATCCATCTCAATTTGGTCGGATAAAATTATGTTGACAAGTTTTAATGTAAGGTCGGGAAAATGTTTATTTTTTGAGAGTGTGACGTAGGGAGAGAAATGTTCGTTACTCTTAATACAGGGGAGAATTTCGTAGAACTTTTTCGTTAAATCTTATTACTTGAGATGTGGAAATGCGTGACTGCGATTCGGAAATGAATGGTCCTGGGGCGGGTATTTTTTTTTTATGATAGCTAATTCCTATTTGCATTCGACAACATATTGTTTTTACCGTCTGCAACATATTGATGTTAAAACCACATGTGAAAAAAAAAGTATTGATATTGATCAATACTTTTTTTTCATAAAATTGCTCAGCAATTATTTGAAAACATCCATAAAAACTAAGTGTTAGTATATAATTGCCACTTATATAAGTAGCAATTATATATTAACACACAATATCATAGCAACAATGAGTTGCTTTGTCAAAAGTCATTAAAACAATGGATAAAAAATAATACCGTATCTGCCTGTAACGATCTATTTCCGCCCGAACCGCCCGTTTCCAAGTGGTTGAGCCTTGAGAGAAGAAATCAGGAAAACGAACTCACGGTCAAAACAGAATATTTGCGTACTACTTACTCTATAGCAAAGAGTACGTGTCATCTGTAACCAACGATCATCTTAATAAGGGTGCCGACAATAGTATTTCAACAGTTTATTACCTCACTGTCCTGAATTATAAGACTTCGTATGTACTGTTACCTCATAAATGACGATCCATTTAAACATCAACTCCTATTTTTTAAGGGGACTTTCTAAAATTTTTAATGTGTTAAAAAATTCATTATTCAAAATTTCAATCCCTAATTTTAACTTCAGAGGTTGAATTTTCAAAAATCTTTTCCTAGCGGATACCCACTTCCTGTGAGGAAACTACCCGAAATTTCAAGTTTGTAGTATTTATTTCATCTGTGATTTCGTGATTAATCAGTGAGTGGTATTTCACTTTTATAAATGGATCCAGTTTTTTTTTTTTTAAATTGCATTTTTACAGGAAATACAACTATGCAGTTGAACTTAAAATGCAAAACTGTATCTGTAAATCTGTATACAAAATTTCATCAATATCGTTGGAACCGTTTCCTAGATTCAGATTATATATAATATAAACATATATATACAAGAATTGCTCGTTTAAAGGTATAAGTTAGATATACATACATATACACGTTCACGCGTGTAACCCCGATGATGTAGGCAGAATCGTATTAGACACCCATATTTTGCCAACTATAATTTCATTGAATTCACGTGATAGGGGATCATAAGCCTATTTCCGTCAACTGGGCACTTTGGGAATTAAAGATGGGAAAATTGGGAGTATATTGAACGGGAAAGGTAGGTAAGAAGAGAAGGCAATGGAAGGAAAGATTATGATATTAGTATAGGTATGTATAATATACTTTTAATATATATATATATATATTTTTTTTTTTTTAAAAGACAACTGCCGCATTGGGCATATTCCTGTGTCGCGGGGAGCTTCACAAACATTCAAACAACGGACACAAAGAACACCCAGACTCGGGACAAATATTTGTAGATCACACAAATTTTTGTCCCGTGTGGGATTTGAACCCACAACACTCGGCGCGGCGTAGTGGCGAGTTGACCACTTAAACCATTGCGCCATCCGTGCAGTCAATATTAAACAAAATAACCACGCCAATATATAATACCTTACTCTCTCTTATGGTAGTCATTTTTCATATCTTGTCATTATATTTGCATGTGTATTTTCTTGTGTGGCGACAAAAAGTCGTATGTATAAGTTTATATCATCACGATTATTAGTAACTAAATTTAACAAACTTCTCAAAATTAGATTCTCGATATTAGAAATCAGCAGACAGCTTTTCTCTGTCGTCTTATTCTCCAAATCACATTCCAAATGTCTCATGCATGTGAATATTAAAAAAGTTTTGAGGTGGCATATGATGAAAGTTTTCTTACTAAGCCTACTCAAAACGTATATAGCTACGTTGCTGCAGAAATTTATGGAGAAAATTATTTATTTTAGGTGTCATTAAATACACCCTGTCAATGCACATTGCCGAAATCGCAAAGTGCTGAACACACAAGATACTTATACAATTACATAATCATATAGGTATGCTAATAGCCAGACTTTTCTACGCATAGTACCAGAAACTTAAATTACCAGACGCCCAAAAAGTTTGTATTTCATTTCACATATCGCAATTCGACACAGTGGTCATATGTATGTGATCTCTTACTTATCAGGATATGGTCAAAACACGATCTGACAGACAGGCAAAACTATCCGGTAATTTGTGTTTTTGAAAAAAGTGTACAATATAATAAAAATATATAAAGATCAATGAATCGAAACAAGTATAACACTATGAACTGTTAGGTCTTTTGTTTTTGGAAATAATTTTTAGATGAAAACCTTAAATCTGTTCCAAATACTCGAGAAAAACAGAAGAAATAATATTAACCTTAAAAAGATGCTACAAAACCCCTTTCCAGTAACATCTGAAACCGTTCTCAAAATACATTGGAAAACACTTATATACATTTCGCTAACTCAGTCTTTAACAATATCAGTAACTCAATCCTCAATTAAGTCCGGTTCTAAACATTTAAAATGGCCTTTTAATCAATCCTTAGCTACAGCAGGTACACAATTATAATGGGCTGCTTAATTTATTTCTGATAAATAAACCGTTTTGATTGAAAATGGCAGTCCCTAAATGTTAGTTTGTACGATGTATTTGATATTTACTTTACCTTTTCCACTAATTGTGAAGGTTTTTGATTAAATTTAATATTATTTGTTTTGTTTTGTTATTGCGTTGATTAAGCATTGTTTGCTTTAAAGTTTAAAGGTTTGAGAATAATTTTAATCATAAAAGTAACTGTTATTGTACACGTTATAGATGGTAAATGGATATATGGTTTTATGTTGTAGAACATGGCCTCTAGGAGATATTACGATCCCAAGCTATATCGGTATCGGTAGTGACATTTTTACAATTCGTATTGTTAAAATGAGCCTAACTAAAATATTAATAGTCTGGTCCAGAATGAGACCAATTCAGTGAAAAAAAGTGATGTGTAAAAAAAACCACATGGAAGGAGGAATAAACATTAAGACTGTGTTCAGGTGACGGGCGATGGCCGCGCGTCGAACGCGCTTTGGTATTTGAATAGTGTTCATATGGCGAGCATTTCTGGGGTCGCAGCAGCGTCGCTGACCCGCTCCGCCCGCTGTCCTTTTTTTTTTTGCTTGTGGAAAGCCCCTCGGGCCGTCACCCCACCGGGGTTTTCGGTGGGGCGATGTGTTGGAATCGAGCCGACTAAAACCACACGGTTAGCCATATTGTGCCTAAAATAGGAGGGATCCGGGAACAGCTTTTATTAAGACATTCGGACCCCCCTCCTAGCGCCTGTCCGCAAAAGCGCGGGCACCACCTTCGGGTAAAAACCTCTTAATTAGGCGACGTCCAGGCACACGCGGACACCGCCTCCTCGCGGGGGGCACTATAGCGGGTGGAGGGGAAAACTCGTCACGACCACCCGCGACCTCACTCAGGGCGGCATGAGGCGCTGGGAAGCGCGTCTCCACCGCCCGGTTCGCCGACAGCGAATTAAGTCCGAGTGGAGATCGTCCTCCCAGACCCTATCCGCCGCCTCCTTCTGTGAGATGACGTCCTCACAGAAGGTTGCGACCGCGGTAAAATTCCTGTCGCTACCGGCCAAAGAGCGTATGACGGCCGGTAGCGAGAGATCCCCTCCGATGACTGCAGTGAGGGCCCGACGCTGCGTCGCCCAAGCGGAGCAAACCGCCAGCGTGTGCTGAGCCGAGTCCTCACTGTAGTCGCAGTGGTGACAGACGGGACTTCAGGATTCTCACCCACGACACATAATTGTGTGATGAGCATGATCATTTGTTCTGTGTCTGGGTGTAATTTGTCTATAATTTGTGTGTATTTAGAAATATATAAGTATGTTTATCAGTAGTCTGGTTTGGGGTCAGACGGCCGTGTGTGAGATGTGCTAAGTTATTATTATTAATATTCCTACTCTGATGCCGCCCTGGTGATCCTCCTCCTTAGCAGGGCCAACAGCTACCTATTCTTGTAGTGATGGCTGACCGGTTATCTTTAAGATGTAGGTTTTCACCTGTCAGGCGCCTTCGTATCCTGCAGCATAGAAACCTTTATGTAATAAAAAATCTGTGCCCTACCTCCACGAATATAACTTTTTAGTCCCACTTTAAGTAGAACTTATTACCGTAATTTATAATTTTTGTGATGTTATCTACCCTAATTTTGGTGAAAAATTAACGTAGTAAATATCGCTGAGACTAAATGATGAGATAAACATTAAAACAAAGTGGGTGTGAGGTGTGGGCGTTTAAAGTAGACATTCTACAAAGGACATAAGGACACAAAAAACCTACACCGCGTGGTAGCTACCTAAGCTAATGTTGAACTACTGCACTAATGAAAATTACTAGAGGGTTTGTTAATAAATAAAAATACCGTCTGTATTCTGATCTAACTGTTGGTTTATTGATCTCATCTTATACAAAGTTCAATGACCTTACATAACACCATAGTGAAGCAAACTATAGTGCTATGTAATTCTATGTACACGCCATCTATCGAGTACTTAATTATGTCCTTAACAATTTTACACCTTGGTTGTGTACATTTATTTGTTGGTGGTAAACACCGCATGAAAACTGATACATATACTTACGTCTATATCCCCGAAGAGGTAGGCAGATATGTATTCAACGCCCACATTTTGCCAACTGTAATTTGGTCCCGCTCACGTAAGAGAGGTCAAGGTCAACTGTGCACTTTGGGAATAAAAGATGGGAAAATTGGGAGTATCTTGAAAGGGAAAGGTAGTTAAAAGGAAAGGGACATTGCTTATACGGATGGATTGGGGAGAGGGAGCAACAGTAGTCCGAGCAGCTCGCGGTCCATACCTGTAACTCGAACTAGCTGTTGCCAGGAATTCCGAGCCCTCTAACATTTAAGAAACTGAATCCAATGTAGCGCATATCAGTTTTTTTAAGGCTAACTTGTCCAACAAAGACAGGTGTCAACCATCAGATGGCAAGCGGTTATCGGAGTCTATGAATACTTGCTACATCAACGAAGTCTTTGTGCATGGCTAAAGCTACTAGTCTTCTGTATTTGGTACCAAAACGAACCTCTTCAGTTTGAGTAGAAATGTGCGCTGCCTTGTCTCTATTACGCTTACGAGATGTCAATCAAATTAGGTCGTTAAAAGATTTATTTCTTTACAATATTGTTAGATAATATAAATGGAAATAACGCAAGCAAGTTTTTTGTAAAACATTTCGATTGCATATATTTTTGTATTTTTTTTCTATTTTGTAATATTTTGTATGTTAGTAATACGCTCGACAGCAATGAATCCGGGTCACGTAAAATTACCTGAAAATCTCTGAAACTAATAATACTAGCTTACTAAAATAAAGAAGAAGAAGTGTAAAAGATCGATACTTGGTCAACTCAATACTTCAAGATCGCTTTCTCACAGGCACTGAACTTACAAATCAGTTTTGATGCCTCGGAGGAAGTAACCCGAGTACATAGACTGTAAGACAACGAAGCTAATTTAAAACCAGTTAGACCTACAAACGGCTGTAAACTGGAGCGTGGGCATCGTATTTCAAGACTAAGAGATGCCCGGAACCCCTTAATTAACACTGAACACTGTAATTTTAGCGACGTCGACTAACACCGAGCATTGATTACAAATTGCATAGGTTTTCTATAAATGCTGACAATTTCGTTTTCTGTAATTATTGTTAAGTAATAAATAAATTCCAAAACAACTTAAATTGGAGTGTTGAAGATTGGTCAAGAGTTATGTTCTCAAATGAATTTATTTCACTAAGCTAGCATTCTTAGTTGCCGAGATAATCAGTTATATTTATGTGACCCGGATTCATTGTTCTCGAGTGTATTTGACGATCTTTATGCATAGCTGATATACCTACCTATAGTTGAGTTTTTTTTTTCTTCTTTCTCTATTTTTAAATTTAGTACGTAATTTGTTATTGGTTTAGAAATAGTTTTTTGTTTACTTTTATATCTTTCTTTCTTTCTTTCTATATAAAAATTAAAATGTTTTTTCATTTCTAAATAATGGCTTAATAATTTTTACCACAATTTTAATTTAATTATTTTTTTGTTTTTTTTTTACTATATTGAAATGTCCGGATAAATCGCTATATTTCTTGAAAGGTATTTATGACCTATCGTTTCATTCAAGTTAGGCCTTTCTCTTAAAAATATTAGCTTAATCAGTAAATTTATATTTTCCATCACAAAGCTTCAAAATTTAAGTCACGAATTTTGCTTAAATTGTCAGCGTTTCACGTTACTCAAGCTACTAAACGATCCTAAAATACGACAATATCTTTCTGTTACACCTTGTAAAACCTAAGTACCTTGTCCTTAATAATGAACTCGACAGAACTTAATAACCGTATGTTGTTGTACCTATTAAGTCTAATGTTCTCTTACTAATATCATAACGACTCAACTTCCACGTAGCATCTGACCCTGTAACAATCCAACTAACTTCCCTCTTTGTAATATTAATGATAATTATCGTTTCCCAAATGGATTGGGGTAAAAATATCCGAGGCCTTGGTAGGCTTCACTTGTAATAAGAGAAAAGGGTATCAAAGGCAAACTGTTTGTTTGAAGTTTAGTTCTTTTAAGGGTTCCGTACCTCGAAAGGAAAAAACGGAACCCTTATAGGATCACTTTGTTGTCCGTCCGTCAGAAGGTCTGTCTGTCTGTCACGACCCTTTTTCTCAGGAACGCGTAGAGGTTCATGCTGGAATTGATATCAAATACTCAGGTCTACTGTCCCTTAGAGTTGTGGAAAAATCAAACTTCTAAGCCAACGCAATCAAAAGATACAGTCGTTTAGCCGTTTAGCCGTGAATCAAACCCTACAGGGTACTTCCCGTGAACTCAAAATCTTGAAATTTAGTACGAAGCAACGTCTTATAGCACAAATAAAGGAAAAATTGCGAAAACTGTACATTTTTAGTTACATCATATAATAAAAATATGTTTAATAATTTTAAACTTACTTTCCCTTTCCTCATGAACGCGTAGAGTTATTAAATTGAAATTTATATCAAGTACATACTAAATAAACTATAATACCTTTAAGCTGTAACAAAATCCAACTTCTATGTCAACGCAATCAAAAGAAACAGCAATTTAAGCCGCATATTTTCAAACTCGCAACTACTCGCAAGGGAATCAAAACCTAAAGAGTACTTCCAATCGACCTAGAATCTTGAAAAATTTGGCATGAAGCAATGTTTTATAGCACATATAAAGGAAAAATTGCGAAAGTCATTAATTTATTGGAATATCACATAAAAAATAGTTTTTGTGATTACAAACTTATATTTTGCGGTTGGATTGTTGACTTTGTCGTACATCGCAACCGCAAAGTTAAGTTTGTCTTTCGAAAAAGACGGGCAAAAGTTTTTAAGAATCGATACCCGAGATGAACGTTCTATCTACATACAAGTTTACGGAACCCTCGGTGTGCGAGTCAGACTCGCACTTGTTCGGTTTTTTTTTATATTATTTTAGTTCAGTCAGTTCAATCGTCTAACCGCAGTCGGAGGTATTCAAGTTTAAATGTAGACTTTAGAGTTATTAGAGTTTGTTGCCGGGAAATATATTATTTTGTGTAGGCTTTAAATGCTCCGTGGTGAGATTACTCACTTAGAGCGTATACTTTTGATGTTGATAAAGGTCTTGCGTAACCAAGTACCATTTGTATAAAATTTTAAAGACTTTTTTTTAAGTCTGTATCTCTGTACAATGGCAGTGTCAATGTCCTGTAATTGATGTAATTAGGTGTTACTTGTTGAAAATTCATATTAATAGTTTAGAAGGGAAAACTCACCACTCATCTTCGGTTTGCAAACTCAAACAATCAAGGAACTTCCATATAATGGGCAGGCAAACCGAACTCCCTCAAAAGATGTGAGTAACTCACTGAGCATGGCATTTACCTTTAACGCCGGAATTGGCAATCTTCCATAAAGTACGTAAACGTATCTCTCAAGATCTTAATCATTATATGTTATGTTATATTGGCAACAATTTTCTTTTTCTCATCGTGTCCAATGCAGCAGCACACGATACAAGTGTTACAAAGTTACATGAGCTTTTTTAATAATAATTCTTTTTCCAAAATAAAATTAGCCTATGTTACTCCTTATAACATCAGCTGTCTGTCAGTGAAAGTCCCGTGGAAATCGGTCCACCCGTTCCGGAGATTAGCCGGAACAAACAGACAGACAGAAACATTAAAAAACAGATTTTTAGACATAGGTATTGTACAGATAACTGTATGAGCTTAAAAAAACTATTATTTTGACATTACAAACACACATTAATTTATTTATTTGTATTGATGATAGATATGCGTCATTGCACCCCAAGCTGATTTTTAGTAATGATTCTTTAATGTTCCATATGACTACAATTACAACAAAGACAAACGAACTCTGGACGTAAATGCAGTTATATTCTACTTACGCACACTTAATACATTACATTCAACTAACTATATTACAAAAAAGTAAACCAAGACCGCAACATTGGTCCGTATACCGTACTATAACAAGGTTTTCTGTAACTAAATTTCGGATCTTTACAAAGTGTAAGATTGGACCGAAAGTGTTAACTAAAACAAACCTTGTTTCTGTAAGGGATGACGACAAACCCACCCTTGAACAAGTTTAAGTTGTAACATTATCAAAGGTATACAAAAACTTACCCACTTTTGGTTTATATTTGATACCGTTATTCGACATTTGTGTTGTGTTCGACAATGTGTTGTGTTAAAAGCTTTGAAGTGAAACTTCTTTAGAGTCGTTGTGATTTGAAATTCGATAAAACCGAAGCATCACGATAAAGTTTCTACGATAAAGTTCCTATAATCTTTGTCTTTGCGCCTGCGTACTACCAATCTTTGTCTTTGCGCCTGCATACTATATGTCAATGTCAACGTAGTGTAATTTTTGTGCATTTTTTCTCCATATTTCACTTATACTTAATTGATTCTTTACAAATTTACTTTTAAATCCAACCTTAACCTATATTGAAAACGAAATATTGTTTGTTTTGAAAGTTGTGTACAATTGCTACTGGACTTCAGGTTTGCTTATTTAAGGCCATTATTTGTATATCTCGATCTGTTTTTTTTTAATTTTCACTTCTGCCGTGTGTGAATTGCACACATACATTTTTTTTTTAACTAGAAGTATATACTTAACTAAACTATTTGTTTGACAGACGTATGTAATGTATGACATTGTAACTTTTCAGAGTAAAGTTTTAGGGAAGTACTTTCAGTAAATTGTACTTAACGAATAGTTTTATGGACTCATAAAACTAAACTTAAGGACCCGTTCAGTCCTGTAAATAATACAACGCAATATAACAGAGAATATCGAACAAGTTTCACTAACAAAGTATTATCGTAGCGATGAAACTGAAAGAAAGAGAAACATTTATTCTGACATTCACATAATTATTACAATGGTAAAAAAACTGCTACACAAAAAGGAGAGGTGTTATAAGTTTAACGCATGTATCTATATGCCTGTGTATCTATTTGTGTCATCATAGCGTCTAAACAAATGGACGGACTTTGATTAAATGATCGAGTGCTCTTAAGTATAATTCAAAGAAAGCTGTTCATGTAAAAACTTACCGTACCTTTTTAAATAAATATTACCCCATTGCGTCCCGATTCACGCATCTTTATTTTTCATCAATAATTTTTATAATTAACTGGGGAAAGTGAACTTCGACTCGTGTATGCTAATTGCAAACATATTTTGATATTGTAACACCTGAAATATCATTTTTAGCTCGCTTCAACGCTGACGTATGCCATTAAGAATTTCCTTTTTCGTGTCTCGTCGAATTTTGATTTCTGAAATGTTCTGGATATAAGAATTTTTATTAAAATATTTGAAATTAATTTGAGAACATTCTAAGAGTTTTGGAAGTTATCTAAAAACGGCGATCGAAATGAACATAGGTAGATGTACATATAATCCAACTACCTGACCCGGGCAACTTCGTCTGCGTTTGTAAATTTTCCTTGTTTTTGCAACATTTTTCATTGATGCTGCGCTCCTATTGGTTGTAGCGGGATGTGATATAGCCTATAGCCTTCCTCGATAAATGGGCTATCCAACACTAAAATAATTTTTCAATTTGAACCTTGAGACTAGCGCGTTCCACCAAACAAACAAACTCTTCAGCTTTATAATATTAATATAGATTTAAGGTAATGCAGTGAACAGCGAAACAGTTTATGAATCGTCAGGTTACTATGTAATTTCAGTGCAATTACAAACAATTTTCATTAATATGCTTTAACTTTACAGTAATGTATTTCAAAAAGCCAATAATGGTTCAATTGTTTCATCCTTCACCATAATTACAGCATGTAGTAATCAATTAAAAAGTCATTAAGCTTGAATAGTATCAACCGAATTGGAGATTTTATTTCACTACAATGCTATGTCTTTTACATTTAAAGTAATAGGGCGGAATCGACTTTTCTGTTTAAGCTCACCGAGATTTGAGCTAACTAGTGTTTAAGAAGCCACAAACTAGTCACTCTAAGCAATTTATTTGATCAATCAATCTAAGCAATTGATTTACAAAATATGCATTAACGCAAGCAAAGTCGTGGGCAAAAGTTAGTTTAATGTATGTTTATCAACATGTACATCATATTTTTGTATATTGCGGACCATGAAGGGAAAACGTGAAACTGTCTTCTTATCTATCTTCCATCTTATTCCTAAATGTTACTATCACCGCGAGAATAATGCAAAACATCGTTTTAGGTGAGATCTTCTAAAAGGTACATTCTCAGAATAACTTACGTTTTTACAGAAGGATCTAACCTTTTTTAATAACATCTTCAATATTATTCGCGGGATCATAACATAAAAAATGAAATTGGCGCCTGGATCAGACATATTTATATTAAGGAAGCTTCGTGGTCTTAAAAACTTAAAAGGAAATGACTTAAAGCTATTTTTAGTCTAAACGATAATAAAATAGGGGTGGGATATCAGTATAAGAAAGTTTAAAGAATTTATAAGATGGTGGACAAAGTTTTTAGGCTAGATTTAAGTTTAAATCTTTAAGAAACTTCAATTATTTATTTTATTAAATTCTGCACTATTAAAAATAATAAATTGATAGTTAAGTCACCTTGGTGCTAGGTTAAACGATTATATGTTAATATCAAAGAAATAGTTCCAGATACATTACATAATATGTACATCTAGTTATATCTGTCTTATATTGTCGCTCACCCCTGTTTATTTTCTGAGGGATAGGCAGAAATGTATTACATACCCACATTCGGTTAACCATGTTTTTTAAATCCCATGAGCAATCTTATTGTCTCTCGGGGACGTTTGCAGACTACATGCTCCCACTGAAAATTTCCCAATAGAAAAAGTCAGTAACAATAATTAGCTCAACCTGGAAATCAAAACTCACGACTGCTTGCAAACATACGCGATAACTTACTAAGTTAATTTATTAACGTAGTCCATTGTTTGGATAATATACATAATACAATACACACAATAGTTGAATTTGAACATGGTGTTAAATATTTTGTTAATGGTTGAATTAGCATTGCAAACTTTTTACATCATGATTGTAGTCGCTTTATTTTTGGAGCGGCTAACTGGCCGGATGAGGTTGAAGTATGTCATGTTAAAAGTCAGGCTCTGGAAGTTGGGCTGGCAAGAGAGGGCAAGAGCATAAACGAAAATATATAATATTGAAATAGACTGGTAACTTGTTTTGTGTAAGTCATCGCCTCTGAACGTCAAGCAAGGGAACTTTAGTTCCCTACTTCGCCTATAAAGGCACTGACTAACGATGTAAAAATGTACAATTATTATTATAGCTATAATGTATAATTATGAGAACAGGATAAATAATAAAAACGTGTAATTTAATTAGATTATTAATAACAGATTTTATTACCATTTCATTTACAAGAATTTATAATGTTTTCAAACCTAGAGAACATATTAGTGTGTAATTCGGGACTTAATCGCGATAATATTTAAAAGGTACAATACCTCTTGGCTACCCGACGTTTCGATCGAATTGCACCGATCGTGGTCACGAGTGGACTGTCCACTCGTGACACGTATTTATGTATCCCTGACCGATTGTTGGCGGAATCATATCTCAATGAGACTAGCTAAGTACGCAGAAGGTAATCATATCGTCTCGATATCATATTCAATCATCAGGAGTCACACTGGCGTGATGTTTGTGGAAACGTGATAATTTAATCCATGCAATAAAACATAAACAGTCATTAAAATGTGTTAATAGTTTAATAATAATAACATCCTGAGACATATCATATATAGACCCAAACTAAGCATAATTTGTAATAAAATATTCTAGAACACGGATAAACAGAAGACAAAATGATACTTCTACTTATGACACTCTTCTCGCAGAAGAGCGATATGCAAAATTTTGACAACACCAATAACAGTAATATCATTTGATTGTCACCAGAACAATACAACACAACACAAAAGCACATTAAATAAAAAAAAATATGTATGTATTTGTCTCATCAGTCATTGTCTCCCATGATGAATATAAGAAAAATAACAAAAACCCCTAAAACACCTGTCTCAGGTGCCCCACATCAATTTAAATTCCTGTCTGATGAACTCCCAAAGTAAATTGTTTAACATTAATAAAGTAAGGCAAAATGTTAAAATAAACTGAAAGTATCCTTTCAGTTTATTTATGCGAACAAATTATATTAGTAAGTTTCTGGGGTTAATTATCAAGTCGTACCATTTGAAATTTGCTGGGAAAACGTAGCAAAAGTTGGATAGATTCAGCACTTTTGGAAGTTTTCGTTACATTTATTTAAGTTTAAAACCAACATTGTTAGTTGTACTTTAATATTTGGTACAATTATTATTTCAGAACACGAGGATATGACGGAGAAGTGTAATTAACTCGGCAGATGTTAGCTAAAAACAACAATGTTTGCAATTAGTAAAAAACAATAATGGATACCTTAATAAATCTGATCTCTTCCAAATAGCTAAAAGAATTTTCAGGGAATACAGTTAAGCACAGATGAAACTAAGATCTCCAACTCTTAACCTATTCATAATTCTGACTGTTAAAAAACTGTGTCTAGGCTTAGCTCAATGGACGACTAGGTGCTTCTTGAGGTAAAGTAAAAAAAAAGAGTGTTAAATTATCTACCTCTAAACATTTACCTCTTTCAGAGATAAAATTAAGAAATAAAGAAGGTTTACCTAGGATGTTGATGCTGACCAAGTAATTGTGGTAAAAAACAAGGTTTATTTCAGCGGGTACTTCGTCGATTCACACCACAAGCTGTTCGGACCACGGTGTGAATCGCACAAGGCCCGTTTTTGAATGCGTCGTTTCGGACCAGTGGTGTGAATCGACGAATGTCTATTTTGTATTTCGTCGTTTCGCACCACCAAGGTATTAAAAGGGTTGCTTTTACCTGAGAACTATAGTATGCGCGTTATAATCTCAGTCGTCAGGCCATAAAAGTCAAAAGTGCGAAACGAAGAAGTACAATATAGACATTCGTCGATTCATACCACTGGTCCGAAACGACGCATTCAAAAAGAGGCCTTGTGCGATTCACACCGTGGTCCGAACAGCTTGTGGTGTGAATCGACGAAGTACCCATTTCAGCCTGTAGTTGTTGGTAAATCGTCGAACCTCATCCGATCCATCAAAGACCTTAATACCATGGTTTGTATAATACCATGGTTTGTAAAAGGTGTTGTCACCATTTATACAACGTCTTGCACGCGTTGCAGGTGTATACATGTATACATATCCTTTCATTTCGCGATTTGATTCTACTCTGACCCTAAAAGGAAAATATAACTCATTATTCTAGCAATCTCATCCTCACAAGTTCCTCAATTATATCCGTCAGTTCAAAATACGATTTATGATAATAATACTTCAGACTCTGTTTCTTCTTTTACGATAAGTTATAATGAAGATGTCTACATAATTGTGAATTACGCTGGTTGGAGCGGCCAAACATGCCATCACCCCCCCAATTCCTCCCATAGACGCCCTTGCACCATTTCTTTCTCCCCAAAAAGTTGGCAATACTGCTGACAAATCGGAGTGCATGTCGGAAATTAGGATATCGGTCAATAGAAAAATCAATCCCACCCGGATTGAGAAAAATTACCTTTCATCACCATATTACGTAAGCATGCACTGCTTCCATATGCACGGAATGATAGGCGTAGAAAGGACTGTGTCGGTGCAATTGAACCACACAGAACAGCTGTTGCGAATAGAAGTTTTTCAATAAACCATTGTCACCTTTATAACCGTATCAACAAAGCCATTTGCATTTATCCACTACCATTTATGGAATGTAAATTGTCCCTAAAACGCTGGCTCCTGACTTTGGACTATCAGGAAACCTTTCCATTGATAAATTTAGTTACATACATCAAACACTCCATTCTACCCGATACGACGGTACGATGAAAATACCACCACACTTCATAGGGTTTACATTCTTAGGTCTTTACTCAAATTTGTAAAATCCTATACAATAAAAAATGAAGTCAAACATTCATAAAGATAATTGAAAGAAAAATTGGATAAATGCTTCTAAGACCTTTTCACTTTCTCGAAGATCTATAACCAATTCTTAGTGAAGAATTATCACGCATATCCTAAAAATTAATTACTATAGTAATGTTGAACAAAGAACCATTATAACGAAGGAAGTTTCACCTAAACAGTACTGAACCTTGAGCTACCCATAAGAGAAGCAAAGCAAATTAGATTTTAATCTATTTTATTGTCGTAGTTGGACTGTGCACCAAGTTTTAATTGACCCAGCAAATTAATGTCCCTCGGAGCAATAAGAGCAATAAGCCACAACACAATTTATCGTTACCTGTTCTGCGTTACTGCGTAACTTAGAACCTCACCGCCCACCTTGAGACCTAATTGGGTTTAAATATCATATTTAGTCCATTAGGACTCAAAGTGGTTATATAAATTTTGTATCTGGCAGGTTGAAGTGAAATTTTGTATGGATTAAAAGTGTTGTATATACAGGCTGTAACAATGGAACACTTACTTAAATCACTGAAAGGGCATGCAGACTCTAGCGTGCAGAATTTTGACATGCGTAATTTTTTAACTTAGTGTTAATTTCTGTTAAAAAAAAACAGATTGAATTAAGTATTCTAAAATAAAAAAATGTTCGATTTAAAATCTTTAACCTTACATCATCAATCCAACTGCTTTTATGAGAAACGGATACTACCATGAAAATACCAGTAAATTCAAACGGTCGTTACTTTTAAACGGGTACTTTTTTTCAAAACTCTTTTTGTAACTGCACGCTAGAGTCGCAATCGCTGAAAGGGCATGTTCAGCGATTTAAGTAAGTGTTCCATTGTCATATACACTATATAGGTTACTTGGCCGTATAACAATAAATACACGTGATAAAAAGTGACTGCTCGAACTAAATATATACCTATCAGTGACTGATTTTTTACCACTTTTGTGTGATTATAAAGAACTAACTTTTGCCCGCGGCTTTGTCCGCGTTAACATTATTTTTCTAACCCCCGGGAATAGTGCTGTTCAGAATAAGAGATTCCATATCCTTTTCTGTACCCCTGACAAGCTGTATGCAAAATTTCATAATGATCGGTTTAGTAGTAAAAGCGTAACAAACAAACTCATTTACGTATTTATAATATTAGTTTGGATTTTCGATGAAATAGAAAATTCATGACTTCTGTTGTATAGTTCTTTAGCTATAACTCAAAAGTCCTGTATTCTTGTTTGATAATAAGTAGCCAATGTTACTCTTTTTTAGGGTTTCGTACCTCAAAAGAAAAAAAAGGAACCATTACGGCATCACTTCTTTGTCTTTGTTAATCCTTGGAGCTAATGCGTGGTATCAGGTATCAAGTGATTTTTTTTATCATATTTTTATGTCTGTCCCTTGAAGCTGTAAAAAAATCAAGCTTCTAAGTCAACGCAATCAAAAGATACGGCCTTTAAGCCTTATATGTTACCTTACCATTTCGCAGGTAAATCAAAACCTCTCAAGTCTACAAGTCTGCAGGGAACCCTCGGTGCGATTCGGACTCGCACTTGATCGTTTTTTTTACAATGCGTACTCACATCTGTTTACCCAGGATGGATTATGTAAAGGTCCCACGTAATATGCCGAGGCTCATGACCATATACCTTTATAGTTGTTTTTTAAAAGGATTGATGATCACTGAATGTAGCAAAAATCATAAATGGGTCGTGACCCAAACGTTATTGTCAAAAGAGATACTTCAAGTGATTGCAGGGTTGAACAGTAGCGAAGTTAGTGAGTGTCACCGGGGTACAAATACATAAATAGGTCGCGGCTGGAGCGGAGACAGACGTCGCGACACGACTGGCGCCAGAATCCACGGGCTAGTCATAGAGTAGCAAAATCATACAGCTTACTTTCAGACATGGCAGTAGGTAAAAAGTGTCCGGCGAAATTAGCTTTCCTGAGATCTTTATATAAAATAGAAAAAGTATGCTATCCTTTCATGTACCAAGTATTCCAAGATATCGCTCACTAGAGGTGAAGAGAAAACACGATCAGATCAGAATAGTGTACAAGGTTTTATTAGGTAAGGTTGTAGCTGAAGATTGGTAGGTACAACATTACGACCACCTGTATATATTATGTTATACATTTCAGCGAAGTGTATAACATAATATATAGAATGCATTTTATAATTATCTTCTTTATCATGATCTACTATCTATCTATATATAATCTATTATTATTTTTCACCCAGTATATATTACTTTGAAATCACGAAATTGCTTTATTTCATTCGATATTAAAGAACCAATGATTTACAAAAGTACTTTTTGCAATGATAGCATATTGCTAATGTTATTTGCTACTAGGTACCGCCCGCGGCTTCACTCGCGTTAATATAGGTTTTGTCAATCAATATTTCGGGAGCTAAGGTAAGGTAAGGTGACAACGTGTATGCAAAATTCATGATGATCAGTTGAGCACTTAAGGTGTTAACGCAAAAAACAAGCAAAAACACAAACAAACTCAGTTTTGCAATGATATTGGTAAAATTGGCATTCTCCATAGACATTAACCTTAACAACAGTATTACTTAATCTTTGCCAGTCTCAATGCAGACATTTCATCCCCTGATTTCAGAAATTCCCCATTGGTAGCTACAGTTTCTCAGTACACGCTGTCCAATCAGCTCACAGCCAAAAAATAGTTTAACCAATAATGATTATGGAAAATTTCTTGAACATCCAACGGTGTGATGCAAAGTTTAAAAGGAAAGAAAATACTGTGGGTCGTGTTTTGTTTAACAAAATAGTTTGTTTTTAATTTATAAACATGCAGAACTGATTGTGTATTAAGTGTTAAGTGTAGTGAACAGTTATGATCATAATTTATATAGATATCTTGCTATTAATTATCCTGGTAAGTGCGTAGTGACGTCATATGTACAAAGTTGTTTGTTTCACAGAAAATAGTACTCATAGTAGTGCAGAGTATATACGTAATTAACAATTCATTTTAAGTTCATGTACATTTTAGTATTTTACTTGGGTATTATCAGAATTCCACAAAAAAACTTTTAATGTTAAATATTTTAACAACAGACGTCTAGCTACGATATTTTTTATTACACATTATGCCCACACATTATGGTACTTTGACTCAATACTTCAAACATCAGTAATTATTAGGATCATCTTAGAAATACCCCAGTTTTCTTTTTGTTTATACATACATACATAAACACACTCACGCCAGGCAATAAAAGGAATAGGTTTTGAAAGAATAGGTTGAATGAATAGATTGATATTCCTTATACGGATGGATTGAGGAGTGTTACCTGTAACTAGAGCCTGCAGCAGAGCGAGAGTTTTTGAAAAAAAATCAATTTAACGGCTGTGGCATCGCTCCGAATGTTGAAAAAAACTCTTAAATCTTTTGGCAGGGCAGTCGTGAATTTTGTTTTAAATTTTTTACTTGTTCACCTGCATTGCCTCAGCTTGCATTTAGTACGCCCAAGTGCTAATTAATTATATGTATGTGTGAATAGCATTTATGAAAAACAAAATACATAATGTTTTTCATAAATGCTATTCACGCAGCACGTTTTTTATATGACATTAACTTTATGTTATTCATCATGATCATACACATAAATATCCAAGAACATTTATATTTATTATCTACCTATGATCTACTGTCAAAAAAGATTGATATGTTTCTTATTTTCCTATATTTCTTCCGTCACGTTATTCGAGAGGGCTTTTATAAAGGCTTTAAATATGGCTTCACCCATCTGTAACAATATACCGTTAACTTAAATATAAACAGTTTTATTACCCAAAGTACTTATTCCTTTTTGTACTATCGCTGTACTCTGAAATTTAAATCACAGAACTGACCATCTTTCTATATCGGCCAAACGGTTATGAATATTCTCTAATTATGATTTCATTGCCTTTTATTATTTACCATATATTGATTTACCTATAAATGTTTGTTAAATTGAAATAAGTAAGCTAAAAAAAGTAAAAACCACGTGTTAATAGCAAACCGAACTAAAAAGTACAAAAAAAATTTTGATTGTAAAAAAGTGTGGATTGCTGGATACTTGACATCAAACGTTACAAATATGTAATTTTATTATTGTAAGGTACTTTTATACAGTTATTATATATAAGTAGAGTTATTCTAAAAAAATGAAAAAGCTCCACACGCTATTTTATATTAAAAAAAAATGTTTTCTTATTAGTTCGGTTTGCTATTAATGCGTGTTTTTTTTTAAGTTTAAAAAATCTTATTATTTGGTATTCTTTTGTCATCGACTCCTGATACCGTGCAATTTTTTTAAGTTAATCGGACGATTTGAAGTTAGTGAAAACTACCTTGACAGATTCCGTTATGTCCATAGATGATAATAAAACAAGCATGTAAAAAACAATATGTATCCCAAGCTACGAACTGCAAATTTCCCAAAATAAGCAGTTGTCAAACTCTCTTAAATGGTATAAAAACCGAGTGTTAATATTTGTTTCAGTTATTTTTGGTCGTGTTCATGTGCGGGTACTGCTTTTATCGGGTCAACAGGCTACGGCAAAACGGAGAGGTAATCAAACTACAGTTCACGTTGAGCTTGTCTTATGTGTCCATGGAGATTATCTTCTATTTACTGCTAACGCACACATATCCTCCTCGTTGGAGGTCCTGGAGTTTTATGGGTTCTCACTATTACACTTAAACCTCCTGGGGATCTACGGGTATTTAAAGTCAAATTAAAACACCTAGCTCCATTTATAGCCCATTCCCACAGCTTCATTAAATCAAGTTAGATTTTTGCGGCAACACTCATTTATACAACTACTAGCTGACCCGACATTTTGTGGCGTTCTCTTGCTTTAAAGTTCACTGCTCAGACTTATAGTCCAGATCTTATGAGTTGCATGATGTTCAATCCCAGCTTGATACTTCGGTACTGCATCAACGGGCCAATATATAGGTATTGCAGTTTCTTCTGCATCCCGACAGAATCTGCATGTTAGTCCTTTGCCCAATTTCAGGTTTGTTCAGTTAGCAGTGTCTGGTAAGGACCCGTGTTACTGAAAAGCTTTTGTATATTTTGAGCTCCAGAAGTTATTTTAATACTTTGTTAACAATTGTGTAAACAATACACTTGCTAACCAATTTGAAATAAATTTGAATCTTAATTATTTAAATTCTCCGTCGGTATCGTCGTAACTAATTATGGAAGTTATATTGGCATTCTGAATCCGGAAACTTAGCGTTTTGTGTTTGGTTTCAGATCGCGATATTACTGAGGCCAACCAAAGTTGTGTTTTCACATAAAAAGGAAGGAGAATCTACGGAAGAACTCAGGTAACGAATTTCACAATAAATATATATTGATATACATTAAACATTATGGTCATGAACATGTTTAATTAAAATAACGTGTAATTTACAGTTCCTACTTTATTAATTAGATGACATCTCTCAACATAATGTTACTTTACTTTAAGTAGCAGTAGCGTGATGTTAAACAGCCTTTAACTATCTAAAGACTTGGTCTATCAAATGCGAAGAATTTTTGAAATTCGTCCAGAAGTTCCAGCAATTAGCGCGTTCAAATAAAAAATAACTCACCAGCTTTATTATTAGTACACTCGTATATATTTTTATCTGCGGTTTTATTCACCGTTGTCGATACAAGGACAGGTGGTTCTTGAACCGCAAGATATCCGAAACAGGTCTCAAGTCTCTTTGCAATATAATAAAAAAAAAGTTTGAACGAGGAAAAGGAACGGTTATTTTCACATTTGTTATTTTTACTCTCCTGGTTTTTATTGGAATTGAATACAAAAGATTTCAAATCTGTACTAAGATAATAAAGCCGAACAGTTTGTTTTTTTTTTTTTTTGGTTTAATGAAATCTCTGAAACCAGTCGGATTTGAAAAAATATTTTTAGATTTAACAGCCTATTTCTTCAAAAAAGTATATAAGAGCTTAAATACGAGTGAAACTGAATAGTCTCAGGAACATCTTTATATATATATTGTGTATATATAAATGTCCCCTTTTGTCCTCCACCCCGCCGAATAGTACTCGGTGCAAACTCCAATTCCCCTTATTCTGTGCAAACTTTTAAATAGCTATAGTGACCTCGTAGACGTCCACGCTGACTCACTTAGCAAGCTCCATAGAATATGTAGGTAATTACGTCGCATTTTAGTCAAATGAGGAAATAAATGTTTTTATAGTTGTATCTAACATATATAGCACCAAATATATATAAGGAATTGTGACAAGTGTAAGTAGTGTTAACAATTGTTGATGAGCCAATAAAGTAAAAAAAATATATATACGACAATGTACGTCTTTGAAGACCATCTTTAACTGAAACTTTCTAATGACAGATTTTATTCAAGTATTTTTAAGATTAGTTCTTACCTTAATAATGTTTTGTAGCAGTCGCGTGTTTTCATAACATAAACTCGATAATCTATTTCAGAACGGTGGTAGCTTATCGGAACCCACTGACAGGAGACTACTGCGTTCGTAAAAGCCGCCTCGGTGCAAATGGTTATGTGAACAACCTACAGCCTGACTCTCCCGACAGTGGGGTCTCGGATGAGTATGAGCCTCTGAACCCGGAGACTATGGCGCCCCAGCCGAGTCTACCACATGTGACGCAGGATAAGATACCTAATGGTATGGTATCTATACCTGTGCCTCAGGTATGTACCTATAATATTTTTTTCACTTAACCTATTTAGATTTTAATAAGCATTTTTCAGGTTTGGGTAAAAATACTACGGCGTTGTAAATATTAGTACTAGTAGGTACGAAAAGAGGATGTCTAAAGAGATGTGCTTTTCTCTGTACTATACTTAGGAGTGATAAAGATTTAGATAACATTTTAATAAGTATTTTTGGCACAAATATTGACTTCGACATAATTATTATAAACTGTGTATTCAATGAACCTTGTTCAAAGAAATATAGAGCTTATAGACCAAGTTGTGAACATACCGAAAAAAAAATACAACTGTTTATGAACGCAAACTAAAGTCCATAAGTGGTACAATTTCTAACAAAAGTTAACTGAAAAATTTGCAACTATGAAAGATCTTTGAAAATCTAAATAATCAAAGCTACAGACGTTAATAAGTTAACATCACAATACAACATGAACTATGTCCAATCAAAGATGTAGGTGTTAATAAGTTAACATCTGTAGCTTTGATTGGATATTGTTCATGTGATCTCCGGATGTGATCTCGGAAAAATAAGAAGTATATCTTCTATCTATAACCTAATCATTAAGATATTCCAGTGAACTCAGAAAGTAAACATGTGCTATAAATTGGTGAAGTGTTGGGAATCCTTACTAGTCCTGACTAGTCCGAGCTAGACCTAACTAGTTCTTACCAGGCCTTACTAGTCCTTACTAGACCTTACTAGTCCTAACTAGTAGTATTATAAATGTAAAAGTGTATTTGTTTGTTACACATTTCACGTATCAACTACTCAACCTATCATTATGAAATTTCGCATATACATTGTTAGAGGTACAGAAAAGCATATAGGGTACCTCGCATCTGGAAAAGAATTACCTACTGTTCCTCAGAAATACCCGAACTGATTGACAAGATATAGGTACATTCACAGGAACGAGCCGCATGCAAAAACTAGCTTCTAGATAAATTTACAACACGTTATGAAACACTAAAACAATACTCTCATAGTACTTATCCCTTCAAATATCTTCAGTCTTATTACGAGTTGGTAAATACTACGAAATGATAACTTAATTCCTTACTATACCTAAAATAAGTTTAAGAAGGTTAAGGTTCAATTATCGAGGCTCAGACTATTGGGTACTTAACGTTATAACGTTAAAGTTATAACGCTCAGAAATGTTAGACATTAGGTTATATAGTTTTATACATTTATAGCGACTATTTTTGCCTCAAATTGGTTGTATAAATAAATTGAATCATCTCAATTGTTTGACTAAAGACATGTTGTGCTCATTTCTGTGATTTTTTTTTTTATCATTTTACTTTTGACAATGCAATCTATTGTTACGGTGATATTATGTATGTTCATCTATAATTTTTAATCGATTTTATGAAATAAAGATGACTATTGGCTCTGTGGACTCCGCCGATTCTGTCGCATTGAAAAAATATTGTCAGTTTTGGAACAAGGAACAGAGAACAAATCAATCGTAAGCAGCCTTTAATAGAATAAGACATTTAAGTGTTTTTTGAGTTTTCCCCCTTTTGTTAACGTCACAATAGACATATTTTAGAAACATGAAATTTATCACAAAATCCTTTATTTGTAAGATACAAAAGTATCATTTTTTTGCTACTGAATTGAATTGGGAATCGAACCCACGACATCTGGCTCAGCAGTCAGGGTCACTAACCACTTGACCAACAGGCCAGTCAATTACAGAAGCTCGCGATAAAATAACACTAATCACTACATATTATAAAACGTAGTCTCCCGCTGCGTCTGTCTGTCTGTCTGTTCGCGATGAACTGAAAAACTACTGAACGGAGTTTCATGCAGTTTTCACCAATAGACAGAGTGATTTATGAGAAAGCTTCAGGTGTATAATTTGTTAAGATTTTGCGTAAATTGATTGAAATATATGGATGAATGTTGAAGATGTCTCTGGTACCCGTGCGAAGTCGGGGCGGATTTTTAGTACATACATATTAAACATAGAAACATCAGACAATAGACAGCCCAATCCAAATAAACATATTCATGCAATCAAACACTGGCAGTGAGCGGGAATCGAACCCACGACTTCTGACGTGGCGGTCGAACGGACTATCGCAGCGCTACCGAGCTACGAGTATGTGGCAAGGGTTGGCAACACACTAGTACAAACAGATGCCGCTACCGTCAGTTACGACATGTTTATTTGCTTATCTGCTAGCTTTATTTTGGATATCTTGGAAAAAACAGATTAGTGCCATCAAGGAAATCGATTCTCGAAATACTTTGAAAAAAAAAAGTTGTCCTCAAACCGTGTAACTACGACATTGGCATCTTTCAAGTCGGTTTGAAATACGAACTAACTTTCCACTTTTAAAAATACATGGAGTATTTTTCGACATCGATGTTATTTTTTTATTTATTTAAAATAACAACAAATTAACGACTTTCGGATATTTTTCCTTTACTTGTGGTGAAATTTAGGGAAGTTCCCTATAGGTTTAGATTTACATGTAAAATGTTAAAATTATTCAGTATTCAGTATTCATTTATTTATTTGTGGGTTAGTTTACTGATCTTATAAATAATTATGTTAAATTGCACTACTACCATATTGAATGGTGTACAAATGATTAAATTAAATTAATGTAAAATAAAATTATTAATACAATAAATAATAGCCTAGTATTGACAAATATCAACTATTTTATTAAAACCAGCTACTAATACTAGTTGTTAAATTCATTAATATTATTATTTATTATGTACTTAGTACATGTCAAAAATAAATATAAAAAACTTAAATTTATTTATTTACGTCTTCAAGAGACCGCAGACAGGGGTATTTAATATTAATTTGATACTTGATATCTCAACGCATTCCTGAGAAAAGGGGTTAGGTTAGTGAGTAGAAGGTTATGTTTGCAAACAAAGTTTTCTCTTCAAGCAAGCATTAATAAAGCTATTAAAGAAGAGTTAGTGTTAGCCGATAGTGCTAGTCTAAGTTGCGCCATTACGGGGACGGGTGCCAGGCATTATCCTGACAAGTTTTACAGACACTCTTGTGGTAATGTGCCCATGATTTATGCGAGCTTGAAAAATCAAAAATTGTTAAGGCTTTCAATTTTTTTTTATTTTATCGATGTACGTACCACTAATATGAACATACGGTACCGAGTGTATATTTTTTTACTCATAAATGAACCATAAAAAATTTACACAAAACAACGAAGTACTTCACATAACAAAATATTTAAAAGTTTTGAAGTTAAAGTTCATTTCATTCACTTCAAATAAAGGAGGAGGTTCTATGTTCGGCTGTATATATATTTTTTAAACTCTTCCATTTGAAATACGTTTTGAAATGTAATGGTAAGTTGTTAGTAATAAAATATAATGTATGCATTTATGTGCTACTTATGTATAGTATACGATATAAGTACTTCTTTCATTTCTTTTTATTCAGAATATTTCGGTTTCCACGTATGAATTCAACTCGTAAATTCAATGAAAATACCTGCACCAGTAACATAGATTTTAGAGTAGGGTCAAATGACACTGTCCAAATAAGAAACAATTTTACATCTCCTAAAACTGGTAAAAACTAAAAAATAATAAATTATTTAGTAAAAAAAATTGCCTGAAGTTATTAAAATTTCTTCCCTCTGATTAATAATGCCCATAAAGCCAGAGTGTCAGCATAATTAACCACAAGCTTTTACTTAAGTTATTTTTAGGGTTCCGTTCCTCAAAAGGAGAAAAAGGAACCCTTCTAGTATCACTTTGTTGTCCGTCTGTCTGTCTGTCAAGACCATGTTTTCAGGAATCCGTGGACGCATCAAGTTAAAATTAATACCAAATGCTGTCTCTTGAAGCTGTTAAGAATTCTATAAAAAATCCTCTAAGTCAACGCAATCAAAAGATACGGCCATTTAGGCCTAATGTTTGATCAAATTTCAACATTATCTATATAGGTATATCAAAACCTATAGGGTACTTCCAATTAACCTAGAATCATGAAATTTGGTAATTAACATCAAATGCTTATGTCAGTGGTCTCTTGAATCTGTAAAAAAATCAAGTTTGTAAGCCAACGCAATCAAAAGAGACGGCCATTAAGCCTTAGATTTTAACAAATTTAAACATTTCAAATAAAAACCAATAGGGTAGGTCCCATTCACCTAGAATTATGAAATTTATGAATTTAATTAGGCTAATAAGTTTTTTTTTTATTATTTCTCGCTTTTCAGTTCCTTTCTTTTTCCGTTAGCTTAGTGTTTGTAAAAGTTTATTTTTAATTTTTTTTGTTGATAAAATATAAAAATTAATACTTACTTAGTTAAAACTATTACCTAACTTAGTGAACTACTTTTCTACCCTTCGGGACCAAAATATAGTCTTTCGAATAAAAAATCAAATCAGAATTATCAAAATCCATACACAAAAGAAAAAATAAATAAATGGGTTGTCTTGAGAACTTCTTCCATTTTTTTGTCGGTTAATAAGACACACAGACAATTTTATTTTATTTTATTTTCTTCATGGAAAACTTACAGCTAATTTATAAGTATCACTACATAGTATAAAACAAAGTCGCTTCCTGCTGTCCGTCTGTCCCTATGTATGCTTAGATTTTTAAAACTACGCAACGAAATTTGATGCGGTTTTTTTTAATAGATAGAGTGATTCAAGAGGAAGGTTTATATGTATAATACATGCATAATATAGTAGAGAAACACTGATAACTTTAGAGGTTTCTAATGTAACATGTCGTAAATAAACACATTTTTTTGCGTTTACATTGCAAAACGCTGGCTGAACCCTACGAGATAGATCAAAATAATGTACCACAGTATTGTACACCTTAAAAAGGTCTACAAGTTAGGGATAACCCACAATAACCATTTTTTATCCTTTCCTTTTTACGAGAAATAATGGCTTATTTACGAATTTAAGCAATACAGCAATAATCCTTATCCAATTATGTACCTTAAATACATTGTGCATTTAATATAGATCAAAATGGTCCTTTACAGCATGTAATTTTAATGAATATTTTCGAAGATATTACAGATTTAAAATGCAGGGACATAGCGGTTACGGTGGTACCGGCCAAAGGGTTAAATGTCGCTCTTTCAAGAGTAATCTCTGAAGAAAACATGTTTGTATTGTCTAATGACAAAAAAGCTGTGAACGTTGTACATAAAGACATTCTGTAGTATGTTTAGTATCATCATTGCACCCGTGCGAAGCTGGGGCGGGTCGCTAGTAAATATATAAAGCTGAAGAATTTGTTTGCTTGAACGCGCTAATCTAAGGAACTACTGGTCCGATTTGAAAAATTCGTTCAGTGTTAGATAGCCCATTTATCGAGAAAGGCTATAGGTTATATATCATCACACTACGACGAATAAGAGCGGAGCAGTGACCATGAACGTAGGTGAAACTGCGGGGACGGCTAGTTTAATATAAAAGTGATCATTCTAGTCTCTAGACCGCCAATTACAAGTTTTCACTTCTAGATTACATAATAAAATACATAAAAAGTGTGAACAGTCTCGGTAAAAGGAAAGGACAATAATAATAATACACACTAACTGGTCTCTACACAAAGACAGAACAAAAACAATATTGCGGTCTATTCTGTTGTGTAACTTTATAACTGAAATAATGGTTTAATGACCAAAGAAGTTAAGGCTCAAGCTTTTCTTTGCCAACGACACTTTAGTGGTAAAAACATTATAATCGTGCTCCTTGCATAACTTGTTAAAATTGCTCGCGCTTTCACGACATACAAATTTTGCCTGTAGTTAGTAGAGACAGATGGTACACTAATTGGTGGATTAAACCATGTGAATTTTTATGGGACATATAGGGAAAATTTTGAAAATAAATGAGAACAATCAATTTCAATAGTCATCATTAGTTTCATAGTCAGTATATACGGTATATTATTTCTTATATAGAAAGTTCATGGTCACCCTAATTAGTTCGTTAATGCTGATCTCCTTACCTAGTGTTCTTTTAGCCAATTTGAAATTTAAACTACCAACGCCATTACCTATTACGAAAAGTATTTTACACAAAGGATTATTTTAAATTGGCTCTTAGCTAGATTGACTTGAAATTTGAACCACTTACTGCCATTAGCGGGAAGGCTCCAATACAAATTGGTTTAAGAGTCTCTAAGATTTTAAAAGCATAATGCAAAAGCAATATTTCTATAGTTAATGGTATTTAAAAAGGCAACAGGCGTTCTTAGAAAAGATGTGATTTATTAGTTTTAACGGCACGAATGTCGAATGTAAGGTGGTAGCCTGGCTACTACGTCGCGAAGAGTGTTCGATCACACACAATCCACAAATCGCACACTTAGATCTAAACAGGTATTTTTTAGAAAAGACAAAAACTAATTATTTCTTTATAGATTTATGCTTTTTATATGCAGCTAGAAGACATATATTGTAGGAATCTTGTGTTTTAATCATGTTTTGGAGCTGAAAATTGGATTTTTACAATCATTTCCATATTGCTTAACAATGTATGTATATTTGTTTTATTAATTTGAGTCGAGCCCATGTTGGTGAATTTTTATATAGCGTCAAATAGTGGTGATATTTTTAAATCTGTTTTATTGGTCGGCAGGTATTGAAGTAAGGAATTCGATGGTGTGCATAACTCATAAATTGAATTTTTGAGTTAGCTCCCTTTAGATCTAGGTGTGCGAAATAATAGTTGTCGCGAGTCTGGGTGTTCTTTCTGTATGTTGTTTGAATGTTTGTAAAGTCTCTCGCGACGCAAGAATCAATTAAAAATTACTTTCTATTGTTTCAAAATGTCAATCGGTTATATTGGGTAAGAAATATACCGAAGTTTATTCCTACATATAGCAGTTTAAGATTGCCGATTTAGCGGCCAACCGATAAATTGGCGGAATATAAAACCGCTGCTTGAAGTCGCGGCCGCACGGCTAAGACGACTGCAACGCGACGGCGATTTCGTGAAAACAAACTGATATAAAGGTCGCAGTCGCCTTAGTAGTGCGGCCGCGGCCTCAGTCTCGAATGGTAAATCAAGTTATTCTCGAATTGGAGCATGACTGGGAGAGGATCTTCACGACACAGCAGCAACACTTGCTTAGTAGGGTATGTTTTTATGCTAATAAGGTAGCAAACTGGCATTGGAATCAGGAAAAGTGACCATCGTAGCATAATTATGATCGATTGTAACTCCACTTGTAGAAATCGGCTAGTTAACAAGCTAACCTGGAGTGCTGAGTGTTTACAAGGCGGATTGTGAATTCATTGAATACCTCAATGGTACAATTTTGTTTTACCAATAACACAGTAAAGGACGTACTTTGGAAATAAAATATTTACCCGTTCCGTTACGTAATGACTGTTTTTAGGGTTTCAAGGCGAACAAACGACTACCCGAAATTGATTTTGTTCAACTTTCAATATTTTTTATCTTATTACAGCCTGATCCCTCGGTGAAAGTCCTCATAAGCTCTGACAATGAAGACAACAGCGTGAACAAGACCTGGAACTGGAACTACAAGGAGTATCAAATCTGAAAGATCACTTTTCTTATAACTTCATACCCCTAAGTTATTTAAACACATTCACAAACACCTGAAACAAATAGAAAGGAATAGTCAGTTGATTATATCTAAATATGATCAGCATAGAACAGAATGAAGAGCTATGCGCAAATACAATACCAAACGCATAGTCTAGTCTTAAAATCCAAGAAAAAAATATGAATTGAAAAGTGACTGTCTTTTTGAGCTGTTCCACACCCCGCACATTAAAACCAATGTGGTGCGGTAGACTAGAACGTTGTTTAGGCTTAACTTTCCCAAATATCCCTTTCCCAAAGCGTAATTTACCAAAAGTGGCCCTTTTTGCAAAGTAACTCTTTGGAAAAGTGCTCCTTCCATTTACCGCTAATAGTAGATTCAATTAGTTTGTGCGTGTGACTGCTGACATGGAAAATAATCATGATTCAACCCAGATTATCTTTTATTTGCATTTTATATCTATAATTCTCAGTATTTATAGCATACCCTTCAAGGCCTAGACCCTGTGATGGCCAGATTGTACGTAACATTAACAGGAAGTCGTATAAGAAAACACAGCCGTCAAGATATACATACGTTTCGATTTTCCTCGAAGTATCTTCATTTCAATTATTTGGATATGATTGAATTAAATTGATTGTAAAAATAATACTTTTTAAAACAATGCATTGCTCCAAAGCATCAAATTTGATCAATTTAAGTGACCTCAATAGATTCTTTTCATAGATTTCTCTATGAAAAGAATCTATGAGTAGGTCATATAGGTGATAGTGTTTAAAGACTTGTCAGTGTCTACTTATGTCCTTGATCCTTACGCTTTTCTCGATTAAAAAAAATTTTTTTATAAAATCTTAAAAATTCAAATGCATGTACTAGTGTATTGTTTAGTCAGCATGTTATGTAATATAAGTGTAAAATGTATAATTGTTGTTGATTGATTCAGAGCAGCTGTAAAACAATTGATATACGAGTATACTTGCGTGATATTATTTAAAGTGAATTTATATAATATGTGTAAGTATATATGAAGGCCTCGTGCCAAATGTATTTCATACGAAAAATCACTATATTATTATACATATATGTATATCTTACAATTTCCCCTCTCTTACTGAGCTTTTGGATATATATTCTACTCAAACAAATGATTGCCAAATTATGCTCAAAATATAATTAATTATTATAACTTTATTAACGTTAAGTAGACATTGTTGTGTATAATTAATGTTCTAATATTACGCAAAGTTTAAGAATACTGTTAACTATATAGTTTAAAGCTTTTAACGAAAACATAATGTAATTATGTGGTGAAATTAATTTAATATAATACATATGAAAATATAAGTGTTTCATTTACTATTTAATTTTATACTGTATTATTTTTATATTGTTTAATTCGTTTGTTTCAAAGTGTATGAGTAAAAAGGTCTTCATAACGCCAACACATACACCTCTTCATTTTACTTTTTATATTATGTCCAGTAAGTTTTTCTCTTTTATAGTATGGGAAATTGGTTTTCTTGTGTTGATTTATGTATAGGACTACCGACTGTCAGGATATTTACGATCCTCGAGATTTTTCAAATCAAATGCCAATATCTTGTTTCTAGGGCTATGTTTTGCCGTATAAATAACTACATATGTAATATCTTTCGTGGTCATATACAGGCTGTTACAGAAAAGTGTGGCCATATTTTAGGGTTGTATTTTAGTAGACCCTGTAATTAATGAACAGCGCTATTTTAGGAAAATTTGTGATTTTTAATACAGAAATGTTATTTTGAAATTGAAGAGATAGATGGCTGACAGAAATTAAACTATTCAATACCAAACATGTTGATGGAATGTCCTGATTTTTATGAAAATATCGGCAGAAAAAAACAATAAAACAAAATCATTGAAGTTGACATCTACATTTATAATATTATGTTAAGAAATGTGCACCTACACGAGGAAAAGCATATTCCAAAGAAAAACAAATCAAAAAGTTTTGTTTTTTTTTTAAGTTTTTCAAGCTAAATCAACAATTTGTCTTCGTCACATAACCCTCCTTAAATTTGGCCACACCTTTCTGTAACACCCGGTGTATAAATAAAACAAATTAATTTAAATCAAGAACTAATTCTTGTAGCTCACTACGCTTAAGCGATAGCGATTAATAATGGGTTTGTGGTCATGGGCACGGACTAAAGTAGAAAAAAACAGTTGGACGTGAATGTACATCGTGATGTTCAGTAAATCATGATAAAGCGTATTTTAACCAAAATGGACAAAGCACAGAGGTCCATCGCCATCCACTTGATTTGCTATAAGGAAAATGGATTGCTGCATACCGATCCATACTAAATCACTTACCTACTCTTACATTTTTGAGCTTCAAGGGACTACTTTAAATAATCACTTGAAAGAATTATTAAGAACAGTAAATCAGACCATAGTTCGTTTTTTCATCATTCCCATATTACCATCCTTATTTGTGCTAATACTGTTCTTTTTAACCCCCGACCGGAAAAGAGGGGTCTTATAAGTTTGACGTCGATGTCTGTGTGTGTGTGTGTGTGTCTGTGGCATCGTAGCTCTCAAAGGGATGGACCGATTTTAATGCGGTTTTTTCATTTGAAAGCCAGTTTCTTTGCAGTGGTTCTTGTTATGTTTGGTTAATATCGGTCTAGCAGTGTAAGAGTATCAGCTCTTTTCCAAAATGATGTAAGACATTTTTTTCACAACTCCCTCAATATTGGTATCAAATGAAAGGGCTTGATAAGTAGAATACTATGATAAATTACAAATCCAAGATGGCCGTTCATACTATTTTTATTATTTTGAGTCGAGGGGTTTTTAAATTTTTATTTTTTATAGTTAGTACATAATACATATAATATTGTAAAGTTACTTACGTCACAGTATAATGTACTTAGTACGTGACAGTATGTTTGGTTTGCATAATTACTAAAATGACTGACGCTGTGTGACTTTAAGAAATAAGAAGGTTGTATGAAACTGAAGATTAACTAACTCCATTAGAAAAATATGTCGGAAAATTTCAAAATAACTGAAACTTTTAAAATAAAATTGCGATTCCAAATTGAATCGAGTTCAGTTTTACTCAGTTTGTACTCAGGAAAGAATAAAACAATCGTTAACGCGAATGATTGAAAGATTTCGTATTTAGGAAATCGCTTCAAAAATTTTTTTTTATATGTTGAGATAGGCAAAGGTGAAGATTTTCGGTGTTTACCTTCACATTTTAGTGTCCCTATCTTCTTTCTATAGTTTATTTAAACGCCGCTGGTTAGAATAAATAATTCTTACTTGTCTCATAAACAAAATGAAAATTTCATCATTTGTAATCGTTTCGGCGCTTCATCCCGCAAAGTTATTGGCGCGCGCTAGAATTCACCGCCTCTAATTAATTACATACATGCTTAGAGCTCCTACAAAATTGATTTCAGAATAAACACTTATTAATTCATTACGTAAAGTCTCTGTTTACTGTACAATCTATTAGAAAGGCGTCCGGTCTACAAATAAGGAATTTAATAGGTAGTATATTGCGTAACTTACAAGAAATATAAATAAAATTTAGATATATGTCACAAGAGACTCGTTTGATATTATTATCGTAATATTAAAACCAGACTTTTATACTCGTATTTATAAAATGCGAGAGAAAATACGATACGAAGGTACAATAATTATATAATTTTACTACATAAACAGGAATTAACGCGATGGTGTGGGTATGTACATACCTTCAAATTAGAGCCATCCAAACATTTTCAAAGCTTTTGTTTTGCCATGTAGCGTCACACACAATTATAAAGGTGTTCAGTAAAGTTATATGACGGAACGGACTAAAACCACACGGTGTTCTGTCGCAAGTGGGCCCCTGGTATACCCCCATGAAAGAAGCTACGAAAGTTATCTGTCGATATGTCACACGTCGGTCTTCCTTCAATAATTTGTGTACAGTCTCAATGTTGTGTCACTTCTATCGGCCTGCCGGAACTTCCATTATCCATCCGTTCTATGGTTTGCAGAGATGGACAAGTTTCTCCGAGTGCAGTACTCATTTCCTCGAAATATATTTGTTTAGTTCAGCCACGCATAAAGTTATACAAAATAATTACACTACTATCATAACGAGAGCATTTAAAGTTCGCTATTTTCGTTTTTAAAAATCCTCCTAATTCACTTGCCTTCAATTTTTTCTTATGCTTTCATATCACAATATTATCATGTCTAGTTTGGATACAATTAGACTTATATAGCGCCCTACGTATATGGAATATCGCCATATTATTATCTTTTGCATCACGGCGTGTTCCAAAAATACAATATGTCTACAAAGTAAAGTGTAGTGTTTGATGCGAGCGCCGCTACTTCGTCAAACAACTCGCTAAATGACGTACAGTTAATAGAGCTGCCACTACAAAACAAAATTCTTTCCATTGTTTTCGATTCCTATACTATAAAAACAAAATATAAATTTTTTTTGCAAACTGGAAGTTATAGATCGACACAAGTAGGCAGTAGATTTTGGTGTTTTCACCTAATTTACCTCGACAATCCAGTAGATGCTGTGGCGTCTGTTTGCGTCGATCTATGATTTTTAACAGTAGCTTCAATTTAACGTTCATAAATGTCACTTAGTGTCTTAATTGCATAAATGATTTTGAATTTGAATTTGAATTTGAATAAATACATAAACAAATACTAATCTGTCAAAAAAGTACCGGAAAAAGTTCAATAAAACACAAAATGTTAACTATTCTTCCAAATTTATTATATCGCCTTCAAAGTATCAGAAATACACTTACGCCATCGAATAATCCAGTTATCAAAACATTTTTAAATGCATTTTTCGGAATCAACTTCAGTTCTTGCCCCAAAACTTTACTTACATTTCCTGGCAAAAAATTCCGAGTGCACAACACCTCGATAGTCAAAGTAAACAGCCAACATAACCTTGACCTTTGATAGACTTTGTCGTGGTTTTTTCGGCTTCGGTTCAGTTAGAATCACCATTCCGAAGCTTGTTGAACACAAAGCATGTCAAACTCGTAAACCCATGTCTCATCACCAGTAACAATGAGTTTTACGAATTTAGGGTTGGAATTGACTCTTTCTAGCATGTCTTCAGCGACAATTACGCTATTGAGTTTTTGAAGAAAATTCAGATCTTTCGGGACTAGTCGAGCTGCAAAATGTTTCATGCCCAAGCGATCGTTTAAAATTGTACCAATCGATTCGTGAGACACAGAAAGTTCAGCGGCTATCTCTCTCAAACTTGAATGAGGATTTTCAGTCACAATTTCCTTCACTTTAGTGATGTTAACTTCGGTTGAAGACATTGTTGGCTGACCAGTGAGGCAAATCTTCCAACAAATCTCGACCGCTTTTGAATGCACTGTACCACTCACGAGTTTTTGATAAAGTCGATTCACCGTATGCTTTCTGTAAAATTTTCAGCGACTCTGAACACGAAATTCTATTTGCAATGCAAAATTTGAGACAAACTCTTTATTCCATGTTTTTATCCATTATAAAAATCGCAAAACACTCTTGAGATGAGTTTACGAAATCGAGTACTGAAAACAAACTAAATAACAGATATTGCTCAAACTTCGCGCCAATATAGAAAACAGCTGTTGCCAACTTAATCACAAAAAATAATTATTTGAATTGAATTTGGAATTAGAATTAAGTTATTAATTCCCGATACTTTTTTGACAGAAGCTATATACCATAATATATATCGTGGTATACCAGATCACCATTAATTATTACACAAATCTTGATATTACACAAGCGCCATGGCCTGCAGGCATATTTTACGGGAGCTCGCCTACGATATAACTGATAAGGTCATTGCTACGGTTGTCACCGACAACTTTTATTGCGGTTGACATATAAATCCTAACTTTTATTACAAATATTCTAGAAAACTGACAGATATCATATTGAGAAAAGTTGTTATTACCGATATTATCAATAACAAACACTACTTGGTGGATATATTTGGTAAATAGATTAATAAGCGTTGATAAAATTGCTACCAGTATTTCTATCACAACAGAAATTACTATATAGGTGTGTAATAAACACAGATTTGCAATGACGAACTTTATTGACGGCTTCTTGGATGATGTAGCCTGTCCAGGAACATCGTGAACTGTGCCAAATTCACTTCTATAAAAGTGAAAATATTACATCTGGTCGACGTCTGGTCATCATGGGCAACTTGTCAGCGAAGTATCTTAAACATAGCTTCTCGACCTTGTGATGTTCTGTAGGCTACGCAGAAATGGTGATGATTTTAAAACGATGAGACAGAGTGATCGAATCTCGGAAAAGGATAGATATGGTTATGCTGATGGTTATTTGTATTAAATGGATTCTTAATATGGATTCTTAATATTGCAAAAGGTAGTGATAACATTAGACACTACGGAAACCTTTGTAGGTGCTGCAGAGCAATAGTATAACATCTTAAAAATATTATTATAGATTTTACTTCACAGAATAATATTAAATTAGGTTTCATTCCACCTCGAGTGGTGTAAATACATCATGCCCTAATTTCACGTACAGAGAATTCAGTATCGTATTTGCACAAAGCAATGCCAATTTAAACTCTCGGTCTCTAAAAGTTTTGTTCACAAATTCTGGTTCCCTAAAGGCACTCACACAAAATCGTTTTATCATCGGCCTGTAAAATTGTGCCGCCTGCTTGTAAAGACTGCGCCAAGTCACCGTGTTTTGCGCTTTGAGATGATTGGTCAAATCAAATAAACTTATCAGAAACGACCCTCAAAGGAATACGTATCGGAAATCGTCATGGACGACGCACTATGGGGAAATTTGACTCAACGGACACGCTCTGCTCATCAAACGTCAATTTGCTGCCATTTAAATGACACCTAGGCCGAATCATCCGAATATACCTGGAGATGATGGTATCTTTCGATTGGTGAATCTGCATATTTCCCACGTCTCTCCTCTATCAGCTCCATCTAGTGACACTGTGTCATCAAAGTTGCATCCATTATTTTGAAACCTTCTAGTTTCAAGGGTAAGGGCATGTTCACCATATATTTACTTCTATATTATCACTTCTATATATTATATATATATATATCTTCATCATATCTATACTTCTATATCACACACACAGGGAGGTAGAAGAGGAACTCTAATTACGCCACAGACACGGAGAGAAGAAAAAACACCTCCTGGTCGATGCCAATAGACAAACTATCATTTTCCATTGTCAAGTTTACGAATGTAATCGTGCTAATATATATAATGAACTGTTAAAAACGTATTTCAACCGAAACCGATGGGAAAATACCTCGTTGTATATCGAACCTATTTTAAACTCTTAACTTATCTAAAAACGATTTTTAAGTTTAATCCCACTAATCCCACTATTCCACTAATATTATAAATGTGAAAGTTTGGATGGATGGATGGATGGTTTGGATGAATCATTACGTTTTAATTTGAGTGTTGCGTTACATAAATTAAGAAAAGCTTTTATTTATATAACACCAATGTATTTTAGTCCATACTTAAATGAAAATAGGCTGAACAAATCACTTAAGTTGTGGACTAGTCATTTGAAAGACTGTGTAGTTATAGATGATTTTAACAGTAATAATTTTAATTCTAAATACAAAAACTTTATTAATTATATATCCAGTAGGGTAATTTTTTCTATTAATTATACTAAATATCAAGCAGAATATTTGACATATACAAAAATAAAAAAATATGTACACAATAATTCATATAAATTCCGTAAATATAAAGACATTCTAAATAATGATGTAAAGAAGTGTGCACAAAATGATTATGTAATTAAAAAGGGCACTTCACTACAATTCCGTATTATTTCCGAACGAAGAATACCAACCAACCTAATATTGATACTGGTTTACAAAACAATAATAGTATGGCCCAAAAACAACAGGAATTAATGTCAGATAACAATAAACAATTTTTCGTGACTAACTCGGCCAACTCCTTTACTGTATTACATCAGAATATAGGAGGCTTACTTAGTCAAAAAAAGAACTTCTAGAGATAACTTCAGCTGTAATAATGACAGAAACATATCCCGATATATTATGCCTCACTGAAACGTTCATAAAGTCAGGTACTGAAAAAAGTATAAATATTGCTAACTTTGGACTTGAACTTTTTATAGTAGACAGAAAAAAAGAGGTGGATCATGCATAATGGTGAGAAAAGGCATTCCCTATAAAAGTATAGCACATTTCGACGAATATATAATGATGTTTCATTTTGAACTTTGTTCGATCGAAATAGAGACAAATATCCTAGTCATTTGTATTTATAGGATTCCGTCAAAAAATAGCAGACATTTAGATTACTTTTTTGAAAAGCTTAACCTCCTATTATATTCTCAAAAAATAAAATTATAATTGTGCGAGACTTAAACATCAATAAACTAAAAAAACATGATCCAAATACTCTTAGGCTTACGGACATTATGCAAAAATATAACTTAGTATCTCAGATATCTGTCCCCACGAGGGAAATGTCATGTCTTGATTTAATTATCAGTAACATAACCAACAATCCAGGTGCTACCTTACCATTACGGTTGTCTGACCATGATACAGCACAGATACTTCATGGCCAGTTAGGAGCAAAAAGAAAATACCTTTATATTTGTACAATTTTAGAAGATCATATTCAGAGGAAAATATTGATATATTTAAGATATATCTACATAGCCTATTATACTTGGATTGGTACAGACAAACTGATCTAAATACTGCTTTTGATAACTTTTATGATTTTTTCTGTCTTCTTTATTATCTTTGCTTCCCTGTAATCAAAGTTAAAACTTGTCTAACAAAAAAAATTAATTGGATGACAAAGCTGTAAAACTAAAAGGGAACTTCATTTTCTGTATTATTCCTCGAGGTCGACACATAATAAACAAAAATATTTAAATTATAATAAACTATTTAAAAAATGTATTAACAGTGCTAAAAAAATAATAATAGGAATTATGTATTAAATAGCAAAAATAAATGTAAAGCCACTTGGACCCTTATTAAAAGTGAAACCGGAAGTAGAGATGGTAGGGAGTACACGTCTAAAATCAGTCATAACAACACAGTAGTTACGGATCCTTTTGCTATGGCAACCATCTTCAATGAACATTTCATTGCATCAACTAATATAAGTAACCATACACTTTGTAACACGAACACAAAATGCAATCAATTAAACTCCATATTTTTGACTCCGGTAGATGAACCATACATTTACAAAGTAGTACAATCTCTTGCAAATACTACATCTGAAGGTTATGATGCCATTTGTACAAGGGTTATAAAAGCATGTTGTAAACAACTCACTCCTATTCTCACATTTTTGATCAATCTCTCCTTAGAAACAGGTACATTTCCTGATAAACTCAAATACTCGGTTGTAAAACCAGTACATAAGCGTGGTGACAAAGCTGATGTAAGTAACTATAGGCCTATAACACTCGTACCAGTTCTGTCAAAAAATTTTGAAAAAGTTATGCATGAAAAACTAACATCTTTTTTCAACCTACACAAAATTATTACAAAAACCAATTTGGGTTTCAGCGTAACAAGTCTACTAGGGACGCTATCTTTGACTTGGTAAACGAAACCTTACAAAATGTCAATGCCAAACGATATACAACTGTCGTGTTTCTAGATATGTCGAGGGCGTTTGATCTGGTGTCACATAATTTGCTTTTGACCAAGCTGGAACGCAATGGAGTTAGAGGGCCAGCTCTAAGTTGATTAAAAACGTACCTCGAAAATAGGCACCAATGTGTAGATGCCACGCAAATAGATATAAACAGCTCGATTCAAGTGTGTAGATCCGATTTTAAAAGAAATGGGTTTGGGGTGCCCCAAGGGAGCATATTGGGCCCGTTATTATTCCTTTTGTACATCAACGATTTGCCTGAGGTCACTAAACGTAGAACTATATTATTTGCTGATGAAATATCTATCATAGTGACTTCTAATAAAGATAACATAACACTGCCAGAACATGAAATAGAAATCAATAATACTTTAGCAATTATAATAAAATGGTTAAATAATAATATTTTACAAATTAATCTATCAAAAACAAATTATATTAACTTTAATAATTTTAAAACAAATCAATTAAATGTAAATTACGAGGGTCAGTCGTTATTAAATCCGAGCAGTGTTACATTTCTTGGTTTAATTATAAATAGTAAATTTAATTGGAAAGAACAAATAATTAAAGTAAGCAATAAAGTTAAGGGGTTTTTTTTCGCATTATATAAACTGGCAAAGGTTTCGAATAGAAAAACAGCTTGTACAGCATATTTTGCTTATGTCGAATCGGTACTTAGATATGGACTTCTAATCTGGGGTAATGCGACAAATATAGACAAAGTTTTCGTTGCTCAGAAACGCTGTATAAGGTCCATATGTGACATTGCACCCGACGTGTCTTGCCGTCCTTATTTTAAATCATTACAAATACTCCCACTGTCTTGTTTATATATTATTGAAGTAGGGAAATTTGTAAAACAGCACCCAAACTTATTTAAAGAGGCGAAGGATATTAGAGGCAGAGAGGACATGAGGAATCCGAACCGGCTGGTACTTGATATAATACCTAGAACCACAAAATTTAAAAATAACAGTTACTCAATGTGCATTAAAATTTATAATAAAATTCCTAATCGATTTCAGGAATTGCCATTGAATAAGTTTGTACCAAACCTAAGCTATTGGCTACTGGAAATAAGTTTCTATTCTGTAGAAGTTTTTTAAATATCGTGAGCAATAAGCGACACCTGTATTGGTTGATCGGTTTATCATTATTTGTTGATATTTCAGTTATTATATTACTTACGTTACTAAGCAATTTTAATATTATGAAATGTAGTTAGTAAAGTATCAATTTAATCAAAATTTAATTTAATTTAATATAGAATATCATAAAAATTAGTAGGCATAGGTGTAAGGCAATGTAATCATTAATTAATAATTTTATAAATAGCCATTAAGGGAAAAATTGCATGCTGTTATTTGAATGGCTGAGCTTGTACATTTATTTAACTGACAACCTACCACCACTCTGTATCCTCATTTAAAGCAATTAAAGTGTTTGTATTTTGTATTTTGGATGGATGGATGGATGGATGTTTGTTACTCTTTCACGCAAAAACCACTGAACCGATTGCGATGAAACTTGGTATGTAGACAGTTGGAGACCTGGATTAACGCATAGGCGGCATAGGCTGGGCTTTTTATCCCGATATTCCCACGGGATTGGGACTTACGCGGGTAATACCGCGGTTCATTATAAGATTGACAGTGTTCTAAGTTACAATTTGCTAAGCAAGCAAAAATATATTCGAGTTTTGAAATTATATTTTTAGAACAATCGAAAATTATTAGCTCAGAAAATTAATACACAAACAGATCGTACAGCCACAATATCCGTAACAGCCTAATTACTTACACTGATTATACATTAATGCATTCATTGTGTAAATCTAACTGAAACATTAATATTGGAATTGGACTCGTTATAAATTGTAATGATAACCAAATAATATGGCCTTTGTGTTGTGTGTAAAAGACCACAGATATAAATACATTACTGAAACAAAATGTGGCTTTTGGAATAGTTAATTTTGTTCGTTTGTTTATTTTATAGCGACCTAAAAACAGTAGATAGTACTTGGTAACTATTTAGTTCAAATAAACGTGACGTCGAACAGAAAGGGATAATTACATCTTATTGTATTTACTTAAATGTATGTAGTTAAGAATTTTACCAAATTGAAATAAAAAATTGACTAAAACTGGGTTTATCGGGCAAATAATTTCAAAACCGTATTCAAGAAGCTTACTCAAGACACACTTAGAAGTAGCTCAAAACGGAGTTTAGTTTTAGAACCCCCTGAGTAGTGAAACGTCAATCAAGTATCATCTGAGTCTTTGCTACTGAGTGTTTTCTGTTCATTTGTTTACTTTTGTATAATAAATGGTTTTGTAATGCAATGAAAATAATTACGTTCCAGTTTATGTAAACAAATGTTTCTGCATATTCAAAACTCGATATTAACTATTTCTAGACCAGTATAACCTTTCGTCTGTAGTTATGAATATAATATTCAATTATATCACTACATTACTACATATTATAAAACAAAGTCCCCGCCGTGTGTCTAACAAATACCGACTTCAACAAAAAAAACTATTCCATAGAAGACTTATATATGGTTTCCTCATGGATGCCATTGTCAGAACTGGACCAAATGGGACCACACGGGAAGCACCAGCTTTCAAATAAAAAAAGAATCATCAAAATCGGTTCACCCAGTCGAAAGTTCTGAGGTAACAAACATAAAAAAAAACAAAGTCGAATTGAGAACCTAATCCTTTTTTGAAGTCAGTTAAAAAACCACAGAACGGATTTTCATGCGGTTTTCACCAATAGATAGAGTGATTCATGAGGAAGGTTTAAGTGTATAATTTGTTAAGGTTTTGTGTAAATTGGTTGAAATATGATGATAATTGTTGAAGATGTCTCTGCTAGCCGGGCGGGGTTGCTAGTATTAACTAATATACTTAAACTACTGTATGGAGCACTGTTAGTTCATCGGTTAGTGACGTAATCAAACCCATATCGCAAATGCAAGTGTTTTAGAGGGAAATTTTAAAAGTAACTCTGAAAATTTGTCCCTATTCCAGAAGTGTCCGGCATTAGGGAACGACCATCCTATGGGATGTACACCGCTGACCATAAAATACTCTTAAAAAACTTCCATCAAACTCACAAAGAGAAAAAGAATAAGAAATCAAACTACCTATCTCCTGCGAATACAATATTTTAAATACAAAGTCTTCAAAAGTCCTTGAAAATGAAAACCTACAGCCATACTTAAGTCTGAATCTATAGGGCGGTTTACCGTAGCAGAACTTATCAGAATTTAATAGATTTATAACTGCTACGGTACGGTGCTACGGCGCTACATCGTAGTAGTTCGTAGCAGTGGAGTATTCGGTGCGATCCATCAGCGAAGAGATTGCGGCGGAAACATCGATCAGTGTCGCTGCTCACCGCGCGCCCTACACTTGCATGTACATATTTGTGGATCTGGCATAGTCTACATTATAAACACTCACTCCGAAATATATATTGTGCAGAATCAATTACTGAATCAATATTGTTGATTTTATTATATGGATTTTTTTGTCTTAAATTAATAACTGAGTACCTACTAACGGCGGTGTGAGCGACTGAGTGCATTAGAGATGAAAGCTTACAATTTTAACAAAAACGATTTAAAATTATACCAGCGTAAAACTGAATGAAAATTAAAGCGGCGGTAGCGTAATGGCTAAAGCGTCGGACTAGCGATCAAGTGGTTGCGGGTTCGAACCCCACCCAGTGCACTACCGTCGTGAACCCACTCCTAACACAAGCGTTAAGCTTAGCTGGAGGGGTTAACAAGATTACTAGTAATATGCGACTCACGTTACTAGTAATCTTTAAAAAAAATTAAAGAAAAAAGTACTTTTACTAGGTGTGAAATGCAAAACATTTATTTATTTAATACACCCCAAACAGCCAACATAACAGGTTACACTTAACTGTATGCAATAGATGTGTGGGAACTCACTCAGTGAACACGAAAATATGTCCGATATCGATAAAATATGATAAAAATAAACAAATACTATGTCATTTCCTCGTAAGGTGTTCATTTACTCCAAAAATCTAGAATCCATGGCGATGTATAACGTAATAATACTATATCATAGTGTTGGGTTCTTGGTTATGTGGAGGGTAGCACCTGAACTCATAGGCGAGACGCATGAGTGATTATTCTTGTGTAATGAGAATTGATAGGCACAGGTAATCAAGATCGGCCTAATATCGGAAAAGAAAACAATTGATATAAGCGCTCCATGTGAGCACAGTCACATTCATGATTGCATGTATTCATCCGCCCACCTCAAGTGGTCGTGTAATCGGGACCCAGACTAGCCTTTCCGACTTTTTATCGAACTTTTTGTCGCTTGCCGCAACGTTTTCTATATTCACTCCATACTCGCTCGGAACATTTTAGAAGAGCAGGTAATTTTTTTAGAAAAGATTACAAATACAAAAACATCACGCCATACAATGCACAAAACATGTGTTTTTTTTTATACGGTCTATTTCGGATTAAAGCATCCTAACTAATATTACAAATGCAAAAGGGAGTTTGTTTGTTTGTTTGTTTCACGCCTCAAACGATCATCGTGCAATTTTGCACACACATTGTCAGGGGTAGATAAAAGGACATAGGGTACCTTTCATCCCAAAAAAAGTAATATTAAAAAAAAAATATTACAAATAAAAATATTAATGTTACAATTCCTATGATCACGCAGTAGTTTTTCTTGTTTGTTTCATATTAGTCCGTTAGTTACAAGTGATTACATTAGCACTTGATAAAGATGTAGCTGTCCAGGTCACGACAGATCTGTCTAGAGGATAGACTGTACCTGTTTGCCAGAATAAAGAAAAAGCTGTCAGTCGTAGGACTGCACGTCAGAAGTGAAAACATAACTTATATATATGTATACATATACACACTAACACATCTCTATATACTCGTATATATCTCAGCGTGACGGTCACGCGAGTTCAGTGCTTTTTCCCTATACCAAAAGTGCTCAACGTGCCTAAAGAAGTTTTCACTTCAAAAAAACAATATAGAAATATTTTGAAATCACGTACATACACATATCATTATACAATTATAAATCCTTTTTTGCCATACGTGTAGACATGAGTTAGTAAACGCCTAAAGAAGGGAAAAAAAATTACTGCACGGATGGCGCAATGGTTTAAGTGGTCACCTCGCCACTACACCGCGCCGAGTGTTGTGGGTTCAAATCCCACACGTGACAAAAATTGTGTGATACAGAAATAGTTGTCCCGGGTCTGGGTGTTCTTTGTGTCCATTGTTTATATTTTTGTGAAGCCCCCCGCGACACAGGAATATTCCTAATGCGGGACTTGGCTTTTGAAAAGAAAAAAGTAATATCCTGTGTATTTTAAATACGTGAATTTATTATGTAAATACGTAGATATTTTCAGACACTTTTACACGTCTCGATTAGTTCTTTAAATCTAGACGGTGACATTTCCTATGACTAGCTTTGAACAGAAACGCTGAAACAACATCAAGGATCCAAGTGCCATGTAGGCGTCCAAGGTTTTGCTAAGCCGTCACGACACCCAAGTAGGCTACATAAGTCGGTAATCACGGAACTCAACCACATCTTAGGGAGCCCCACGACTTTAAACAGTTCGCCACCGCCGTCAGCCATTTGGGTAGTCCAATAAAAATGCTCAAAACTGCCAGATTAGTATACCTATACTATTTTCTAAAATATAATAAAGCTGAAGAGATTTTTTGTTTGGTTGTTTGTTTCTACAAACGCGCTAATCTCTGAAACTATCAGTCCGATCATTCATTCAACTATCATTGAAGAAGGTTGTAAGATATGTAATATCACGCTTTGACCTTTAGAAGCAGAGCAGTGACCATAAACGTGGGTGACACTGCGAGGAAATGTTAGTTAAAAATATAAACGATAAAAGTTAGTCGAATAAAAGATAGGATAGGCAAACAGTTGATATTCAGAGTCAAGTGAGTGTATACCTATATTTTTCTTTCATATTCCTTTTATTGTCGGTTCTCGTTTATGAATACCATTGTTGTAATATTATGTTTCCGTGGGTACTGAGAAAGATAAGAAAATATGTTTTCATTTCTACATTACCACGACAAGATAACAGGAATAAAAAGTTATAACGACTTTGTAACGAAACAAAAACAGACATTTCAGATATAATTCATATAGTAACCGAGTTGCTTTTGCAAACGTATTTTTCCCCTTTGCGATAAATGTTGCCAACATTTTACTATTTTCTACCGATCAACAGTAAGTCTGTTGGTGAAAATCGCTCTTTTTATCTTCATTTTAGTCTGAAACATCTTGCTTCCCTCTTAGCTTGCTTGTCACCATACCGCGGTGGCACGTTTTTTTTTCTATAAATGACATCCCTGATGCAGGAGCAGAACTTTCAGTGTACCCCACGTAGCACCCAGTCGCCTTACGTTCTAGGCGAAGGTACGAGCTCTCTCAGCGGTTTCACAATCAGGATCATCACAATAGTAATATTTTATATCTATATTATGATGTTTTATATGAATGTCTTTGTATGTTTATTTTTATATTTATATATTCCATGTTTTCTCGTTCCTCTTCGTTTTTTCGTTTTTTGTTTCATTTAGTCTAGAATTTCTTACTTAAATTTAGTGCACTTATTCACCCATTTCTGCACCGTCCTAAGATGGACTGGTAGAGAATGCCTTAAGCATTGAGTGCGCCATTGTACATTTTTCTGTACAACGTGTTAATATATAAAAAAAATTATTACATTTTATGTTCTTTATTCCTAAAACTGACGCCAGTATGTATATCATTATGTAAATCGCCCGTATGCAAAATTTAACTTGTTTTAAAAATGTACAAGTTAGACATGGGCATTCTTCAGGAGCCTACATTCAGCAATGGCTGTTCCGCTGCTGAAATGATAATATTGATGTACAAGTCAGAAACCGACACAAAAATAGATTAAATATGATAAATATCTATGTTTATAGGAACAAGTTTAGAAATAAAGAAAGAAAACATTTATTTTGCTGGCACACAAAGGTAATACATATTTATAAAAAATAAATACTAATAGGTTCCTATACCCTATGTGTGATACGAAAATGGTTCTTAGCTCAGCATAGTGCCACTTTGTGTGAATACCCAAAGCGTTTTTTTTCCAAATAAATACAATATCTATGTTACATAATTATATTTACATTTTGCACTAAAGAATATCCCTTTACCGTATTTTTAACACAAAGTAATAAAATGGACACTAATACTGATGTAATACACACACGAACCCTGTATATATAGATAAATAAATTGGTATATAAACATCTAAGCAGCACACAAAGCTAACAATAAATTAATGGCAAAGGTTATTCGCTACTAACTCTTACCCATTTAAACAACACGCAAAGAATTACTCTGTAATTTTTTCAGAGAAGCCGCTGAAGCGTTTTAATTAAATTAGCGCAGTTTATTTTTGAAATGACTTAGAGAGAACCGACTCGTAATTCTCTTTTAATTAGTTTGTGTCTAACCTTTGACTTTAGAATATTATCAAGGTTTATCTTTCTGATTCGTTTAGCAAATGGGCAATTAGTAACTATCCCATATATTTATATATAGTATATATTTAACTGTGGTATGGCGCTATTGTATAATATAACGTGGTAGGTAACCTAGATAATGCCACACTTTATCTTCCGGTCGGGGTGGTGTAGTCAAATGTATTTAATGTGAGAGGCTTCTAGGAGTCCTGTCTTTACCGAGAACACCAGCTGACATAGCATGGCATAGATAATGCCGCAATTTGCGCCCGTGCGAGACCGGACCCTATTGCAGTTGTTAATCACAAAGTTATGTTTAATGTATATTTGTTGTAGTCCCGGCAGCAGTGAGTCCTAGTCACAGATGTGGACCCTGACCTGCTTAAGCTATTGCTAACACTCCCCAATACATTCGTATAAGCAATCCCATCAAAAACATAAATGTGAAAATGGGAGCCAAGTTCAATATTAAGAGTATGCATGGTTGTCAACTTCGCCGACAAAAGAATTAAGATCTAAATGGGTGCCAAGTTCTGTAGATAATCCTGAAAGACTGGTAACAAATTATAGATGGCAAAATGTGGGTGTTTAATACACCTCTACCCACCTCTTTGGGGGTACAGGCGTGATCGTATACATGTATGTATAAAGATTTCCTATGGTCACCTACCGGCTCCATCTTGACGGTGCGATATTAATAACTCAATCAGTTGTTTCATGTAAGAAAAATGCCATTGCAACTGGCATTTTTCTTACAATTACATTTTTCTTACATACACATTACATTTGACTACATACCAATACAGTAAGTTACTAACACAGTAACCAACTATTCTTATTTTATACAGCATAAACTTCCCACGATACGATGTCGTAAAGATACGCCAAATTGAATTTCTCAATTTTGATGGGTACATTATAACCCATCTACTTTCAAATAATCGATTTTGAAAAAAGCTAAAGATGGAATACTCTGAACAAAATTATTTTATTACGGTTTGACAATCGTGACATTTCGTATTTTCATTGAATGAAGAGAATTATACTAAACATTTTATTCCAGTAGAAATCGTTTAGGCAAAATAATTTTATCAAAATAGGAAAGTGCCGAGGTGTTGTTGAGTTACAATTAATATCCGAAACGTTTCAATCGACAGTATTTTTTGTCAAAGCGAAATACGTCTTTATTACAAGGGAGTTTCCTTTCATCGTCTTTTTTCAGCCTTGCCAAGTGTTTTGTACTTTCAATTGAATTTGTTGAAGAGAGACTTTGATGTTTTAATGAATATTTTCTGAGATCTTTTAATACAATTGTTACAGAGATTTATTTTAGATTTCCCTAATTAGTGACTTTGAGTCATTAGGCACAGTCGAGTACTTAGATAGGTAACCATTTATGAAAAAAAAACTAGATCCATGTCATAATGGTAACTGCTTTTCTAACTAAATAACTAGTTACATGCTAGCATATTCATACAAATATTTGAGCGACGAGCTCGTGAGTACTAGCTATGGTAACTTCTTTTGTTACCGCAGTTTGTAACTGTGCTTTGTGAGCACAGTTAAAAGTTGTGTAGATGATTGTGCATACGTATAAATATGGCAGTAGTTGCTGCAAGCGGCTTTTTTTGCGTCGTGCATGCGGCGTGAAACAAGGTGAAACTAACACTGTGTTACTAACTTTTAAATTTTCGCGTTCCATGTTATGCTTAATTATGTATTTATCCTGGAATTAACGCGATCACGAAATAGGTATTACATATCTCTGAATTGCATGACGTTTCGACCAGGTTGCACTGGCCGTGGTCACAGGCTGACTGGTTCAGTGGTGTTTCCTGGTGGCCTCCGTCGTCGAGATCATGAGATAGAAGGTCTTTATCCACCCGCACATTTTCGACATTTTTGATATTTTTGTTTCGCCATGTACCGTCACATACCATACAGACTAATAGTGTCCCTATTTTGTAATCAAACTGATGTGTCCTTATTCTGGTGTTTATCCGACTGCGAAATTTGAAGATAGTATTTCACCTGTAAGAGTGAAAAATTAAGAGATCGGTGATCGGAGAAGTCTGTGATACTTTTTTTTAAAGTTTATTATTTCAAAATGATATGACCTAAATAGCGGTATCAAGAATAGTAATTGGTCTTTTATATGCAGTCTTTTCACCTCAAAGCTGACATTCCTGTTGATTAATATCTGTACATATTATGTTATGCATACGCACAATATTTATGAGAGCCTATATTTAGTACAATATTGAAACAATTGACTACAAGCTGTGTCTATACTAGACTGAGATAATATCTTAATTGGATGCGGTAAGGATTACTGTGAAGGGTTAAGCGGATTAATAAATATGAGAATGTTATTGTTTTATATCTCTGTCTATCTCTTGACATAAACATATTTACTGTCTCCCTTACCGCAGATTCTTACTTGTTTGAAGGGGCCGACTAAATAAACATGTCCACCTTAGTATAGACTTCAGTAACCACCACTAGTAGCAAAGTAATATATATTAACTGGTAATTATGGCCGCCATATCTCATAAAGCGATCATAGTATGGAAAATACACAGGCTTACTTTATGAGTATGTGAGGGCGACCATAGTATCAAAAATACACAGGCTTACATTATGAGTATTTGCGTGGATTGAAGCTGAGCGTCAAGCGTGCCGTGTGTTTGTTTGTCGAAATAGTCAATTAAAACAAAAAAAAACTGCAGTAATATTCGTTACGAGATACGTCCCCTTACACCAAGGGTCCTACACTTTTATTATCATATTCCGCGCGGTTTTATTTTGTCGAGCCGTGATCGCGTGAGTGTTTAAAATAGCTACATCTTAGCTATTGAGTCAATTCACAAATTAAGTTTCAGTCTTAAGTAAGGTCTTAAAAATCCTCTTAGTGTGATTTATCGAATTACGTGAGCGAACCTCGCATGTATTGACTCAATGTATTTTGTACATATATAAGTATATTATATTACAGGGGTTCGTTAAAGAATTCACTTATTTTATTATTAGCAATAACTCAGGGCTGATATAAACATTGAGTCAAAAGGATCTAGTTGGTATCCAGCCACTTCTGCCATTAGGTGACAGGAGTACTCTCTGCTAGTTTAAATGTTTCTCTAGAAGACTACTGAGCCCTACAGCAATATTAGCGTCTTTTGTTGGGTGGAAATACTTCTCCAATAGGGCAGTCTTATTTAGAGCAATAGTGTGCTGCGCTGTACCTGCATCACTGTCGTGCAGCACAACAGTACTCTAAAACAAGGGATGAAAACATTTATTATGAAAAAAATCAGGTCTCTTAAAGTAGGCTTCATATAGGCGTAAGCCAAAGAGATACATTAATAAGATAGAAATCTTATTAATGTATCTCTTATGTCACCCTATTGAAAGCTCACACAAAAATGAAATCTACAAATTTCAATATTAATAGATATATTTATTTATTTTATTTTATTTTATGTAGTAAAATTTTTAAATTGTGCATTTTTAAGTCTGCGTCTAGTACTCGTATATTGAGAAAGTTCACATTGTTCAAAGTGACTTTGCAGTGACGTCTACAAACTCAATAACAATCTTAGGATCATAAATAACATCACAGACTAAGCCGAATTCTCAAGAGGCAGAAAAGTTTCACTTTTAACACAATACATTTTGTGAGTGAGTTATTAAAAATACACATTTTTACTTACGTGCGTATAATAGTAATGTATTTAGTAATATACAAGTATGTTTATTAGCAGTCCAGTTACCATAATACAGGCTCTGCCTAGTTTAGGATTAACGGCCGTTAATCCCAAACTAGGTGTGTGAGGTGTTTTAAGTTATTAATATTATTGTGACGCAACGTTACATCAAATCAAATCAAAATCATTTATTTCAATTAAACCCATTATAGGTATTTTTGAATTGTTAGGAGTAGTAGTCAGTCAGACTAAGTCAATCGTGAAGCTAGCTGCATGTTCCAATACGTAGATCCTGTGGAGGAGAACAGGCAAGAAACTCCAAGGACACTCTTTTTCAACACGTTTTTTACAAGTCTGTGGTTACATTGCTTATATGCCCAAATTAAATGTGAGGACAATGTAACGTGTTGTTGTAAACTATAAATAGTCGCGCAAACTACTACTATATGTAAGTAATAGCAGTTCGGGGATGACCTTTTTTTTTTGTGCTTGTGGAAACCCCACCGGGGTTTTCGGTAAGGCGGTGTGTCAGAATCGAACCGACTAAAACCACACGGTGTGCCGTACTGCGCCTTAAGTAGGAGGGATCCGGGAACAGCTTTTATTAAGACATCCGGAACCAATTCGGGGATGACCAGCCCCAACCAACGGCACTTATACAATAAGCATACCATATATATTTTAACTGTAATCTTGGGCCATCGAAAATTTCGATTACTTAGGTAACTAAGTAATCGAAATCTTTAACAGCTCAACTAATATCAATCCCACTAATATTATAAATGTGAAAGTTTGGATGGATGGATGGATGGATAGATGGATGGACGTTTGTTACTCTTTCACGCAAAAACCACTGAACTGATTGCGATGAAACTTGGTATGTAGATAGCTGGAGACCTGGATTAACGCATAGGTTACTGTTTATCCCCATATTCCCACGGGATCAGGACTTACGCGGGTGAAACCGCGGGGTGCTGCTAGTGAAAAATATATTCAGCTGATGGTATGCTCTATGTGGACACATACTTAAAGATTTATTAATATGTAATGTAATCAAACTACTTATAAATATATTACGCAGAATTTATACACCCACATTTATCAAGATACAATTAATTTAAGAAAAGATTATTACGTCCTCTGAAATATAGCAATGAATTAAACTACAAAAGTATTTTTGCGAATAAGCACGTTTTATTTCTATTAAAAAACTTAATAAGTGAAGAATTTCTTGAAGTATTCAAATTAGATGAATTAATAACTTTGATATTCATTTTTAATAGGATTTTGATAATAGCTATACTTCTAGTTACATAGAAGCTTTGCTATGACTATTATAATGCCATGGATTTATTATCTTTGAAGAGACTAGTGTTTTATTTACAAGTCATATTACATGTAATATGAATCTTAAATAAAACATTAGTCAATCTTCTCATGAGACGATTTTAAAAGTACTCGTTTACAAACATTGAAATAAGAACACCCAGACTCAGGATAACTATTTGTAGATCACACAAATTTTAGTCCCGTGTGGGAATTGAACCCATAACACTCATCACGACCACTTTAATTAATGGCGCAATGGCTTGCAGTGAAAACTAAGAAATTTTGTGAAAGTGAAATTTTCGCTTAATGCGTCTTTGAATAACTTGACCTTATAACGCATATTTTGGTGACTTTGAAACAGACCACTTAAAAGTTTGTTACTTTTTTCTTGCCCTCAAAACAGGAACTTAAGTATAAAACGTTGTCCACTTTCAATCTTTTAGACAACAACAATTATATTGAAAAAAGACTCCATAAATCTATTACAAGGTCTCCGAACTAAATTGAGCAGTCATCAATCTATGTATCTTGGAATAGGTTGAAATGCAAATTTGTTAGATAATATAACTCACGTAAACTATGGGTTATTTATATTTCATGCAAAAACATTGTATAAGGCATTAATGCCCTAGGCATTTTCTTCCAGTCAACCTTTGGGTGATGGGATGGAGAGACGTGAATGGCAGGTGTATAATTAAAATCTTAGACTTACCTAGTCGCAGAATAAAAAAATATATTACGTAAATAAGCCTACATATACATACTTACCTACACACAAACATACATATATAATTATATAATGTACATGTATATAAACAATGGAGACATTTGTAGAGTATTTATTATTCAGATGATTCTGCTAACAATTTACTTTAGAGCTGACGTCTTTACATCCCATCTTTAAAAAAACGAAGCCGTTTTGTTTCTTCCTAGAATTGTTTTAATATAGCGCTATAACTAGCTATAAGTTCTTAAAACATATAAAGTTACTTTTGCACTGGTACCACAGTACAAGCTTATTTCAAGCTACCGAAAATTAAATTAATACGAATGGCGAGATCTCTACGGTAGACGGGTCACCTGATGATAAGTGACTACCGCCGCCAATGGACACCTGTAACTCAAAAGTCACAAGTGCGTTGCCGGACTTTGAGGTGGGAGTAGGGGAAGATGGCGAGTGGGAGAGAAGGGGGGAAGGGGGAGAGGGAAGGGGGGAAGGGGGAGAGGGAAGGGTAAGGGCCTGCGGTAACCTCACTCACTCAGCGAAATACAACTCAGGCATTGCTTCACTGCCGATTTTCTGTGAGGCCGTGGTATCATTCCGGTCGAGTTATATAGCTACTACATTCGTACACTCGTAATCAGAAGTATAGAAAAGGGCATAGGGTAGGTATGTCATCCCGAAAAAAGAACTATTCCTGAGGGACAGACACATAACTTTGACGCTAGCGAAGCAAAGTGAGTGTACAATAAATGCAATTGCATGTTTAAGTAATAAGACAGTACTTGATAAATTTAAAGAGTTGCCTGGTTCTTGGCATAGGAATAATCGGGCTGTATTCAAGCAGCCTGTTTGTATCAGTTGCGATGATAAGTTGGAAGCTAACTGAACCACAATAACAACTTATTGTATCAATAATTCACTGACAATCTACCTTCATTAATATTTCTCTTCCTCTTTAAGATTGACAAATTATACCATTCTTGACATCCTTTTTTTATTTCAGTTTTCACACCTCATCTTCCTTCACACAATTATCTACATAAGTACCTAACGTAGTATTTCATCCGTTTTTTTATCACCTTTCATTTGTCTATACCCTTAGCCTCAATTATACCTGTCTAGATGACACATTGGACTAAAAAACCTTATACCAACATAAAGACTACTTTTCATCATTTAATTTGTTTCAATTATCATTATTTTCTGACAAAATAAGATTTTTAATTCAGTATTTTGTAGGTATGTGAGATATGGGAATTAACGCGATCACGAAATAGGTATTACATGAATATATGATGTGAATGGTCGTATCGTCGCCTATGAATCGGTCGTATCTTTTCATTGCGTTGACTTGGAAACTTGAAATTTTTACAGCTTCAAGGGAGCGCTCCGTGAAGCTGTAAAAATATCAAGTTTCTGAGTCAACGCAATCAAAATTGAAATTAATATTAAATTAAAATTGAAATTACCACTACATATGTCTATGTCTCTACGGGTTCCTGTGAAAAAGGGTTTTAACCATGGATTTCTGTGGCTTCAATAGACAGACAGATGAACAACAAAGTGATCCTATAAGGGTTCCTTCTTTCCTTTTGAGAAACGGATCCCTAAAAAAGTGCTTAGGTGGGGGTTGCCGTTATGACATAAGAATGGCGTTTAATATTTGAGTAGCATTTCAATATTTGGAAATAAACCTAGACAACAACTAACAAAAACCCAGACAATCAATTTATCTAATCATAGTATATTACAATTACATAAATTATTCTAAAATTTTATAAATAACAACAATCTAAGAAAGACTCCAAAATAATTTTGAACTTTTTTTAATTTGTTGCAATGCAGTTAAAGCAAGCAATCTATTAATTAAACTGTGGTATAGACACTTCAATTATAGAAAATTGCCGCCTAATGCGAAAGTAACTCTGTTTGATTATTTGTTACCTTTTCATGACTAAACTAAATTAAATTTGGCTAGGAGATAGATTATATACTGGGGAAGGACATAGGCTACTTTTCATCCCAGAAAAATTTACGGTACCATTGGGATATACTTAGTTGAATTTCAGAAGTCAACGGCTTTATTTATTAACCGCTATTCAAAAGTACCATATTACAGAAATACATATATAATACGAGTTATATAATTTCTTGCATGTTTCGCTCACGCAACATTTCGGATTCAACCACAGCGGTCACAAGTTAGCTACTTAATGAAACTTGTGAAGTTGTACGTAATATTTACAAAGAGAAAGGTAGAGCGATATTCGCAGCGGTTGTTGCGGTGAAACAGCTTGGTTACGAACATAAACATAATATATAGTCACTTGCTAAAGAGTTACAGTACATATAACATGTACCACAATATGTTACGATACGTTTGTAATATTTTTTTTTTACTAAACTTTATAGAAGACTGTGTTTAAATCACGTCGTTTTCAGGACTGTAGAAGAATGGTATGGGAGGTTGCTCCGACTCAAACGCATAAATATGCCAAGTAACAGCGGACTGTAGCAATTACATATATATTTGTTAGCACATTATTATTAGTTCTCAATACACAACTATGTGTGTCAGCCCAATAACGACGACCCCAATATCATTTACTTATAATATTTTTACTACTTAGTCATCGAAATGTCTGTTCCATGTGTGTACAGATGTTAGGTTACACATGTTTAATGTTATAGTATAAATGCTAACACAATTTACTAACAAGAGTATTAAATAGTATCCAAACACGCCACCACAGTAGTTTCACTTCATATTAATCAGTAAATGAACGAGAACTACATGTAGAACGTGATTTGATGTCATGAAGTAATCGGCAATTTTTTTGGAAAGTAGCAATATAATGATTTCGTCACCATGATGATGATGTATGATCCTTAACTCCAAAAAGTCGTTTGTTATTTTTTGACTATTATTCCTAACTAATATTATAAATGCGAAAGTCTGCTTGTTTATTTGGTTGTTACGCTTTTACGCCTTATCTACTCAACCGATCATTACGAATGTTGTCAAGGGTACGGAAGAGGACACAGGGTACCTTCCGTCCGGAAACCCGAGGAATACCTGTAATCATTGGTAAAACTACATTCACGGGAGTGAAGCCGTTGGCAAAAGCTGATTGGAAATAAATGTCATTTTTCTGTATCTAAATTATTAATGTTAACAATGTGTTACGCCAAAAAAAGATACCTTAGGTAAAAATATTTAATTACATCGATAGAGAAAATTAAGTACCGATTTATTTGAAGTTAAGGGTTGCCATAATTTGGTCAACAATATACTTATGTTATGCCTCTACACATAAAAAATTTTTTTAATGTAATTCCAAGACAAGCTACAGTATTCTCATATTCGCGAGCACCTATCGAGTATCATCTAGTTTATCACGAGTTTGTAACTAAACTTGGAGCTGTATCGACTACAGTACTCCGCCACTTCGTACAAAGAATAGAATAGCTCTCTAAGTTTTGCAGGAGTAAATATTTATTTGGTACTTACTTTGAAAACATCGTTTTGAGGAGTTTTAAGAGTACTTTGATTTTAGTTAGCAATTCAGGAGCAATTCGATAAGGAAAATTTTAAATGGAAAAGGCCATATTGCTTAAGCGTTTCACTTCTTATAGGACTAAGTTGTCTTACTAATTATATTTATTTCTCTTTCACTCTCGTATAACTCTTAATATTATTTGCTTTATGTTTCATTGTCTCAACTCTAAATCCTCGGTAGTACGCCACAAGCTACCGCTTATCTTTTTCTGTTGTTTCGTTTTTCGTTTTTTTTTTAATGTTTCCATACAAAGGTTGCCTGGAAGACATCGCTTTTAGCGATAAGACCGCGTATTATACTTATATGTACTATTATAATTGTTCCTTATTATATTTAATTACTGTCTAAAATGTGTTGTACAATTGTTGAATATTACGTATACATACACACACACACACCTGTATCCCTGTAGGGGCAAACAGAGGTGAATATTAAACAACCACATTTTGCCGTCAACCGGGCACTTTGGGAATTGAAGATAGGAATATTGGAAGCTAACGATAGGCAAGAAGGGAAGGCAATGAAAGGAAAGAGATATTGCTTACACGGATGAATTGGGGACTGTAAGTAATAACTACAGCAGTCAGGGTCCATACCTGTATCTCAAACTTTCTGTTGCCGGTAGGCCGGACCCTATCACAATAAAGGATGTTCTATCTATCTATCTATCCACCCAAATGTTAACTCGCAATATCGGAGTATTCTTGTGTGTATGCTATTGGAGGATAAATAAATTTGGTAGCAAGCGAATCTCACTACCTGTGTTGAGGTACCAGGAATCGCTTACTTTTTAGATAAGATGGAATAAGTAATGAGTTCTGGAATGACATCTACACAACAACAAAATTTAACATTATACGTGTTGTCATCCTCAATCCCCAATCCTCAATAGACGGTGTTATAGCAGTTTGCTCAAGGGCGAAATTCTTTCCATTCCGACGCTTACAAAGAAGGTCAACTAAATTTAGATAAATTTTGAATTGAATTCAGAAAAAAGGACTTGGATTTATATATTTTCAATATTTATACAAAAGAAAAGACGAGTTTTTAAACATTCCATCTGAAACAGATACCTCCAAACTATTACTTTTGTCTTGTTTGGGTTGTTTAATTTGAATTCCATAATATGTTAAGAAGAAAAAGAAGCAGACTATAATGAACTTTATGTGACTGCACAAACATATATTATCATCGCATCGCACGCCTGTGCCAGGAAGTTCACCCCATAACTAGAAACCGGACGCGTCCGTTACTTACGGTCCATTTAAACGTATGAGGAAGTGGTTTTTGCAAACGTTTAAATCGTGAAATCAACTCTTTCCCTCCGTTTTAAGACAGAGTATTATTACTAAAGACCGGATTATATGCAACATAAAAAGTCTGAAATATGCATGCAAATAAGCATGAAAAATGCGTAAAATATGCATGAAAATTGGTAAAATATGCTACATTAAAGTTTTAGAAAACAAAAAATGGAAATAAGTGGTGGGTTTTAATTTTTTATTTCTAAATCAACATACATTTACTGAATTATTCAATCATATATTACCAATACCAAAATGTAACAATTTCGTAGACGATAATAATGCATTATTGTAGACGTAAACAATCAAGTAGCCTACCTACTTGATTGTTTACGTTTACAAAAATTTTAAGTCAAATCTTGAACTTAAATTTGTCGTAAGTTATCTGATTTCTGTAAAAAAATCGACTGTTAAAATTTAAGGAGTTATATTTTTAAATAGCAAACATTGTTGTAGCAGAAAATACCAAGAATTTATGTATTGTATTTATTTTAGAATGTTGTATATTCTTATAAATAAATTTCAGGATCATCTGCAGAACTTGGCACCCATTTAGATCTCAATTCTTCTATCGGCGAAGTCGACAACTATACATATTCTTAATAGTGAACTTGGCTCCCATTTTCACATTTATGTTTTTGATGGGATTATTACAATAGGAATCGACAGAGAGATGAGCTTGGTGTTGGAAAGTTATGAGTTCGGTACGTAGGTTAGCAAAAGTGCAAACATCTTTTATGGGGTACTGCGTTAAATTCTATAATAAAATACCAGATAATATTCTTCAACTAAGTGAGAAGAAATTTAAAACTTGTATAAAACGCACGCTAAGTAAACGAGCATACAATAAACTAGATCATTATTTAGATGATAAAAATGCCGATCCTGCTCCACAGTCACACTGTCAATGAGTCTACACGTCTTGTTTCTTATCTGACGTATAGATTTATTGATATTTTGATTATTATTATTGACATTGTAAATTTTATAGAACATTGATGTTATTTCATACGCTATTGATATTGTAGTTATGATACGCTTTTTATTTCTTGTTAATTAAAAAAAATCGAATTGTACATGTGAGAACTGTGTAGTCACAAGTATTATATTAATTTTCTATGTTGCCTAGCAGCTCTGTGATTTTCTTTTCCATTTTAGAACAATATTATGTTACATTGTCCTCACATTAAATTGCGCTTATAAGTAATAATAGTGTCCTTAAAGTTTCTTGCCTGTTCTTCTCCATAGGATCTACGTTTTGGAACAGGCAACTAGCTTCACGACCGACTTATACTGACTAACTCCTCCTGACAATTCAAAAATACCTACAATGAGTTTACTTGAAATAAATAATTTTGATTTGATTTGATTTGAAGAAACGCCTTTTAGTAAATGCTTGTCATCAGATTTGCTATAAGTATGCTTGTTTGTCACCATGATAATATAAAAACAAAATAGCTAAGTCAAAATTCATTGAAAAACTTGGACAAACACAAAGACTCTTTTAAATATTACACTCAGAGAAACCTTAAAATGCATTTTACATGTTAATGTATGTTAGTTGAGCATCATAATTACTACTTCCTCTGCTCGTTATTCCATCATAAAATTAACATAGCATTATGAGTACATAATAAAACCGCTTTAAATTAACTTTTGTTTGTTAAATTTGTAGGTTGTTGCTCTAGATTCATAAATGGTAAAGTAAAAATAAGCGAAACCCTTTATTTAACTAGAAATATGTAAATATATGACGATATAATTATGTATAATAACTTCAAATCTAGCATATTATATTACGACATAGTCATAGTTATATTATGTTTTTTCCTAAAAAAACCACGATATGATATGACGCTAATATACACACTAAAACATTCGCAGAAAATTATCTTAATTCAATAAAACTTCAAATTGCCTCTAACTTGATGGTACACCAGTGTTAGGTACATGAGTACTGAAATGTCACCATGGTGAAGGACCATTCACACAATGAATTATGTCATAAAAAATATTTTCAAGAAATCTTTTTTATTTAATTATTATTTGTAAAGAAATTAAATTAATTCTTGATCCATTCCATGTTAATTAAAGCATTTATATTGATTTTAATATTTTTTTAGATAATTGCATTTCATTATAACGAGTTAAATTGTTTAAAGTATTGCTTTCTTAAAGCGCTCTTCACTGAATAGAAAATTCTGTATTTTTCCCTTAACTTAGTGCTACATTACTACTAAGAATTAAAAGTTTGCAAAAAATTAAATCTGTGAATAAGCAATACACAAACTCACTCCTCAAAACCTAACAGAATTTTCTCGCAGGATATATCTGTGTCAAGTTCTATGAAAATCTGAATATGAAACCGTTCTCAGAAAAGCTGTTTATCGAATATTGATATGTTTACACGGGACTAAAGGTAAGTCCATACACATGCCCAAAGGTTATTTTTGATAACATCCACTCAAATAAAAATTACTTTATTTAAAAATATTTTTTTGGTTCTTGGCTCGATTGTCGACAATAATACCTAACGTTATAGCATTACAAAAGATTTAAAAAAACAACAGAAGCAACAATTCGAACGAAGGAAGAACGAAAAGTCAATGTTTATCGACTCGTCATCTATCTACCCTTGTCCCAATTTTATTTGGGGTCGGCGCAAATCGGAAAAAATATAACAAAGTACATTTGGGTAGGGAAAATGGGTAGGGGAAGGAAGATATGGTAGGGGATACCGCAGGTCTCCGGTGAGGAACGGAACTGAGACTGCAGTACAATATGTCCTGTGGTTGGAGAGGCCACTAGGGCAGTTTCTTTTCGTGGAAGAGAGCCATGCTTCGGCACGTATAGGCCGGCTCGACCTGAGTGGTACCACGGCCTCACAGAAAACCGGCAGTGAAGCAATGCTTACGTTGCTTTTCACCGAGTGAGTGAGGTTACCGGAGGTCCTAACTCTTCCCGCTCCTCCCCCCCCCCTCTTCTCCTCTTTCTCCTCCTTTTCCTACTTCTACTTTAAAGGTCGGCAACGCCCTTGTGACTCTTGAGTTGCAGGTGCCCACGGGCGGCGGCAGTCATTTACCATCATTTACCATCAGGTGACTCGTCTACTCGTTTGCCTCTTATAACAAAAAGTACACCAACTAGCCCCACTGATATCGACTAAAAACGAAAAATCTTTGCTCTTTACAATATAAGTATAGATATTAATAAAATTACGCTTTGTGAAGCTACCACGTGTTCATGTAAATTATTTTAATCCACCCTTAGGTTGTCTGAAGGAGATTGCTTCGAGCGATAAGGCCGCTCTTTGCACATTATCGATGCCACACATTTCATGGTGCATATTCCTTGTAAAACCTTGTCGTTTACATAAAGTATTATCCACCTACTTACTAACTCTAGTACAAGCTTTTTTGGGAATGGATTGATTTTTAGATTCTTTTTAGCTTTGGATATATTACACGGCGCTATCTAGACCCAAACCAAGCAGAGCTGTAATATTATAGATCCTAGAACACAGATAACACAGATAAACATAATTGAATACATTTTTTTTTGTAAGACAATTCCGGTATTAGGAATATTCCTGTGTCGCGGGGGGGTTTCACAAACGTTAAAACGAACGGACACAAAGAACACCCAGACTCGGGCAAAGGATCCGTACCTAGATCTGTGTTTCACACAAATTTTTTTGGGCATTTCGCGGCGTAGTGGCGAGGAGACCACGTAAACCACAGTGCCACCCGTGCAATTCAATAGTAATCTTGCATATAAATACTTGTTTGTAGTGATCGGGAATGGAATGCACTGCCGCCAAGCCACAGGGGTCGTCGTCCGTTTCATAGAACTTGATAGGTCAAATCAGTACAGATGAAAAAAAAACAATGAAGCCAACTGAACAGTTGGCTCATAGTTCTAAGGACTTATTCCATCAACTCAACACCACAACAGTTCAGCATAATAATTATAATTATTTATTAACCGACATAAAGGTTTCCACAATTCGACTGTTCTTTTTTTGTGTAGGTATGCTACGCGATATCTTTGCCATTTGTGAATAGAGTTCAATAAAAAAATAAATTGAATTGGTTGTACTAAGATTGGTCTCATTAAAATTTGAAGATAATATTACACCTGTAAGGATAGAAAATTTAAGTTACCATGATTAACTTAAAAAAAAGTTAACTATGTAATTCTCTGATCGCCAGTCTACATTACTGCACTACAGTTTTGGTGATTTTGACTTTTTTTACACAATTAACTACGTTCAGTATTTATTTCTCTGTTACCCAATTAATGATACATGCATTCAAAATAAAAAACAAAAATACAACATTCACTATACGTCAACCAAAGAAGTAAATCAAAATTTACAACGCTCTGAATAAGTCCTACTTTGTTTATGAGGAAAGGCAAGATACTTTGTAGTGTAAGTTTGTAAGGTCCCCCTCGATAGTGAGGCAGCTGTCTTTTAGAAAAAGTAGTTCCTTACCTCTGAAGTTCTCCAAGTACGGTCACGGAGACAATAGGTTTTATAAGATTTATTAATACTAACTTGTTTGCTTACACCCGAAGTAAATACTTCAACTACATCTATATTAATAGATTTTGGCAGTCGGCTTTCATCTACTTCTAGTTGTTCAAATAATAATTATCGTCCTTACGAGTAGACCAGTGTGATAATGGAAAACTATTGGAGGGTAAAACTATTGAGCAGTTTCTGGTAAACATCTCCATTTTGCGTTTAGTCAAATTGTCGCAAGCGTTGTCGGGAGTTGAATACTGGAAATTATCTACAGCTTTAAGTATATCTTTTAAATTTTGGACTCCATTGGTTTGTACGAAAATAATAATAAGAATTGATGGCATAAGATGACGGGAGTCTAATATAGGATTCAGAAGTTGGATACTAGTTTCTTTCACATTCATACAATAATTCATAGTCGAAAACATTAGTATTAGGTTTGAAATTATGACGCAGTTAGATTAGTTTTAAAGACATGTATCATTTGTTTTATACTCAAATATATAGATTGTATGCCAAATCCTACCTACAATAATGATTATTCATTTTCTAACAACACGTGGAAGAACGAAAGTAGTAGGTTTAAACCAACTCAGAAAAATGAAAAATTACGGTTTGGCCCATGATCGCGATACACATATGAAAATAAAAACTTTAAGAGATTTGATAAAATGTTAGTTACCTATATTTTGTATTTTTCCAATCAATTATAATCCTGGAACGTTTAAGTGTAGACTGCATAGGTTTCTCTTGGTTGGACGTGTACCATCTTCGTCTTCATCGTCACTTTCCATCAGGTGAGTTGGAACACAAACGCCTATACCATTTCTCAATAAAAACAAAATGTTCACGATAAACAGAACTGTATCAAATAAACGTTTCTTTCGCCACGATTCGATTAAATACTGCTATCCTTACAAGATCAAAAATTCATACGAATATCTTGCTATAAGCAGGGAGCGATTATTTCATAAAAGACGATTTTATTTGCTTTCAGCAAATAACGGAAGCGCTTTATAAAGGGTTATTGGCAGTAGTTCCACCCAACTGCGTCCCAACGCTGCTGCCTAGAGCGTGTTTACATTGCACTAAACTACAAGAATTTTATGTTTAAAGTAGCGAACTATTGTCTATATATTCTCTCGTATCCATCTTTTTTAAACCCAAAAAGATGGTAAAAAGTTGCTTATTTAAAAATAAAAAAAGCAAATGTCCTACTAAATAAAGCTGTACGGCGTCACATTGATATTTTTCAAAAAATATATAGCTAGTGTCACTCGCATTCAAATCTGTCCAGGCATTTAGAAGTTATGGTGGAATAAAGAAACTCACATACATAGGTGAACCCTGAAACCATTACACTCCTTTATTGATCAGACGTGTAAAAAGCTAAAGGCTCCGCCTCGTGGAAAGCGGTTACCGCGCATCAGATGTACGTCTTCTAATCAAATCAATCAGCCTATCGCAGTCCACTGCTGGACAGACGCCTCTACGCATAGGGCGCCATGGCTCCCGGTCCTCAAGTGTTTTTTCCTAGCAGCGATTCCTAGCAATAGCAATCCTAGAAAAGCACAATAATATACTGTTAAATTTAGTTATTATTATTAACACTAGTCCTTATTAAAAGGGTGGAATGGCTACTAAAATATTTATTTTCTGTATTCAAGTGCTTAGTTTTTTCACTTTTTTCCTATCGTCTATCGTTCCATCGTCCGTATGTTTAATTTCAAGATCATCGAAAACTATGTAGTAAGAAATAAGAAAGGAAATTAATGAAGATGTAACAAAAACACCAGTGGTAGTGTAAAACATAAAGGTATCCAAAACAATGCATATTATTTTATATCAAACCCCAGTTGAATTTTAGAGCTTTGTACTTTCAAGTACTTTGTAAAAAACTGTAGTAAGTATTCAAGTTTCGAACACAGAAAGTGGTTGATTTAAAAAGTAAATTTTACAATAGAAACAAAAATGTTTGCACATAAAAAATCTCTTTTAGAGAAAAAAATCACCCGCCGTTACGCCACAGTGGATATTTCATTTGAATGTTTTCCATTTCATTTCATTTTAAATAAGATGCATTTCATCTGGAATCTTTGAGTTAGTATTGCGTATGTGTGTGTGTGTCTGTGCCATGAACACGAAGCTTGTAAATGCGTTTCTATTTCATTTTTATGTTATCAACATAAATGGTAACTTACTAGGGTTGTCTACAATTCAAAAATCTTTAAATAGTGATATTAGTTTACTATTATTTTATTTTTAATAATATCTAAACATTATATTAAAGTGAATATTTGTTAAAATTAATGTTTATATTATTTTATGAAAATATGAATAATTTTATGAAGAGTCCAAAATTAAGACTATTCTATTTTTACGTTTTTACACCTTTAGAATGCATAGTAAAGAATCGAATTAAAAAAAAATGTATTGAACTATTACTGATATCGAAATTTAAACATTTTTCTATGTTAGATTCAACAAATATTGAATTCCAAAATTGGAATCCAATATTTGTTGTATTGCAAAATTGAAATCTATAACAATGATAGTTTTACCTTTGAAGTCGGCAAACTCTCTTCCCGCGGATAGGGTTTTTAATATAACTAATATTATAAATGCAATACTGAGTTTGTTTGTTTATTACGCTTTCACGCCTTAACTAATCAACAGATCGTCATGAAATTTTGCATAAGTACACGTTGTCAGGGGTAAAAAAAGGACAAAGGTTCCATCTAGAAAAAAATAATGTTCTCGAAGGAAACCAAAAAAAAAACAAATTTAACCCGAGCAAAGCTAGTAAAAACATGCAATTTGTGCTTTTTTTGACAAATATAAGATATAATCTACTTACTTACTTAAACTTATGTAAAAACCAGCTATAAAGTTCTGCAACAGATACATGCAAATGGTCTACTTTCAAACTAGCACAAAGCATAAGTATACATATATTTTTAACTGCATAAAATAGAATATAATAGAATATTCTTTATTATACACCATATGGTGTACAATAAAGAATATTCTACTATATTCTATATATACATAGAACTACTATTTATCTTAATATTAATTTTAGTGTTAGTGTAAAATAGGCGTTCTTATCCCTATAAGCGATATCAGTATACTTATTCACAAATTTTCAGTTTGAGTAAAATTACAATAAAAACTTTCGTGAGTGATATTCATGTTTATTAGAGACTATACGGTTTTACTCACGTTTGTATTTCCGGGATGCCCGACTAGTTACGTATAGTCTCTAATAAACTTGAGTAAAATTCAAAAACTCAAAGAGTATTAATGGTTGTATATTGTACTAATACGTACTTTATAAATTTGAGGAATAACTTTACTCAATACAAACCTGTTTAAATATCTGGTAACAAGAATTTAATTTTTACCTTATTTATTTTACTCATTAGGGTCTCAGTAAATACGTTAATCCAAATTATAGAACACACATATAACTTTTTAAATCAAAAGTCCGGACAGCCCTATGTAAATCCACTAAATTATATTTTAATAAAAGATTTGAAATGTAAAGTTTTTCGCATTACAACGCGTGGTTACGTGAAAGGGTTTATAGGGCTTTTTATACTAACCGATATGTCTAGTGATGCGCAAAATGTGTCACTGAGTTGAAAAGATAGATATATATTATTTCGATGGAAAGATATAATATCACTCATTTAGCTCACTTAGCTCATTTACCTCACTTAGTTCATTTAGCTCAATTGATTCAATTCCTCATCTCGCTCGTTTAACTCGGTTACAAAATCACTCACCTGCACCTCTCTCGCTCAAACAAAACTTTCACTTTTAAATTAAGTTTAATTAAGTTTTCGTATCTTTACGGTGACCATAAATGTTTTTTTCTTAATACATATTAAATTGATTTTCCTTCATACTTTGCAGGCTTATGACTGTCAACCTAGACATTATTATTTAAGCGTAAAATAAAAAAGAAACGAACTCACTGGAACTAATCTAACTGGTTGTACAAAAACTTATTTGAAAGATTATGAATAAAAAACAAAACAAGTCTTTAATTCATAATAAAGCAAATACAGTTTTTTTCTCAAATAATAAGTAACTACACACATCAAAAAAGTCTAAGCCACACGCACAGAAACTGAAACTGCATACTATTTTATTTTTTCTTTGATATTTAATTTCTTCTAATCTTCTTTGTTCTCGGAAACCTATAAACTTTTCGATTGTGTTTTGTTTTCATTAAAATAAAGGCTAGTTTTTTTTTTCCCAATTTCATGTGCTTTCGTTGCTTGATAAATTTGATATTGATCTCACTTTTATCATTTTGAGATATACAGTTTTAAAAAAAAATTAGTGGTGAGTCATTTTTTATGTCATGGAGCGACGCCATTTGACTGCGGATGAAAAAGAGAGCTGTGGGAATGCTACAAGCGGGAAGAAATCAGTCCCAGGTATCTCGGCATTTTAGTGTCAATAGGAGCGTGATTTGTCGTCATTGCCAGCGTTATGTTAACACAGCAGCACCCAGGACGTGGAAGGAGTACAACTGCTCGACAGGACCGATACATACAACTGACTGCAAGACATGTCAGCCGATGTTAATCGCCCGGGAGATAGGTTTAAAGCTACAATTCTCAAGCAGTGTTGTTGTTAGCCACCAAACCGTGAGAAATAGGTTGCATGAATACGGCCTACGAGCACGACGCCCGATTAGGTGCCCACCTATATGCCATGGGAATTGCGCCTGTCGAAACCAATAGGAAGGGTAGGTGTAGGGAACACTTAAAATTAACCCAGGAGCAATGGGAAAAATGTTTATTTTGCGATTAGTCCCGGTTTAGATTTAGGCCTGGTATCGTCGTTCTAGAAATGCTGAAGGGCTGAGATGAGTCCCATTCGCATCGTACTCATTGGTTAGAAGGTATCTATCACTCGCTCGTCCATGAAACAAATAGCCGGAGCATTGGTTTAGCTCACTGAGCCAGTCAGTTAGTGAGCTAAAGAACTGAGCTGCTGATATGTTCGGAGCTAGTGTGAGCGAGTGATACATAATGTTGATGTGAGTGATATAATTTTGAATCACTCGCTCAGGAGCTACACAACTCTAGATATGTCTCCGACATCTGACACGATTAGTCCCATCGTGGAATGCGATAATTATGGTTTAACAAAAACTATAAAAATAGTAGAACAACTTTATTTACAAAGCCGTATTTAACTTTTATATGATAATTAAGTTCGAAGGCACTTTCCTTTTAAAATACTCGCAATATTCGGATCTTCAATTCCCAAAGTGCCCGGTTGGCGGCAATAGGCTTGCCCCCTATTCCGTGACTGGGACCAAATTATAATTAGCAAATGTGGGCGTTTAATAAAATAATTTCTTTAAACCAGATATTTTCAGCTACCTGTTATAAAGTTTAAACTACCATTGTAATTTATTATCAAAGAGTTACATACAATATATTATAAAACTCTATCGTGAAGTGTAAAACTCTCTGTAGAAGACAACGAGAGGAGTGAACACACTCATTACTTCACCCTCGCTCAACTTTTTATCTGTCTATATAGTCTTTATACTTATTTATTTAGTCTGATGTTTTAAGGGTTTACTTTTGTTAGGCGAGATTGTTTGAAAATTAAATTATATGTTACTGAAAATTTTGTATGAACTTTTCGTAGGACGACTGTTGTCGACGACAGCAGTTGCCTCTGCCGCCGCCATGCTGTTGACAACCGCCGTAGCCTTATATGAAATAGCCATGAGTGAGTCCATCGCTATGTTAGAGAAAGCCGAGGCCAGTCTGCTACTAGAGTATATTTTATTTTATTTATTAACTTCTCTCGTATAAAATATCGAAATGTAGCAGTAAACACTTTATGCATCGACTACTTATCTGGACGTGAACAAACAGTACTTACTATAAACCTTACCTGGTTCTACAGTATCTTAAAAATAATGTAATTTTATGTATCTTTTAAACGTTCAATCAATAAAATATATATATATATATATAAATACTTTTTGCAAAAGTACATTACATAAATATTAGATAATATTTATGTAATGTACTTCTGCAAAAAAGTAGGATTGTTAAAGGCGCAAGACGGGAGCGGGGTTAAGGTTAGCTGCACTTTGTTAAAGGCATTCAGTGTTTATAGACAGGATACTCTCGTTAAAGCAAACTATTAATTAAAGCAATGCCCATTCGAAAATTACAAAATTCTCATCCATTGCGTTGCTTAGGGATCCTCAATACTGGGTATCTGACAAACTGGAATATTCGCCCACTAATCAGTACGAATTCTGGCAGATCTATAAGAGCTGCCACTCAAATAGAATAAGTAATCTCACTCATATTATAAATGCGAAAATTTGTGAGTATGGATGTTTATTACACTTTGACTCAAAAATGGCTGAACGGAGCTGTATGAAATTTCACAGAGAGCTAGATTATAATATGTAATAGCACATAGGCTAATTTTTATCCCGGAAAAATATACGGTTCCCGTGCGATAGATTCCACCAACTTGTCCACGCGAACGAAGTCGCGTGCAACAGCTAGTACTTTATATGAGCCTTAGTCCTCTGTAGAGGCTAACCCAGTTGGGTCCTCATCGCCTCTTTTTCGTATAAAATCTCGGTTCCCGGTTGTTGATAGTCACAGTTATGGATTGCCCCACATCTTACATGGGTATTATTTCAGCATTTTCTAAAAATGTTCAATGAATAAATCACCTCAATAAATTGTCACTAATGATAAACGAAATTCATATCCTCTTTACGAAACCTTTATCTTTAATTCAATCAATGTCTTTGAAATTCGATTAGCGAAGATATGTTACAGTTCGGTTTGATAAATTGATTCAACAAAGAGAACCAACAGAAGAATTAGGTTAGAATGAAATTGGTTTAATGGAATGTGGGGTATTTTTTGCGAATATCACGATCTATGTGTTTGATGAAACACGAGATCTAGAATTGTTTTTAAAACAATTCTAGTCTATCAAATTATAAAAATAACATCCTAGGACATATTAGGTACATACAAGGGGTTCTAGAACGCCGGTAAACATACATTTTTTTTTATACATACATACATAGAGATACATGATACACATACTAATGCAAAATGACATATTCATGCACAAATATTTGCACTAAGCAGGAATCAAACTCATGACCCCGGCGTGGCAGTTGGTTGAACTACCACCGCGCTACAGAGGTTGTCACTTTTCTAGCTCTTCGTAGTTTGTACATTATGTTTCTATTACTTTAGGTCTATCTCAATTCTTATTTGTATATAAAACATAATTAACTAAAAGTCTTAGGCACTCCGTTTATGTCTTGACAATAGTCTGAAATAGCTTCTAAACCAAATGATGCCAACCTATGCGACGGCGACACCATGGTAGGACAGTCGACTTCACTTTTTGATTCCTGCTCAGTTTAACTACTGATTTTTTTTTTTTTGATGTTTCTATTTATAAGACTTATGTATGTAACCTATTTACAAAAAACGTACATGTAGTTAGAGGGGAGTAGGTTAGCACATTTCAAGGTTAAGTAACACTAGCCAGGTCAGTCTTAGGATGGGTCACTCCGTGCCTCGGACAGCAAGTTAAGCTGTCGATCCTGGTTACCGTACGAACATCTGTGGCGTTGAGGTCTGATGGTCTGAAGTTCATCCGTATCGTAGTTAGCGTGAAAGCTCAAAGGATAAGGAGAATGAGTACTGGTAGTTAGAGGGCTCGGACTTCCCGGCATCAGCCAGTTTGAGCCACAGGAATGCGATCCTGCCCTTCTCGAGCTATTACTTACACTCAACAATCCATCCATATAAGCAATATATTTTTCCCTCCATTACTTTCCCATCCTACCCTTACCATTCAAAATACTCCCAATTTTCCCATTCTTAATTCCCAAACTGCCCGAATGGCGGTAATAGGCTTGTCCCTTATTCCGTGAGTGGGACCAAATTATAGTTGGCAAAATATGTGTGTAATACGCAGAGGCGTATATATACATACATATATACCATACACACACTTATGCCTGTAGCCGGGCTAGGCAGAGGCCTAGCCCGGCTACAGGCATAAGTGTGTGTATGTATGTATATAAGTACGTATAATGTTCTAGAACATTCACAAAACAAGGTGTACTTAGATTGGGTCCAGAAAGTGCTATGTAATTATGTCCAACAATATTAATTGTACGATTACCAACCAAAATAACGAAAGAAAATTAATTATATACTTACTTACGAGAACATAAGAGCTGAAACTAATTTATCTACGTAGTACTGAGTACCATAATCATATAATGTATTACTAGAGTTCGCCTGGTGGACGGATTTCGACCATAATTCGTTAAGATTTAATTTTTTTAATTTTTTTTGTTATTGTCCTGTCATTGTATAGACTGAAGTACCATGACAAGTCAACATATAAACTGGATGCGTGTAGCTTGATGTAGACGTTATTACGATTTTTTAATTTGTAACACAAAATGTTTAACATTTTAGTTTTTTGCACTTTTTTTATACATAAACTTTAAGTATTCCAAATTCCACGTTCATCTATTCGCGTCATTTTTAACTGACAATAAAACGGGGGAGGTCCCCAAGTCAACCCGTATATTTGTTTGTTTTTAATTTAAAAAAAAAATATGTATGTCCACGCCTAGCTTTTAACAGGGTAGTCTGATTTCGATAATATTTTTTTTTTTTAAATGTGTACAAAAAATTCTATTCACGTATTACACGTGATACGTCATATACGTGAGACTTATAAATTTAAATATGTTCTAATAACTTTCAAAAATTATATTCAAAGAAATCCTTTCGAAATAAGTAAGTAAGTATTGTTATTTTTGTTTTATAAAAGACAACTCCCTCATTAGGAATATTCCAGTGTCGCGGGCGTCTTCACAAACATTCAAACAACGGACACAAAGAACACGCAGACTCGGGAACTATTTGTGGATCGTACAAATTCTTTATTGTACACCAACAACACAAAAATACAGAAACAGACATTATTTACCATAAAAAACACAATGGGTTGCCTTATCACTAATAAGTAATATACTCCAGGCAACCTTTAGATGGACGGGAGCGTAATGATTAACATGGGTGGTTTTGGTGCCGACAGGTCAAAGAAGAGCTTAATAGCTTATATTTTTGAACTTGTTTAAAATTTCTACAGCTTCGTATATTTAGACATAGGTTTGACATGGTATATCAACAAGTAATATACATATGTGAAATACCACTATACCCATGTACTACAGTTTTCATCTTATTTTTGTACTTGGTTCGTAAAGAAATATAATTCAAAAAACACATTTTATCATTGTAAAAGAAGGTTAAACCATAACAGTTTCCATCGAATGAAAATATCGCAACATTTTTCTAAGCTTTCAACGTCTCCCCTGAGAGAGGAACATCAGTCAATTAATTTCCACTCGCTCAGGACAATTAAATTAATAAGTGTACGGTTCATTAAATTGGTGCTGTCTTCCCTTGGACTTTTACTTTAAAGAAATATGTCATTTTTTTTATGTGATATAACAAGAAATTAACGACTATCGGATTTTTCCTTTACATGTTCTGTCAGACCTTACTCCTTACCAAATTTCATGATTCTAGGTCAATGGGGTGTACTATATAGGTTTTGATTTACCTGCGAAATGTTCAAACTTGTTAAAATCTGAGGCTTAATGCCCGTATCTTTTGATTGCGTTGACTTAGAAGCTTGTTTTTTTTACAGCATCAAGGGACCGCAGATATAAGTATACTGAGGAAAAAGCTCTTGAGAGACATACAGATGGGCAACAAAATGATCCTATAAGATTTTCTTTGTTTCTGTTGAGGAACGGAATCCTAAAAAAGAATTACTATTCTCAGAAAAAGAAGTAGCTTTGGACAGAAGCCAATTAATAATGTTTGTAATATTAACATAAGTTTCAAAAGTCAATTAAATATCTAGACATTTTCATTATTCGTTCAAGAATTTCATCCATGTTTACGACTCTTGTCTCCTAACAATTAAACTCCACACGCTTTGACAAGGGTACAACCGAAGAACTCCAACTAACACTTAATAAAATACTTGTTGTACCGAAGTTTAGCTATAATTCCTGTATTATCCGTATACGGGGATTGTGATCTATTGTTTAAGGGAAGTAGGCTGTACTTTGTCGATGATAAAATATGACAAAGAGATTTGTCCACATTTCTAGTTTCGTCGTTGGGCCATAAAGTATGCTGTTTTGTGTGTTTTATGCAAAGGGGCAAAATGGTAATGATAAAATAATTATGTTGACGGGAATTAATGTGATCATGTATTTAATATTCCATTGAAACGTCAGGCAAATCAAAATTAAATTAACCTATTGAATACGTGATCGCGTTAATTACTGAAAACATAATTATATTCGAAATTTGGTACGGTGATGATAAAGTTAAAATGCCTGTATTGTTAAAACTTTTAAAATAGTATTATTAGATATTGTGACTCAGATGCACAGATAATCTTTTATTCGGTGCCCCTGAATTCCTCACCAGGCCGCAGTCAAACTTCATATTATCTTTTATGTCTTTGTTTTTCAAATCCATCGTTTGAAAGTCGCACTGACTTCTAAATACAGTACATACAGTATGTACTTTAGAAGACTCGATAGATAACTGTCCTACTGTTGTTGTATGAAAATCTGTGTTGTATATCAACATACAAAATCCCGCTAATTAAAATAATAAAGGAAAAATCAAAATACCATTCGAAATTTAAAAAATATCATAACCTTTCTGATTATCACTCTTTTGTGCAATTACGTCAGCGGGCCAAAGAGTTGGAGAGCCAATTATTTCTCAATTATATGTCTAAAATAGAAAAGGATATTCAGAAAAACCCGCGAGCCTTTTGGCGTTATGTTAAGTCTAAACGACAGTCCAATCAATATCCAGCTGTGATGCAGTTTGGACTGCATTCCACTAGCGACGGTGAGGAAATGTGCGACATGTTCAACGAATATTTCTATTCCAATTTCTCTATAAGCTCCCAAGACAGCTCTCCGCTGTACAGTGAGCAGAACATTGAACAGGTCGCCTCATATATCACGTCTATTGAAGTTAACAAAGATGAACTTTTTAATCTACTAACATGTAGGATATTAACAAGTCCGCTGGGCCAGATGATATCTCGCCCATATTGATTAAGGGGTGTGCCGATAGCCTCGTCATGCCTCTCTCTATTCTTTATGGGCGGTCTCTGGATACTGGTGTGGTACCCACAATCTGGGGACCTAAAAACATAATCGAAAACTATAGACCGATCTCAAAGCTGTGCGTGTTCGCTAAGATCTTAGAAAAAATCGTGTATAGGCAAGTTTATGCTGCCCTCAAACTAGGTTTTGGTGAACACCAACACGGCTTTTTAAGAGGTCGGTCTACTACATCTAATCTTATTATATGTTGCGATTTTATATCTAAATTCATGTCACAAGGATCCCAAGTCCCAAGTCCCAAGATGTTATATACACCGATTACAGTAAATGTTTCGATAGAATAGATCATACAATCCTAATGCGTAAACTTTTGAGCATGGGTGTCGGCGGCAATCTATTCCGGTGGTTTACATCGTACGTGGAAAACAGATGCCAAACTGTTGTGTTAAATGGTTACACATCTAGAGGAACACTTACGAATATTCTTTCGGGCGTCCCTCAAGGTTCGTTGTTGGGACCTTTGTTATTCAATATATTTATCAATGACATAAGTAACTGTTTCATGTCTTCCAAAATTATTCTTTATGCTGATGATTTGAAAGTTATGAAACAGATAAATACGGTTCAGGACGCTAAAGAACTACAAGAGGATCTCAATAGATTTCAGGTGTGTCACTGCAAAACAAATAAACTAGATTTAAATGTCAGTAAGTGTTACGTGTGTTCCTTTACACGTAAACCTAGTCCAATATTCCAGGTTTATAAATTATTAGATACCCCGTTGACAAGAGTCAATAACATTAATGACCTTGGAGTTACTTTTGACTCAAAACTACTATTTGACACACACATTGATAACATTGTTAGCAAGGCCTCAAAAGCACTCGGGTTCATACTAAGAATCTCGGCAGACTTTAAAAACATTAAAACAATAAAAATACTTCACGGTTCCCTCGTTCGCAGTCATTTAGAATACTGTTCACAAGTGTGGAATCCTAGGTATAACATCTACGTTGATCGCATAGAGCGCATTCAGGGAAGGTTTTGAAGGTATATACAATATCGTTGTAGTTGCTATTTGCCTGACTACTTGAGCCGGTGTAAAAAATTTCACATTCTTCCACTCATTGAGAGAAGAAAAATAGCGGACTTGTCATACTTATTTGGCATTATGAGAGGAGCGATCGATTCCTCAGAACTGGTGAGCAAAATGACTTTAAATGTTCCGTGAGCACATATTCGACGATTTAACGTGTTACATGTTCCCTCTGTAGATTCTAACTACAGACAAAACTCATACCTGATCAGAGCGAGTCGAATGTATAATGCGGCATGCCGGAGTGTTGATGTTGATATTGACATTTTCTCCACTAGTGTCACGAAATTAAAAAAAACAACTATGCAATGCTTTCTTCGACCAAGTATAAACAAATAAGTTACACATATAATTATATACCTTTATCGACTTTTGACTATATTATCTATATTATCTTATCTGTGAAAACTTGTAATTGGCCTTCACCTGTTAGTATTATATTAAGTTTATTTCTAGCTGTAAGTTTTCCTAAAATTGTAAAATAAAATAAAAATAAAATAAAATAACATATCATACATCTTAAGACCCTTACGGAAAACTTGGAATTTCAATACTCAATACTCAATCATTTATTGCATCATATATGTCACATTAAAGATGTTAATAATTACATGTAGTATCACATATGACCCTAATAGGGTATAGCAATATATAGGAGACCGACCCATTTCATAACTTCTTGAAAATTAATCATAAATGATTACATTGTCAAGTTAAATGAATTCAATTTACTATATTTTTTTAAATTTAAAAATAATTTATTTACCTAACATCTGTATCATTGAAAAAATCTTTTAAATTATAATATCATTTCTTTATTAGAAACGTTTTTAACCGCTTCATGAATAAACTATCGTTTTCTTCGTCCTTTATTTCATTAGGTATCTTGTCATAAATTTTGACTGACATCGCATTCGGGCCAGAACTGTGTATTTTTTATTTTGATGTGGGTAGGACTAATTTGAGTTTAAATCTCGATTGATACCGTCGTATTTGGTCAGACTGTTTTTCAAAAAAATGTGGGTTTTTTCTAACAAAATTACAAGCTTCTATAATATAAATCGATGTCAAAGTTAAAAGGTTATTATTTATAAAATGAGGTCTACAGCTGTCCGGTTGTTTTTTATTGGTTAAAATTCGTACACATTTTTTTTGCAATGTAAAAAGATCTTGTGTGTCTACACTGTTTCCCCAGATTAGGCCCACGTAACGGATCCAGGCGTAGGCGGAGGCGTAATGTGCTGATAAGGCTGTTTTAAGATACGTGACCTTTCTTAATTCTCTGAGGGCGTAAGTGAAGCTCGAAAGTTTTCCTTTAAGTTTTTGGACATGACTTTTCCAATTTATGTTAATATCTATGACAAGTCCTAACAACGTAAATGTATCTACACATTCTAATTTTTTGTCATTATAAATAAAGTTAATGTCAAGGGCGGCTTTCTGATAAGGTCTAAATTGCATTATTTTGGTTTTAGAAAAATTTATGTCAAGATTATGATTATTCGTCCAATTAATTATAGTATTAAAAATGGCAGTGAGGCTTTTCTTTTAATCACTTCGGTCTAACACATTGTAGCTTTTTAAACACAAATTGATGTTTTTTGGAGATGATATTTTGATCATGATAAGAAAAGAATTCTTAAAATTAATTAATTCAAAGTAGAACCAATAATAATTAACATGGAATTCCTTTATTAAAGTAAGCTACTCATATTCGAAATGGATTGTGATGATAAATTGTTAATAGCTCAATAAAGACATATTTGACGTACTTTCCTATTAGCTTAGAGTATTTTATTAGGTTCATTTCTAACTCCATTTATTTTGTTTTGTATTTCTTCCAAAACCATATATAAAAAAAAAAAACTCAGGTCTTACTTCTTAAACTTGGTTAAAACCCAAGTGCACTTAAGCTATGAACAGTTTAATCCCTTTATCTAAATTTTGATAATAATAATAAAATTGTTATACTATGTCACAGCTGATTGTAAGGCCACACACAGTGCGTTGTCAGGCGGAAAGCATAAATTCGGCCCTGAATAGGAAGCGGCCTACATTCGCTGTCGATGTAGGAATATATTACCTTACAGGGTAACATAATGTATTTCTACACTGCCTAACGAAATACCTACTTTTAGTAGTTAATTCGGAGCATTACCACGAAGTTTAACTATTGTAGTTCACATGTGTTTATTGTGTAATGGCTAATGCTTCGGGTTTGGGATCGAGTGGTTGCGAGTTCGAACACCACCTATAATACAATAAACCTGAAGAGTGTTTGTTTGATTGTTTGTTTGTTTAATCATGGTAACCTCTGGAACTGTATGTCAGATCTGAATAACTATTTTTATATTGGATAGAGGATTCATTATGGAAAGTTATGGGTCTTTTCCGAAAGATAAACTTAACTTTGCGGTTCTAAAAATACTCTCCCATATGTCGATGTACGACAAAGTCAACTTTCCAACCGCAAAATATAAGTTTGTAATCACAAAAACTGTTTTTTATTTGATAACCAACTAACAACTTTCGGTTTTTTTCCTTTACTTGTGCTATCAGACCTTTTCATCAAATTTCATAATTCTAGGTGAATGGGAAGTACCCTATAGGTTTTGATTTATCTGCGAAATGTTCAAACTTGTTAAAATTTAAGGCTATATCTTTTGAATGCGTTAATTTAGAAGCTTGATTTTTTTATAGCTTTAAGGGACCGTTGACATAAGTATTTGATATTGATTTCATCTTGATGTCTCTACGGGGTCCTTAGGAAAAGAGTCTTGACTGACACACAGACAGACAGATATCACAACAAATTAACGACTTTTGGATTTTTTCCTTTACTTGTGTTGAGAGACCTTGCTTCCTACCAAATTTCATGATTCTAGGTCAATGAAAAGTACCCTATAGGTTTTGATTTACTTGCGAAATGTTCAAATTTCGTCAAATCTAAAGCTTAAATGATCATATCTTTTGATTGCGTTGACTTAGAAGCTTGATTTTTTCACAGCTTCAAGGGACCGCAGACTTATGTATTTGGTATTAATTTCAACTTTTCAACTTGATGCGTCTACGGCTTCCTGACGGATAACAAAGTGATCCTATAAGGGTTCTTTTTCCTTTTGAAAAACGGAACCTTAATGAAAATTATTATGTTGGACTAAAATAAAAAGCAATCTACCTAATAGTTAGTCCCTTTTACAAAAGCAGCAACCCCCTTTTACACCAATTAAAAATACCGTGTTTATACACTACTAGAGCCTAATAGGGGGCTAAAGAAACGATGAAGTCGAAACTTAACACTTGTAGGTGCACAAACGTAGTACACACATTATTCAAAGAGTTTTTACTAAAGATAATTGTTTTTAAAAATTTGCTACATGAATGCATATTCGATTTATAAATCAGGTTTCATCAGGTTAACATTTATAAGGTATGTACCGATTACCCGACGTTTCGATTGAAATGAACAGATCGTTTTTACGGAGGGACTGAAAATCGGATAAATAAGAAGGTATTGTATCTTAGAAGTATCACCGACCAAGGGATAGGCAGATGCCAAAGGGCTACTTAACACCTACGTTTTGCCACCACTCACGTAATAGGAGCCAACCGGGTACTTTGGGAAGTAAAGTAGGAAAAATTGGGAGTATATTGAAAGGGTAAAGGGTTGGACAAGAGGAGCCTTGGGAGCCTTCCCTTCTTGCCTGGGCGATAGGGAGAAAAGAATATTGCTTATATGGATAGATTGGGGTGAGGAAGTAGCTCGAGAAAGTCAGTGATGTATATCCGTAACTCGAACTGGCTTATGACAATGCTAAATCCAAGCCCACTAGCCTATCGGGTATTTACTATAGATTTCAGATATTACAAACTATGTATATGGTAAAAGTATAATAAAATCGTAAAACCGTACTTGGGTCTAATTCTTCTATCCCACGTTTGTGCAAACTAGGGGACTAAAGTAATAGATGTACCGATATCTTTTCAAACTCTTTGGGCAAATTTCGCAGTGACATAAAAGTGTTTTTTTCTGACTAAATCTTATTACTTTAAACGAGCAATTCTTGTATGCGTGTATTTATTTATGTATGTATTTATATTTCGGGTATCTTGGAAACCGATAATAATACGATAAACGATTATTCGAATTTATTCGAATTCTACCGAATAAACGATTTTCATGTATTTTTTACACACATAAAGTTTTTCATTTTAAGTTGAACTGCATAATTGTATTTCCTGTAAAAACGCAATTTTATAAAAGAAAAAGTATTTTAAAAAATATGACGATTTTACAAAAAGTTACCGAGCGAAGCTCGGTCTCCCAGGTACTGAGTTATTAATCTACCTATCTATTTATAAAAAGTAAAAATCAGAGCAAGCGGTGTTTGCTTATAAATGGTTGTACATTTAGAATAAGTATGTGTATAATAATTAAAGTGTAACAACTGTCAGCAAACCAAATAAATAAATAAAATCACTCAACGCATAGAAGAAGCAAAAAAAGAATTTGTTGATAAGGTTCTGTTTGTGAAAGAGTAAACTGTTATTTATTATTATAGTTTTTTGTTGTAGTTTTGATAAAAGTTGGAGTTTTATTACACTTCGTGTTTTGTAAATGCTTCCCTCAGCTCTCGTTATATGTATGAATAATGTACATACAATTTTCCCTTCACAAACACCTTTTAAGGTAAGCTACAATAAAAACATTGAAGTGTTTCCACTGCATTACGTAGAATGTCGACGTACTATGTTGCCAGACTTGCCAGACGCTTTAAGCTTCGCGGTATTGAGATAATTCTAACACTCGAGGGAATTTGTCCTAACACTGTCAAAGTAATTTGATATACTAACTAAACTGTGAAAAACTATATTCGTTACTGTTTTCAAGTTTCTTATTATTAAAATATGTGTAATATTTATATCTTATGCAAATAGTTGAAACAAATATTAAAAGAAAATGTACAGTTACCAGTGGGATATTGGGAAAATATGATTTATTCAGTTATTCGCTATGTATGTAATAACTAGCGATAAATTTTAATTATATGTCGTATAATTTTAGACGACCAATCAAAAAAAGACTACATTAAAAGTTAAAAAAAAACCCCGGACACAAGCAAAAACAATTACCACAAAATCAAAATTTAATTTTGTTTATGAAAGAGGAGCTCCTCTTTCTCTCTTAATGCTGTCAGTCTTCAATTGACTGAACAGTTATTCTTTAATCGTAGCTAAGAACACTCGAATAATCAAACCCGATTAGGCCGTTTGGAAGGCACGATGCCAAAGACAAATAATAAAAACAGATATAATTATGTATTTATACGGGAATTAACGCGATCACGAAAAGGTATTACATACCTCTGAATTGCCTGACGTTTCGACCAGGTTGCACTGGCCGTGGTCACAGGCTGACTGGCTCAGCGGTGCACGCCCTCCGTCGTCGAGATCGTGAGGTAGAAGGTTCTTCATCCACCCGCACATTTTCGATATTTTTTTTAATATTTTGATTTCGCCATGTACCGTCACATACTATACTAACAGTGTCCCTATTCTCTAAGCAAACCGATGTGCCCCTATTCTGGTGTTCACCCGACTGCGCATAAAAGCGAGGTGGCATGTTTTTTATCACTGGATTCCACGCTGTTGATAATTTGAAACCATCTTCCCGATTGAAAGTTTCAATCGGGAAGAGCTGAGCTGAGCCAGTCAGCCTGTGACCACGGCCAGTGCAACCTGGTCGAAACGTCAGGCAATTCAGAGGTATGTAATACCTTTTCGTGATCGCGTTAATTCCCGTATAAATACATAATTATATCATGGAACGCGAAAGTTTAAAAGTTAGTAATAAAAACAGACACGTTAAACATGCGATTTATACATAAAATTTATAATACAAGGATTGTAATGAGATTGCGATGAACTTAAGTAGAATGATGGCCAATATGGCCATACCCCACTTAGTATTGTTTAACAGATTTGGTATAGGTATAATTAACAAATAATTTAGTTCTTTTTATAGAAGTTTGGATTTAATCTAAACTTTTACTTTAAAATTTACACTTATCCAGATACATATATAGCTTCACAGGCGATAAAAATGTAAATAGCGTAAATTGACATCGGGGTAAAAAGCTTTCTAGTGAATGCGCTCGCCGCAGTAATATACGCGGAGTGCTTCATAAAATCACTGAATCTACTTTAAAATACTTTTATTGCACATTCCGTGTACCTGTGTGCTGAACACAAAGGTCTAGTGATGCATGCTTGCCATTTGTAAGAACGAGTTAGTAGGTAAAGGGGTAACTTTTATTTACTGTACTTTTGTAACGATGCATTGAAGATTAAGTTAATTATGCAGTTTATGAACTCTTTTAGATAAATTAGTTTTAGAAAATAAAACTTTATAATTGCGTTCAAAATAAGTTTAGAAAGTAGACGAATGAATAGTGATTACGTTATCAGGGCAACCATTGACTTCTTAACTAAGCTAAGGAATTAATTTATCGTGGGAGAGCTATGCTTTTATGGGCCGGCTCAACCGGAGTGATACAACGACGTCAAAGAAAACCGGCGTGAAACAATACTAGCGTTGTATTTCACCGAGTGCGTGACGTTACCGGAACCGGAGGCCCTAATCCCCCTCCCTCCCTTTCCCTACTCCCACCTTAAAGGCCGGCAACGCACTTGTGACTCTTGAGTTACAAGTGTCCATGGGTGGCGGTAGTCACTTACCATCAGTTGACCCGTCTGCTCGTTTGACCCCAATCCCATAAAAAAAATATCAGGAATGATTCCTCGTTTACAAGTACAGATTTTTATTGTCTGGTAGATACTGATTGTATATTTATTTACAGTCTGACACTATTTGAATGAAAGGAAGGTGCAATGTAATTGTGTGGTTTTAGCTGTAATCATAATCAGGTGATAATTCACTGACTTTTTACTACTAAAGTTTCAGTACTAATAGTTCTAATATTCATACGAATGAAATTAATTAAGGCGTATCTTAAGACATGCTTTAACTTCTTAAGTACGGGTCTGAGAAAGCGTGTCATGACAGGTATGATTGGTATATGAATTAGGTTTGGTTAGCTATGTCATACGATTCAAACTACTCGAACTTGACATTATATGCTCATAAAAACATGAAAACTATTGAAGAACATGAGAATAACCCTTGATCAAGGTAAAAGCTAGGTCTTTATTGCCGATTAGGGGCACCTCCATAATGCCATTCATAAATAAACCATAATCGTTATGCGACCTGGCCATTCAACCATTACCGCCATTATAAGGTAATGTTCACGTGTTGATATATACACCTACTTAATATTTAATAATAAAGTACCTAGTAATGAATAGAATTGCCAAATTTTAAGCAATTAAATGGTTTTGTAGCTACAAATTTATAGCAATTATATTATTATGGTTAGAAATATTGCCCATATAAATTTTATTTGTGTTAAAGAGACTTTGTAAAATATAACATTACTGGAGTGGAATAGTGTTTAAAATTTTGTCGTTTAAGTAAAAAGAGCTTTTATGTGTTATGTTTATGGTCAAGAAGCCAGAGTACCATGCTTGGGTCGTGTGGGCTTTGTCCATTATATATATTTTTTAAAGTATTCGGCAACGTGTGTCACACATTACTGGTATTCTTGTTAACCCCTCCAGCTAAGCTAAATGCTTGTGTTAGGAGAGGGTTCACGTCGGTAGGGCACTGGATGGGTTTCGAACCCGCAACCACTTGATCGCAAATCCTACGCCTTAGCCATTACGCTACCGCCGCTTTCTTTTTTGTTTTTTTCTCACTGCATAATTAATGAAAGCCAATTTGATGTTTAAACTATTTCCTTATACAAAATAACTCATCCATAGACAGTGCATATGTATTTTTTTAAAAAAAAAAACAGTAGAATCGCCTATTTTCTATGCCGTAATAGATTTCTACATAATGGCAATCAAGTAATTTCATTATGTTTCTTGTATATTACACAATATTATTAAATTATCAATTGATTAACTTCTTTAGTTTCCTATCCTGTCTTTGATTTCTCTTTAATTTTAGCACTGCATTATAACCTTAGTAATCCCTCTACTGGAATTCAGTTGTCTTCCGTCTATTTCAGGTGATTAGGGGCTAGCAATTCTTAAAACTTCCAATTATTAGCGATTATTAACAATACTGCAAGAGAAAGGAAAACTTATAAGCTCTTTGAAATGACTATAAAGACAATACAACAAACAAAGTTCTTAAATCCCCAATCCGATACAAGTGTACAGCGTTTGACGCAAACTTTGATATTACGTAACACAAACAGTATACCAAAATTGAAAAACAAACTCCCGAACTTTACCAAGAGGGTTGGCTGAATATTCGAGAACTAAATGATAAGTCGACACTATAACAGTACACAAAAACCCTTTTCAAAGGAGAGATGTCCTACACACATAGCATACAAAGTACATATCAAAACAGAGGACATGGGAATGAAAAAAAAATGATATACAATATACCTAGATGATATGATACTCTGTTGCCCGGGTTTTGAGTTCCATGTTGGATAAAGGTGCAGCCAGACCCTAATTTTCACGTTATTTAAGACTCACTTTGTATGAGTGATACATTTTGTATGGATGTGTCCCCTCTGCTATGAGCCATTTACCCGATTGTGGTCGTAAAGAGGGTACATTTTTAACAATAAAGAGCCCCTATTTGGGCACCGAAATATACGCTCACCAGAGATATGAATAACATTCTGGATTCAAATGTACGTGTGATTTTTGAATAATTTAAATACCGCAACATGTTTGTGAGAATATTTTCTGTCTTCTCTCGTTTTCTGTTCTTATTGGATATGTACTTAGGAATATGTATTGTTAATAAAATTAATGAGATAAATATCCATATATATAGTCTGTGCTTGATTTGTTACAAGTAGTTAGATAGAACATAGATCTATGCGCACGGGAGTGCGCGGGCAAGTTTTCGAGACCAAACCACTACAATACGAACCATTTTCAGACCCCTTTAACTCAAAATGGGATAAACCTATTGAATTGAAATTTTGTATACAGTGTAAGGGCTCACTCACTACTTCATGTGCCAAATGTAATAATATAATAATAATAATAGTTTACAACAATTAACGTCTGATAATCGTAAATTTTGGAGGTGACTGTTGACTGACTGATAGATCATCAAAAATCGATTTCTCAGCTTCTAGACCACTTAAAAACAATTTTTGAACGGTCAACATTACAGACAGAATACTTTCTGCACACAGAGAATGCTTCTTTGTCTACGCCCACAGATTGCTTCTCTGTCTAACGTCTGTGGGCATAGATCTATACTAATATTATAAAACTGAAGAGTTTGTTTGTTTGTTTGCTTGAACGCGCTAATCTCAGGAACGACTTGTTCGAATTGAAAAATTAATTTATTGTTGGATAGCTCATTTATCGAGGATGGCTATAGGCTATATAACATCACGCTACGACCAATAGGAGCGGAGCAGTGATCATAAACGCAGGTGATACTGCGGGAACGGCTAGTCCTTTATACTCGTAATATTATCTATTGTCAAAAATATGGGAAAAACAATACCGTATATGTGCAAAAACAGGTGTCAACATTGCACACATTCACTCATACACACGCGCACATATATATACACTCATTTATAAACGAACACACTGCCTCTCGGTAGTAGTTTTTATACACTCTCAACAATAACACTTACCTGACATCTAGTACTGCACAAATCCAGAGCTGGGAGAGGCTGGTAATCTGTCATACAGGCCTGTCCTAGTACAGATACCAGTCTCTCACATAGAAGTATAAAATAATGTCTTAAGTAAGTTTGTTTTGTATTGCCTAATGTATTGCTGTACTGTGTGAGAGAAACAATAAATTATTATTATTATTGTTGTGGCCTCAACCTCAAAGGAATTGGTGCCACAGCACTGATTTTCAGCACAACCTTGGGTAACGTAATGGCGTCCCACCAGCGAAGCCTAACACAAGTTATGTAAGTGCCAATTGCAAGCTATTATTGAATATTTGGTACGTAAAGTCAGTAATTATAGTCGGTTCTAAGGTTTACCATAACCTAGCTGCTGCGCTTACGGTTGGCTCCAGGCGAGGGAACTCTTCAATGGGCAACAGTAATAACATGAATCTTTATATACGCATTGACTATTGATAGCCTGTTCTAAAGTTCAGCATGGCCTGGCTGCTGCGGTCAGGATTGGCTTCAGACTACGGAACTCTTCAACGGTCAATAATACAGATACAAAACTTTATGGACGCATTGAATTATAATAGCCTGTTCTAAAGTTCACTGTGACCTAGCTGCTGTTCAAAGCATTGGCTCCTCAACGGTTAACAGAAACATTTTTTTTAGAAACAAAGAACTTGCCCACACCTTCACTTTTATGTTTTTATTAGCTGACCCGCGAAACTTTGTTTAAATAATAATTATTTTTGTCAGTGCTGTCAATTACTGAGTAGCTTCAAGATATGAAATACCAATATTAATTATTATTACTGTTTATAATAGAACAGCAGATAATGAAATTACACATAATGTACCTAATAGTGTCACTACTTTGTTCTAACCGTTTTTATTCGTATTCAAAAGCTTACAACAGAACTTTCGTTTCCCATTTACATTGACAAGTAAAGTTATTGCTCTCTTACTCGAAATAGAAAACCGAAATTAATGATTGTACATAAATTAATAATTCTAACAACAGTGGAAACGCAAAATAGGGCACCATTTATCACCTAAACGTGCCACCCAATAATATAACTGTTTTGGACCGTGAAATAAAGTAGCAGACACCATTATGTCTTTTCAACTGAAAGTGCCAGTTACAACAAGAATACGGTTTGTTCACAAAAGGTCACGTGCCCTTGTTAGCAGTGTACTTTCCAACTTTTAAAATTGGCAACACAAAGCCTTAAGATTGATAGTTATAGTGGCTGAAACACTTACATATCGAAACACAGTTGTGGAGGAATGGGTGTTATTGTGCCTCAAACACAAAGGGTGGATCTTCCAACCAGGCTAAGTGATTATGCCTTGTGGACCGTGGCCCGACGGTTCATGTTGGGAAGTTGTATTATGTACTTATAATCGCGAGAACTTTCAATGCGTGATGCAGGATTAGTAGTTACTATGCAATGCCGCCTGTCTTTGCCAGATTATATTGAAGTACGTCTTTTGGCTGTACGTGGAAGTCGCCACACAGTAATCAAACACTGAGACTCGAACGAAAATGATTTTTATTGCTTTTAGTAAACCCTTCATAATACACTTTGTATGTCACTTCCTTTGTTTATACATATAAGTACAAAAAATGCTTTATTATATATATATATACTATGAAGGAAACTACTTCCATAAGTAGATTGAGAAATGTCTAAAATAAATTTGTTACACACAATTTACAAATAACAAAATTAGATAAAGAAGGAAGACTTGTCATTCTAGCATAAGTAACGTAAAGATTTCAAGTTACTAAGTGCGGTGTCGTTGAATGCCATAAATTGTTACATTCGCAGTCGATAACTTTGAAAACTTTTTGTTACATTTCCTTCTTTTACGGAGTACATAAATACACACACAAGACGGCAGGACTAGCTAACCCTCAATGCTCTGTTTGTTACCAAGCAATCAAACATGAAACAGAACATATTTGATTGTTCTCAGTAAATCTACTCTGCATCAGACTCATTGTGTGCCATGATTCCCGACATAGACGAGTATCTTAAACTAACAAGCCAGGCACTATCTGTTATCAGAAGCCTTTTGAATAGAGTTTCCATATACTTTAACTTTATCGATGACATATTTTTTTTTATAGCCACGCCTGTATATTTCTAAAATAATAGATGACCCGACAGGAACACTGCTAGGTTCATTTTATACAAGGTGTTACAGAAAGGTGTGGTCAAATTTTAGGAACGTTATGTGTAGCCGACAAATAGTTGATTTAACTTGAAAAAATGGATTTTGAAAATGATTTTGTTTTTTTATTTCTTTATGCAAACATTTTCAAAAAAAAATCTGGACAATACATCAACATCGTTGGTCTTAAATACCCATAGTTTCATTCATGTCAGCCCTCTCTGATACGAAATATTAGTTTTATCGGTCAAGTTTCAAGTAATTTTTTTAGTTTAAATAAATATTTCTATATTTAAAATCACGAATTTTCATAAAATTGTTAGAACTTTACGTTATTCACAGGATCTAATAGGGAAGGTGTACAACGATGGCTCTGCCACCTGGTGGCGCACATCCCAATCTTTTACGTAAACAATACTTGACATTGGCACTTCACGTTATTAAATAATCACATTAAAGCAGTGAAAAATAACATTTAACTTTCAAACGAATAGTACTCAGTTTCCATGGTTATGTGATAAACGACATAAGTGAATAAATGCAGCAAGAAACTTATGTAAGTATAACTTTTAAAAACATACAAATATTATAAGTAATACCAATTTCTATCCAATGACAATTCGAATCTATAATAGAATACTGGCGGTGATAAGAAATGACACATTATTATGGCTTACGGAAAAAAGTTTTTACACGGTAAAAGAATTCCTCAGTTATAATCATGGTTAATTTTGTCATTTGAATTACTATTACTGTTTTATTGTTTTCTATATTATATGGACTTTATTGTTATGGCTTCGAGTTTTGTAATAATTAATAATTGCATGTCTAATCTATTTGAATTCTTATATTTCTTTTTATAATCATTTCATTTATATCAGTTAATTTATATCTTATTAATTTATCTTAAAAATAAATGAAAATTAATGTAATATGTTGCAAAACATTCGTATGTCCTATTCAAGACGAAATGTAATGGTGCTGACTCATATTCCTGTAAAATCTTTGTAAACCACATTCCCAGCGAATAAACTTCATTTCATTTTAAGAAATTACTAATAATGTTATTTTTTAAAATGGCTAACTTTTGTATGTAGTAGTAGTATTCAATACAAACAAAATTGTAAATAAACATTGACACAAATAATTTTAATTTACGTGAAAACCGAGTTCAGAAAATACTTTACAGTTATTTTGACATCATAAACATTAGAAATTTTCGTTTGAGCTACAATTTTGTCAGTTATTACTGCATTTTCATGATTCGGAACTGTTTCTTCTACTTTTAAGACATGCCCGAATTCGAATAGTTTTTAGTCTTTTGACATATTCTAGCCACACTCACAATCTTTCTAATCTGCAGAAACTCATATTTATAATTTTAATCATAATAATAATAAAAACGATTTAAATATAATTTAAACATTGACGGCAACACGCAAACAGTTCTAAAAAGTTTATTTTTTTCACCACACTGGCCCTCGTGTTGATTTATACTGCGACCTATAGTTTGTGACCCTCAAATATGACCACACCTTTCTGTAACAACCTGTATAAATAAATACTAGCTTTGTTTATTTTGACAAGGAAAATGACCGTCTAAATTATTTTTCTAACCGGGACCAGTACTTTTTTCTGCTGTGATGAGTGATGACCTGGTCTTTAGTGCAATGCAAGTGGTAATTCTGTTGGGTAGCTCCTACCTCCTGCGTCCTAGCCTACTATATGTATGACCCACGTTACAACATAGCTACTCTTTACAAAAAATACATGATTTTTAATATGTTTGAACACGAATTTCAAAGAAACTTACATTTCTTCAAAATAAAAACCGTCTATCTTAAACTGTAAGTAAAATAAATAGTTCGCTATTCTCATAATGATGAAAGTTTTTAACCGACCAAAACGTATGGGAGCATGGCAGAGTAATCGCCAAGTTCTGAACTAACCTCTTTAATTTGTACGAGCAATTCTAGTGAGTACCGAAGTTTATGGCACACCCTCTTACAGTTGGGCCATAAAACTGGCAAGAATTATGCGGGTACCAAAGACAGTTCCATTTCCAAACGTTGGTATACCTTTTATGGGTCTTTTTCGGTGTTTTAAAAAAGAAGATTTGAAAAAGATATAAATTTTGCTTCCAAAATTAAATGGTTTCAGCGGTAAAGGTTTTATAGCACACACCAGAGGTAGTAAATTACTTTTTTTTATTGCTGTTTGCGTAAACTTCATAGCTTGTTTATGGTAGTTGGGAACAGCTATTATGAGGACATAGTCACGTGTTCATAAATGTAAGAAAGTTATTTAAGAAACTTGTTACATTTTGAATTTTCTTGCTGTAATCTGTATCACATATACATATATTTATGTGTATCAAGTATGCAACTTGATACACATAAAAAACGTTACCAAACTTCACTTCAGTCGTTATTCAAATATTTGTCAGGCCATTCTTTTTTCTATTTTTAGGGTTCCGTACCTCGAAAGAGAAAAACGGAACCCTTATAGAGTCACTTTGTTGTCCGTCCGTCCGTCGGTCTGTCTGTCTGTCAAGACCCTTTTTCTTAGAAACGCGTAGAGGTATCAAGCTGGAATTTATATCAAATACTCAAATCTACTGTCCCTTGGAGCTGTGAAAAAATATATTTGCAGGGAAAGACTTTCCAAGTAAAGGACACTTGTGTGAAATGAGAGCTCCTATTACAGTGATCGAAAATAATTTTTTAAGGTATTCCAACTCAGCCAGTCCGATAGACTAACAAAACGCTACGTTAATCATCATCAAATAAAGATTGTGTGATTATTTTTAAAAGTAGTCAGATTTTTATTTTATACATAAAAAATGGTATTTCGTAAAATATTTTATTTCCATCACAATAGGCTCATGCTCTCCTCCCACGTCTACTCTTCGCCGTGGTCACGTGGACGTTCACATTGTCTATGATAGTTATCTTTTAAAAAAAGCATCACCTACTTCAATGTGCTTTTTAGTGGAAAGTAGATGTATTTTGTTTAAATATAATATGGGTAGGCCAATGAGACAGTGAGGTTTCGGAGTAAACGAAAATATCATCGATGTATACAATTTTAGATATTTGTTGATTTTTAAAAAATCGCTCGACTGATTTCGATAAAATTTTAATGGGACCACCTGGGAAGTATATGAAACAAAAAAAGAATTTTCCAAATTGGTTCAGGAGTCTTCAAATAATCGGTGAACACACATAAAAAAAATATTCCGACGAATTGAGAACCTCCTCCTTTTTTGAAGTCGGTTAAATATAAACTATACTTACTGATTTAAGTATATCCTTATCTAATCCTAATAGCTTAATAAATTACTTTTCTTCTAAGTGCAGGTGATTCAAAAAAAGTTTATTTAAGAAGTTATTTTTATTTACTCCTATTATTCGTTCCAATACTTTAGCGTTCACAGTCCTGTCCATCTGATTTTCTCTATTCCCCTCTCGAGGCTACCGGCTTTCCATCCCTCTGTTTAATTATCCAACTATCGCATTCATAAAACGTGAGGCGCACTCCAAAACCTTCATAAACTTTTTCCCAATTGTCCCAAAATCGTTCCAGAACTTTTTATCTTACGGCAGCTCACTCGTCCCATAATATTTCATATTTCATGGCCCCAAAACAAACTAATGCATTCAAGTACACCTCACGCCAGCAAAAAGCGTGCCACATAAACTTTCCACTATGCACCAGAACGGTTCCGTACGCGAATTAAAGTGGGAACATGTTGCTTGGTGTTAGTGTTGGAAAATTTCGTCACTACGTAACCCGCTTACTATGTTATGTAAAGCTGACTGTTGCTTTCAAGCGATTTTAAGACTAATGAGAATTTTGTTATTCGCTATTGTAATGAAGTTTCTTCGTCGTTCGGAATTCTAATTATTTTGTATAATTGGGAAATTAGTTCAATAGTAATAGATAGCGAGGTAAGAGTAAATACTATTGAAATGTGAAATTATCTAACTGAGCTGAAAACTTCACATTACAGAAAGTTACCTGCTTATCTTCAGGTTGGCCGTGGTCTTGTGGGTCTTTCATCGTTTCGGCCCAGTTTGATGTTAGACCGCGGGCCGAACGAAATGAAGTCATCGTTTGGGCCCACATTGATTTTCCTAATTGATTGTCTTGGTATTTATAATTTGTTTTTTTATTTATATTTTATTATTGAGTTAATTTTTTTGTCCTAAATAATTTTTTTTGGTTTTGCTTGCTTCATGCCTTACAAAGAAAACATTAAATATTTCTCTGATATCTTATTGATATTTATTTGTAAGTATTACTCTACGAACATATTATTTTAGGTGTAATACCTACTCAACAATATTTTATTTATGATAGAAAAATAATGAACAGATCTTAGTCTCAGTCTTAAAAAAGCAACCACGTGCCCAATTATAAGTACGCCAGATAAAGAAAATTCTTTGAGAAAATTTAATTGGGAAGAAACTTATTAGTCTATTCATTTTACAGATAGCCTTGCATCCAAAATAAGTTTTTTATTTAATAACTGTATTAACAAGAAGGTCAAATCTCACCAACTTATGGGTAAAATGTTTGCTATTAGCTACGAAACCCTAAAAAAAATAATTGACAATTTACTTAACTTTGCAATCTCGAGATAATTATGGTAGGAAGCTACCATAATTATCTCGAGATTGTAAAGTGTGTCGTAATTAAAGGCAATTTCAACCCTGTAAAGATCATCAGTGCCAGTACTGTCATTCAGAGTTTAAACATTTTTAGCATTTCTTCCTTCATCTTTAGCTTCCTTGCAATAGCATTACGCATTAGCACTGGCATAACTGGGTTGCTTGGTTGCTTTGAAAAACATGCTTATTTCAGAGGGATACAAAAATAACTAATGAACGTCGTCCGGTATGACAACTCGATTGATTGACAAAATCTTCAACAACGCGAGCAAAGCCGCAGAGAAATGAAGAAATTTAAAACAATTATATTCAATTCTAATTTTGTTTTTAAATACTTTACACCTCGCTATCTACTGTGGGTTTAACAAGTTGAAGGATCCCAAAGTTTACACAAGGTTTCTCATCCGACTGAATCCTAAGCGTCGAGCATTTGCAGAATGAATGGAGTGCATTTTTAAGCACCTAATGTTGGTAAGTGGGGCCCAACCGACAAGAATGGGCATTTTTTTTTAAACAAGTACGTAATGTACCTTTCTAGTGCTTTCCTGGCAATTTCTTAACAAATCTTGCTTTTACGTATTGTTGGAAGTAGATTAGAAACGTTATTACAGTGGCTTAGATGGATGGAGGCGGGTAGTTGGATTTAGTGCAAGAGCTTTTGTTATGGTGTGAATGGAGCTTTTAAAGGGGTTTTATATGGATAAAGTTGGTTTTATTTGGCAAATAAATATTCTGTGGTGTGGTGTTTATTACATGGGATTGTCGTAATCGCATGGGTGACACTATTTGTATTGGGGGTGTTTAAAGATATGCTTACGATTACCATCAGGTAGATTAGGCCGTGTGATTCTCTGCTCTCTATATTGTAAATAAATGCTTGAAGGACAGAAGGACATAAGCGACTTTAAGTAAATTTTACAGGGTCGCCTAATAATAAGGGGGAATTTAAAAACGATCTACTGCTAATGCAGTTTAGCCGTTTAATGAAAAAGTTAGACCTACATCATATTCATATAAAGCGTCTTGACATATGATATTAGCAATCATACGAGCATTAATATCATCACAATTTTTTATAGGTACCTACTTTAATTACATAATTATAATAGATGCGAGGCGCTACAATACAGGTAAAAGGGGATAAGTGTGTCTTTCAATTAGAAAAACTGCTAACATTATAACTAATAAATGTCAAGCATACATTTTGTAGGCTGAAATGTGAAGTCGTATACTGCACCGCTTGTTCTTCACTTAGGTCTTTTTATGTCGTTCCGGGATATCTTTGCAGGTAGCCACCTACAAAGATATCCCGGAACGACATAAATCTAATTAGGTAAATAGGCATAACCGACATAGCCGGTTGTTTCCTTTGAAATGAAACATGTTAAACTACTGGCTAGCCAATGATTTTCATCCCAGGAACCTATACCAAACCTGTCCGTGTTACAAACACCATCAATGTAAATGACGAAATTGTGGGTACAATTCCATCTGTTACGCTATTACTGACGACAGCCGTTTATCCCCATTGATTAATAATACAATATACCCGCTTAAATGCCCTTGTTTAAAGGGTCTTTTGGACCAGGATAGATCACTTCTATTTAATATAGTAAAGACGTCAAACTGTTCATCTTTCCGTCATGCTCGCGCACGGCTGCTACTGACTGGTCGGACTTGACGATGTTTAAAGAATTTGGTGCTTGTGCAGTAGTAATTCGAATTTCTTTCGCCAGCCCCTACTTCCTATAATACTTCTATAATACTGCAACTTCAATCTTGCTGGTTTTAAACACAATTTTATGCGTGACACCGAAGCGGCAAGTCGCTTTATCCTTTAATAAAGGGCTCCTGTCGGGCTCGAAAGTAGTTTGACATCCCCGCGCCAATGCAACGGTATCTTTAATAAATACAATTTTAATCTGGTGGATAATATGCCTTTATTATTTATTTACCTACTTTAATTTATATTTTGTTATTAACGAAGATTTTACATTGGTCGAACTCTTTCTTCCATATGCAATAATTAACGTTGCTCCGTATATTGTAGAACTTTCCTATAACTAGTTAATATAAAGGCATTTAGATGCATTCTGCCCTCAAGAAATGCGGAACTTTCTCAATTGAAATAGTTCACAAGTGTGTAAAATAATATTAGTTTCTGAACTATTCTCAAGTTGTAAGATTTTTATTCCATTTGTGTTTATTCCCTTAAATTAAATATAAAAGTAATGGTCAGAATAAAACGTTTTTTTTTTTGTTTAGTTAAAGTAATTTGCAGAACCAAACTCTACCGAATATCCTACTAAAAATCTACCGAATATCCTACTAATATTAGAAACGCGAAAGTTTGTAAGTATGGGTGGATGGATGTTTGTTACTCTTTCACGTAAAAACTACTGAACCAATTGCGATGAAACTTGGTATGTAGACAGCTGAAGACCTGGATTAACATATAGGCTACTTTTATCCCAATATTTTCACGGGATCGTGACTTACGCGGGTGAAATCGCGGGGCGCTGCTAGTACAGTATAAAGGGTCAAACAAGTTAATCCAAAATCGACATCATGTGAATAGGTATTCTGTCTACACATTTGTTTTTTGCCATGAGTTTTTACATCTCATGCAAGATTATACACAAAAGTTTTAATTATTATTTTCCTTTGCTTAGCCCGTTTCACGTTTATGTTACCCAACTCTCCTATAATTATAATTATGAGTTAAGTCATTCGTTTACTTGGTAGATTTTAAAACCACACAAACATAAAATGTATTTACATACAAAGTTTAATTTCGATGTGCAATTGGAAATAAGTTAAAATTGTCTTCCAAGATTAGTTTACATTTTCTTTTTTTGTTTTTTTTTTAAGACTACTAGTAACATGGGTTAAACATTACTAGTACTCTTGTTAACCCCTCCAGCTAAGCTTAATGCTTGTGGTAGGAGTGGGTTCACGTCGGTAGTGCATTGGGTGGGGTTCGAACCCGCAACCACTCGATCGCAAGTCCGACGCCTTAGCCATTACGCTTCCACCGCGTGATTATTACAGTTTGTTATTTATTTTGTTTATTGTTGGTTACAAGTGAAACTAATAAAATTGTGTTAATAACATCATTTTCGTTTTGTATTTTCAATGGTTTCAAGTTATTAGATGTTTATTATTTTTATCGGTCTACCTGGGGAAGAGAGACCCTTTAAAATAATTACTCGTCAAATATCCATGAAACATTAAGAAAACCTTTTGAACGTATTTTGCAAAATTTTAAACCTTCAAAAAGTTATAACCCTATAGAAAATTGTATAAATCCAATAATAATAGGTATTTGGTCGATTGAGGTGGTTCTTGAAAATCAATCTCAAAGCGCTTACAACATTGCAAATGTTAAAATTCTTAACATGCAATACGTTGAGGAATGCCTTTGTCTTAGAACCTTTGATATAGAGAATAAATATACGTACATTTAATCCACACTTTATTTAGAATACTTCTACATCTTCAACTTCCTTTTTAACTCGAATTAACTCATATTATAGGGTATATTCTCTTATCTCTTCCTCCCTCCCTCTGCCTCCCTCTCATTGTACAAATTGACAAATCTCGTTGTACATACACTCTCACCTGTATTGCGGAAGGGGCAGACAGAGATGTATTAAACAATCGGAATTGCCGGTCACAGCCAGTTTGAGTTACAGGTACGTGACGCGGACCAGCTCAAGCAATTGCTTACAATCTATTCGTATAAGCAATATCCCTTTCCTTTCATTTTGCCTCTCCTCCTACCTAGCTTTCCCTTTCAATATGCGTCGAATCTTTAATTGCGTAGCAAGTGCCCAGTTGACACCAATAGGCTCGCCCCGTGTTATTAGCTGGGTGGGGTCAAATTGTGCGATTCGATGGCGACTTATCATTACATACAACTAACCTCAGGTAGTGCTAAATAAAACTATTAGTTAATAAACGTACTGAATAAGTCTTTATTAGGTTTAACATAGAAAATCGTATACTAATATATACACATTATGTACAATGTGACGTCATCTTTTGCAGCGGCTCAGACGCTTGAACGCTCGTTTGAAACTCGCGATGTAGTGCAGTACTTGCTCCTGAAAAAAATACAATTTAGGCGAAATTAATATAAGTGTAGGAGGAGGTAAGGAGTGCGGAGGGTATGAGGGTGACCTTTGGATATGGTCAGCAAAGAAATTTACAAACAAAGAAACTCATGAAATGATCTTCGGTAGTTTGCTTTGAGCTTTTCTAAAAGACAAAAATAATACCACTTCTGGCATTAAACACCAAATACGATACTTGGAAAATAAATGTTGCTGAAAATAAACCGTAACTATACAATTTATTAGGCCTCGGTTCTATTCAAGAAGTTCACAATTTATGATTACAAATTTAATATAAACCACATTTATAATACATTTAAAAAATGTCATTAGTTGTTCAACAGTTATTTTAGCCAATTTAAAAAAAAAGGAGAGGTTTTCAGTTCGTCGGAATCTTTATTTTTTTATACATATATATTTTTCCGATTACTCGAAGATGGCAGGACTGAATAGATTTTTTTTTTGTTTTAACGTGTATAGTTCTTAGTTGGTCCCATCGTCATCAGATAAGGATTTCATTATGGGATCCTGCAGAAATCGAGGTAACACTTCAATTATTATGAGCAAACCCATGGCGATTTTTGTATTTTTTAAAGTAAATCATGCATTTGCTCTTGGAAAGCACTATTTGGTAAAGTAGATCTGATAATGAAGACTCACAGCTACTCAATAATAAGTATTTCAGGGGTTCCAATTCAATTATTTTAATATGGTTGAAAAGGAATTTATGCTCGTCACAATGCGTATGAGGACACTGAGTTATTATCGTAATAACTCGCTGTATGAAGGTTGAAACAGAACCTCGCCTCGCACCTCCACGTCCGCCTTTGTACATTTTAGGAATCCTGAACATTAGTTTAATTCTGGCCCAGGATTACGCTTGTGCGGTGGGAACACGGGCAGCGGGTATTTATGATTGAGCCAGTCACCAAGCTTTAGGTTAGACTTTACCACCAACATAAAGTGTGCATTCAAATCTGGCTAAATACAACTCATAAATATACATACCATCTGCGCCCCGTGATTACAACCACGTAAGAGACTCGGGTGCCTTGGGAATATCGGGATAAAAAGTAGCCTATGTGTTAAGCCAGGTCTCCAGCTATCTACACTTCAGCTTATAAACTTTCTTGACCGATGTGATTCTGACAACAGTCATCTATCACGTACGTACGTATCACACGTAGATTTAAAACGCTTTAAAAGCAGAAAAAAGGTTTTAAAGGAACAGGGAAATCTCGAGGCCTCGGTAAACAATTTTTAAAGTACAATGAAAGATACAACATACGATACAAATGTGTATAATAAGTATCACCTTATTATCAAGAATAAGGATGACAACAAAAAGAAAACTAATTACCTGCATCAAATTAAAGCACATAGCGACCAGCGCCATCCCCAGCATCAGATACAAAGAGCAGACGATGAACGAAGTCTCGATGCGGGGAGTGTACACGCGCTCGCCCGGGACGAAGTCACCGAAACCGATGCTGAGTACAATATGGACAAAAATAACTTGAGTCATATAAAATCAAAGTTAAAATTCCTACTTTTGGTAAATCGCATTTAAAATCGATGTATGATGTTAAATGATGTAATAGGTATTGCACATATTATATGTTTAACTCACTTCTTTTGAATCTTTTGTAGCTTTTCGGAACTTTGAGTAGTTGACACACATACATGCGTTCATGACACTCATGTCTGTATTCCCGTAGGGTTAGTCAGGGGCGTATTAAGTTATTTTAAGGTAAGTTATAGGTCATACAAATATATATGTATGGTATCTTTACGTGTCTAATTACTACTTTTACTTTTACGTTACTTACATTCAAAGCAAACTATTGAATACTTTGCCCTAAGTTCCCATTACGTATAGTGCAAAAACATTATAATTCACAGTCTAAAATCCTGGTAACATTAAAACCAAGCGTGGCAAAAGTTGTAGCTCAACTCTTAAGAAGGCACAAGATAAGGTATATACGTATACTTAAACATACCTGCTGAGCGATATAAAGCAAAAATACGCTCCATCGAGTAGATCCCATTTCTCCCACATGCCAAAGATCAAAGAGCCGGACAATAGATATCTGGAAATATAGACATAACAAAAAATTTGAAATTACAAAAAATTTACAAAAAAATGAAACTTTTATATATTTTTACGTATTCATAAAAAATTACAGAAAGAAAAAAACATATCTCATCTTAAAACAAAAATAGGAAAACACAGTATTTTTCTACAACTTTACAATTTTCTTAAGTTGTAGTACTTTATGCTATCGCCACGTGCTGCCATAACTGCGGTTATGCGGTTTGGCACCTGCTGCACACCAAGTTTCTTAATTTACAATTTTTGTATAATATTTATAAAAATATTCGATCTTATCGGTTATCGATATCTGACACGAAATAAATATCGATAGCTGATGGAACACCATGTAGCTTTAATCTGTTTGAGACTGATATCTTTACCCAGAGTTAAATTGTGGTGATTATACTGTCAAAGTCCTAGGTAAAAGCCCATTCTTAACAGGAAGCATCTCTTAACTGAGTCCTATACTCAATTAAGAGATGCTTAGAATTAGATAGGAACGACATGTATATGAGAATAAAAACGTGAGTGGTATTCATGTAAAGAAATACGATTTTAGTAACATGTATATTTCGGGGATGTCCGACTAGTTTCGGACGCAAAGCGGGCCCGCTTTGGGTCCGAAACTAGTCGGACGTCTTTTTTAAGGAGTGTAGCGTCCTACCGCGACGGTGACAGGTGTCACACGTACGATGGCCACGCTGTCACCAGTTCTTTTGTCTTTCGGTACGTGCGGATGTAGACGGCTGCGTTTATGTTGCGTTATTGCTACTAACAGGCACCGTGGTACCACCACACTAACTGTAATTTTTTGGAGCCAGTTTTGTCTCGTGGACGTAAGCAGTGACCAGCTAAATTCAGACGACAGCTATCTCGATTGCTTCACGTATTTTCCGCAGTACGAAATATTTTTTCCTCGCCAGTACAAAAGTTTTGTCGAATTGTATGTGTAGTGATCCGTGTCCGTCTGGCATACGTGTTCCATCCACGAAATATATGTGAGTAAAACCGTATATCTTTAATAAACGACATACGTGTCTTTGTTTAGTAGACTCTGAATTACGAGTATGAAGTACTAACTTTCTCCTGCGGCTTCGCCCGCTTTACTGTTGATTTTGTCTATCAACGTACTTTTTTTCTGGATAAGTACCCCTGTTCTTTTTTTTATACACGTTACTAGTATTCTTGTTGACCCCTCCAGCTAAGATAAGTGCTTGTGTTAAAAGTGGGTTCACGTCGGTAGTGCACTGGGTGGGGTTCGAACCCGTAACCACTTGATCGCAAGTCCGACGCCTTAGTCGCGCTAGCTACCGCCGCTTAGTGTATGCAAAACTTCATGCTGATCGGTTGAATAGTTCAACGTAACAAACAAACAAACTCACATTAGCATTTATAATATTAGTTACCATTGTTTTACTATGCTGAATGTACTAAAAAGATTTCTAAATCAAGAGTACAATAAGAGTAAAATACTTTTCACAAATTGTCGCAAATTTAAAGACTGGTTTTTGACTGCTATAGTGTACACTTTATGTACGTATATCGCAGTAACGTGAAACAGGCGGGTTTCGCTAACGGCTCTATAAATTCGAGTTATTTAAAACTGGAGCCCCTATCATTTTACGAGGGTATTCATTCCTAAGAATTACAACTTCGAACTACTCAACTGCACTGATTTTTGTTCAGCGCTCAATATAAAAGTTATCAAATTTTTACTTATGACTAAAGTATAATTTTTGGTCAAACACAATGACGGTTATATTTACAATAAATGTATGAGATTTATTTTTATTAAAAAATAAGACCGATGGACTAGTACTGGACTTAATCGCGGTTTTATTAGTATGGTGCAATACCTATTATATTATGGTTCACACAAATTTTTAACGACTTGCACCAATTTCACCAATGTCACGGGTGGACTCTGTCTAAAACAAAGATTTCCGGTCCCTATTTATACCTTCAATGTACAGGGAGCATCTGATAATGGAACACTTACTTAAATCACTTTAAGGGGGGAAAATATTGTGATCATGCAGTTCCCAAAATAACATTTGAAAAATGAACTATCCGTTTTAAAGTCATGACCGTTTGAATTTCGAGGTATTATCACCTATCTCATGTTTAAAGTTAAAGATAGACCATATTTTATTTTATTTTGAACTAGCAACTCGTAGCAGTGACGTCATCAATAACCATCAACATATTTCAACCAAATTTACACAAAACCTTAAAAAATTATACATCTATCCTATTACTCATGAATCGCTCTATCCATTGGTGGAAACCGCATGAAAATTCGTTCAGTAGTTTTCATCGCGAACAGACAGACTTAGCGGGGGACTTTGTTTTTTAATATGTAGTGATGGTGATTATTCATATTGAGAAAATCCATAGAAACCAACTTCAAAAATTAACCAACTTTAATAGAATTAAAAACGTTTACGAATCACTCCAGCTCCAACTCCATAATGCCAAATTATAATATTACTAACTTTTAAACTTTCGCGTTCCATGATATAATTATGTATTTCCACGAGAATTAACGCGACCACGAAACGGTATTACATACCTCTGAATTGCCTGACGTTTCGACCAGGTTGCACTGGCCGTAGTCACAGGCTGAGTCTTGTGACCACGGCCAGTGCAACCTGGTTGAAGCGTATAGTATTGTCACCCAAACTACATATACTTACAAAGTTTCATTTCGATGAGACAATTAGAAGTAGGTGAATATTGATTTCCAAGATTTGTTTTCATAGTTAGTTCAAAGTGAAGCTAATAAATACTTGTTAAAAATAATGCTTTAGCTAATGCAAAAGTTTTCAACGATTGCAAGGTGTAATGGAATAATAAAGACGTGTTGTAATATTTTCCCCGGAATTACAGAACTAGATTAAATGTCATTCTTTTCTCATCAAATATATATTATGCCTAACATTAAAAATATATTGAGTAAAGACCGCAATAAAACCATTAAAAAAAAATTCAAAGTCAAATTTATTATAGGTCTATCACCGTTAAAGGTGTTGTTATCTGAAATTTGCCAATTTGAAGCATCTTCAAACTGTTATGATTCAAATAAACAACAGTTAATAATTCTGAGATTTCAATTTAGACACAATCCTAAGAATGGGTCGAAACATTTCTAGAATAAATGAAAATATAATTGTCATTTAATGATAAAACTAAAATGTATTTCAGTCGCAGAAAGCTTTTAGTAATAAACTGACAAATTGCGTGAGATCTGTTTATAAAACAATTGTCTGTTAAATTTCTATGTTTTACACATTTGTACATCATGTTTCCGTTGCTTTCAATCTTATTTCATTTACTTGTATAAATAGAACACGTTATTAACTAAAAGTCTTAGTGAGTGTGCTTATCTGTGGCCAATAATCTGAAAATATCAATGTGGCGTCGTGGAAGAATATCCCATTACCGCTCAATGACTCATTGACTGGCCTGTTGGTCTAGTAGTTAGTGACCCTGACTGCTATGCCATAGGTCGTGGGTTCGATTCCCACCCGAGTCTGGGTGTTCTTTGTGTCCCTTGTTTGTATGTTTGTAAAGTCCTTCGCGACGCAGGAGTAATTCCTAATGCGGGAGTTGTATTTTTTAAGAAAAAAAAAATGGAAATATTTGTGAACTGTGAATGAATTTGTCTTATTGTGTTGGTCGTTATGTATAATGTGTAATTTACAATACTTTATTGTCCAATTATGTCAATCCATGTTCTGAGGCCCGTAGTAATAGCTATCCTTAGTTTGGGTCTAGGTAGTGCTTGGTACTATGTCCTACTAGCTTCTAACCGCGGCGTTTTTTCTATCCCCCAGGAATATTTTTTACTGGATGAAAAATACTCTATGTCCTTTGATGTATCACTGGAAACGTGTTTGCCAAATTTTATGATGATTGGATGAACGGTACGGCAGCAGATACAATACGAACAAACAAACATTGATGTTTATATATGTATAAGATTTTTGAATCTTAAATATTATTAACAATTATACAAGTGGTATGTATTTGACCGTACTAATGGTCGTCCAGAAGACGAAATTCGTTCGAAATTCCTTGGAAACAATAAAGCTCAATCGTAGGTATTGAAAAACTGTTTCAAAAATGTTTATATGGATTTGTAGCAAGTAAATAGCCACTAAACAAAAAAAGGAAATAAGTTTGCTAACCAATGAGAAAAAGGAGGTAAAAACTGTTTTGACTTTGCCTTTTATTCATTTATTATTATTTTTAAATATTAATTATTAACTAATGAACATAATTATGTAACATTTTAAATTCTGTATTAAATTTAAAATTTGCACTTTAATATGGTAATTAGACGACTATTTATATATACTTAACACTATTGCAATGATGTCAACTTTGTACCCATGTTCAGCAAAATAAAGAAATTGAAATATTTTTCTTTAGATGTTAAGTAAATCATCAGAATCAAATTCATCAACAATCTGGTAAACACATGAATGCTATTCAATAAGTTCTTCAATAAGATCTTAGTATTGTATAATACATACCCAACCATGATAGACACGCAAACACTGATGGGCACAGTGATGGCCTGAGCATCGAATGTTACGTAGCTAAAGTCTGATGAAGCTGCACTTCCAGGTTGATGTCCAACCGGTTCTGACCATCCTCGCAGCCTCGGGTCTGGTGGGCGATAGCGCGGATCATACGGTTGGGGCATTGATATGCTACGAACGTACTCTGGTCTTCTAGAAAAAGATAAATTCGTATAGATTTTATTTGTTATTTTAATCTCCAGGGCAGAAACTACTCAACAGATGATTTTATCAGCAACGCATATCGAATATACCGACCTCATTGGTATGACGCAGTCAGCTTACTCCAGGCATATGAGTGGCAGTTAATTTGTAAATTTTAATAGATCTCAGGTTTTGAATTAAAAATGAAAGCTGCTGAGAAAAAGGAGATGACAAAAGAGAGTTGAAGTTTGATCGCAGCCCGGTGTGGACGTTCTGGGCTACAAATATGAATTTGTGGATTTGTGTTATGTGTATTTCATTTATTAACTTATAATCATAGAAGTCGTTTATACTGACGTATTTATATAACCACTTTCCAACAAAACCTCGTTACCCAAGTACACTAATTTGCTCCATAACCGGGGTACTTTTATAAATGAAAGGAGTGAGTGTTGCTAATCAATAAAAAGCTTTTTATCATTGAGTCACGGTTTGACGAGTAAAGACGAAAAGTTATTGGATCGATGACTTTGAATATCTAATCCTAGTTTTCCTAAACCTAGTTTTCTCTCATAATTATATATTTATATATAGAAAGAAAGAAATATATAATTATTGTAATCATTTATTTGCATGAATATGAGTACAGGGTTGGACAATGTAATAACAATGATTTATTTATAGTTCGTCATATTCAACCTATTAGGCGTCCAAAAACGGACGCAAGGACGTGATGTGGATACCTACAGAAAGTGTAGTATATAAATAAGTAAATTAAATATAGTAGTCAAATATATAAAAAAGAAAATAACAATAATTAAGTAGCCAAATTGAGATAATTATGTCAACACTGAATCAGTTATTTGTAATGCTTATTAATTTAAGGATGGTATGGAAATGTCACTGTCAAATTACATTATTATCACGGTCATTCAAAAACTCATCAATCGTGTAAAACTTCTGCATCTTCAGTTTCATGACTAGATTTATCTATTATTAATTTAACATACTGACATTCTTAGTTCAATGTTGCGTCACTACGGAGTTTATTTTATTTCTGACCAGATCATTGACCGCCGTAGTCTAAGATTTATTGAAATATGCCAATGTCAGTACAAGAATATTACTAGTTCTTAGTTATTGTATTGCGGTCTGTAAAGAGTGTCCAAGTTTTGTGGTCACCGAAAACTTAGATACTACTTTATGAAGACTAAGTTTTTGTTTTGAATAAGCCGATGAAGGAGTGATAGGAAACGACTTTTGTCAAGGTTTGTCTACGAGAACCACAGAACTTAAAAGAGTTTTAGGATTGAACGACAAGCTTGCTTAGAAGTGTAAACTTCATTCACACCATTTCTATTACGGTGAAGTCGCAGTGGTATATATATTTTGAAAGCCCTCTCATTTTGAGCAGACTTTAGACAGACTCTTAATAAAAATGTTTAAGCAATTAGGAGAACATCTTTTTACTTGCTCCAGCAGCTTCAAACACAAGTGTCGTGCGAACAATATGACCAAGATCTGATGTCATTGGCGTTTTCATCAAGTCAGTCTTAATTGCAGTCTTTTAAGAAAATTTAAATCTTTGTGAAGTTAGTTATGTGGTAGGAAATCCAAAATAAAATAAATTCAAATTACAATTATTTTTCAGAGAAGGACAGAAGAGGAAAAAATAGAGGTTATTTTGTATGCATACCTAGGGAATCCCCGTGGATATCTTCCTTCCAGTTCCGGCGTCCCTTCAGACTCGGAGTACCGGGACCGCCATGCTTGTGGCCGCTCTATACTTTCAGCTTCACTTAATTCATACTGTAATACAATAATAATATGAAAGCTTCAGCATCCAGTAGACATTTGATTGCGAGATTAATTGCGTAAAAAATAATAGCACAAAAAAGCCGAATTCAGCATTTCGTTCTGCCAATGAATTGAACCTCACACTTTCACACAAATATGAACTTTGTCACTGGACTAATGAAGTTAAAGTTTAAATCTGTAAGATAAAGTAAATAAAAGAGTTGTTGTAGCAACACATTTGGCGACATTATTTACTTGTTTGGTTTGCCACATTTGTTTTACTACTTTTGAAGCTGTTTTAACATTGTTAGTAGAACTTTTTATAAGTACAATTTTGTCTTCAATCGTTCAAATTCATATCAAACATTTTAGTTAGATGTGCGAAAAAAACTGTAGGTATATAACACTTTTTTTTGCTTCTTAAAAAGGTCGACCATGGGGACGAATGATTTTTAGTGCATTTATTTAAAACCAAAGTAACAGTGTAGTTTTATAATTTAATTGAAACAGATACAAACTTGGAACTAAGCAAAAGTTCTCAGAAATTATTTTGTGTAGAACTGAAACTGTTATTGTTTTTGGAAATTGTTCGTTTGTTAAAGTTTGTCTCTTTTGACCAAATGATGTTATCTAGATAATTAGGAGCCTCGGGAATTTGTCTTTTAATAACACATAACATTTTTTTAAATTAATAGTCCTAATTGTAAATTAAATTTAAAATTTTCTGTGTTACTTTAGATAAACACGATTTGTTTTTCAAACGGCCCAATAAATTTCTGGAAGCTTGATTCCTCTGAAAGTTTAAGCAAACTTTTTTTTTTTTTATTTATTGGACAATGGTCGTATTTTGGTTTTTGTATATATTTTGGGACTTATACTGCAAAAGTTGTTAGTCATTTATAAGATACAATATTATTTTCATTTCAATATTCAGATCACAACTGTCACTTCTGAAGATAGGCCACGGCAGACTTAAGTGGAAGTAAAATTAACGTACCTAATCAATCTTATCTCACTAAATTATTCAAATCCAATCCCAAATATTTAGAAAGTACCAAGAAACGTTTCTATAACTTAGAATCAAAAAGATTACATTTTAGAAAAATAAATGTAATAATATCGTTAATTAAAGTCTGCCAGGATGTTTGTGATTGAATTACGCTGAAAACATTTGAAAAATAATTTAAAACAACAACTTTCCCATTTACAATATTAATGGAATTATTAGAATAACCCGAATATAGAAATTAAAGAATCAAACAGAATCAAAAATTACCATAGAAGCTTTTAGCTTATTATTTAGGTAACAATTCAAACAAGACATGCTTCCATCATTATTTCACTCAGCTAACAAACGAAGCATACATATTATGATGTAAGTATTTTAACGCCTTTCTCAACAAGTTTGCTTCACAAAACGTTTACATCCATCAAGGAGTGGCATCCCTTGCCAAACACTGTTGGGTTGTGAACACACATCGAATAGGCAACTGACAGAATGATGCTTGTTTCTCGGCGAATGTGTAAGCGTGTTGGTGATTGACACGTTCTATTAATTCTTTTACAATATATACATATTATTATACCCTTTGAAAAGTGTGCCTCGTAGCGCAATAGATGGCGTTTCTTTATTATAGCTCAATCACGTTATGTTACTTTTTATCTGTATTTTTTTATTCGGAGAATCTTTACACTTTGGTATCCGTTTTTTTTTTGCTTAATTTGTAATCAATATTGTTATTCCATTAAATTTACAATCTAGAAGCATACTATACATATACTTACCATATTTTATAAATTAAAATCTCCGTACCTTAGCACAGTGTTACAGGAACATTTATTTTGGGTACTTTGTTAAGCTTCTTATACCTACTCCCGATAATTCGTTGATACTTTATAAGCTTTAAAGATTTTTAAGGTCGGATTAAATGTGATAAATTTACTTAGAATATTAAAATAAAAATTTCAGGAGAAATTCAGGATACACCCACTTAACACGTTGTACGCCGGGAATAAAATAGTAGTTATCCATTGAAGCCATGAGGGTCACCGATGAGCGATCCGATAATGAAACGTCCAGGCCATGGGGGATGCCCGTGACCCGAGAGACATGTTCATTTTTAACGTCGACCAGCCAGATAGGTAATAAATGAATGAATGAATACCGTATACATTGTTTTTGTAATTCTTCTAAAAATTCAATACGGTTTTCACCTATGTAAAGTTCCTTAGATAACTCATTGGTGGGACACGTGGAGTTCAACGTTTAAGCAAGTGGTTTTAGGTGAACATTTCGGCTGAAGTTTTCTCATGCCATTTTCAGAAGTTGTTCTGCTACTATTATTGTTAGTTCATAAAACAATTCTGTTTAAAATATTGTGCAATATATTGGACCTATATACATAAAACAAAAAGTGACGAAAAATACATCTTGATCTTCTTCTATAAATTAATACATGAAAAGATTTTTTTGTGGCCTTTTTTAAGCAAATTTCGCGCACTTAAGAATGTGAAATTTTTGGATACTTCGAGATGATACATAGAATTGTAGAAAGCTAAAATGTTTAATAAATATGTGTTATTAGTTTAAAAATTATGCGGAAACGGCTACAGAAAGCTACAGGAGTCCAGTATGAATGTTAAGCTATCATAGTACGGAAAGTTGATACAACGACGGTTCCAGTTATACCGGTTATTTACATAAAACAAAATATTATGATTTACTAGCAACCCGCACAAATACAAGTTATACACCTAAACCTTCCTCATGAATCACACTGTCTATTAATGAAAGTCCGTTCAGTAGTTTTTCAGTTTATCGCGAATAGACAGACGCGGCGGGGGACTTTGTTTTATAATATGTAGTGATGGTCAATATTCAACCACCAGTCAATCTCTAATTTATATAAATGTGTGTATGAAGAGTACTAATAACATGGGTCGACTAAGCTTGTGTTAGGAGTTGGAGTTTGAACCCGCAACTATGCGAACGCTTATTCGATGCGCTATCGCCGATTCGAATTTTAAATAATCTGAAATTACATGCATAATATATGTGTATAATGTAATAGTCAAAAAGTTTTAATTTTAAGGAAAATTTGTTGTCTTATTATCTCTCCTCCAAATGTGAGACACAGTGATGAAGATCACATAGAGGGCGATTACAGTTCGCACATATATATGTGTCTTAGCAGTCACTGTACATTTGGTATGTGCGGGATCGTAACTTCACTCTTTAGTTCCATAACAGAAAATAATAAATTATTAATTGATATAACTAAAATATTCACCTGCGGTCTTAGTCTAGCAACTCTTCTTCTGGTAAATCCTGGACATCCCCTGCAGAGGCAGATCAGTGCGTATATACACTTGAACCAACGCGCCAACAGCTCACCTACAAATAAATATACTGTGTAAATAGACCATTTTTTGTCATATGGAGCACGCTTGCCACGTCACGGCCTATCACTGGGTGACGCATTGAAAACATACCATCGTAGCCCCTTCGGCTCACTCATGTTAGCGGTGTACACCGTGTAGATTTATTCGGTTCAATTCTGACAAACAGCCTTATCGATCCCCGGTGAGGTATAATTCACACTTCCACACTTAAAAAAGGGACTAGGCGGGCGGCGTTGGCTGTCAAAAAGTTGACCCGCAAATGTTTTAAATGTAGTGCTTTAGTTAAAATAAGCTTTTTAAAGCCTGTCACAATGCCGGTCTTATAATAGAATTTAAAATTGACAAGTTTATCAGGTTTCACGAAAGTTTAGCATTAAATAAATGAATTTAGTCGAATCTGTCGGTTTGGTCCAATTATCTCGTGCCTTTGTTTTAAACTAGCGAGTTAACTAAGCGGTTTAGAGAAAAATATCCAATTAACTGTTTCTATAAACTAAATGAAACTAAGATTTTAAATTAATCGTCGAAGTTTAAATGTTGATCTTTAATTACAAACGTTTCTCAGTAATTATAAAGTTTGGATTTTAGATGAAGTTTGTTTAACTGCAAATGAGGTATTAGAAACGGTTTAGACAGAGCGGCGAAAGTATCCTCTTAATACCAGAATGTTTAATAATAATTTAATTAATTGCGGCGGAATTTCAAACTCTAAGAGACCACTATTCATAATACATTTTTAATATTTTAAATGAAGTACTAGACAATACAAAAACACATCCTTAATTCAATACCGCAAAGAAACGCACGGAAACCAAATAGAATTGTGTTAACAAAAATAAAAAAAAAACATCTTTGTACTAAAAAAACTGTTATGCCATGTGCGGAAACATTTTTAATTGTCCACCAAATTCTTTAAAAGAGCTTCCTGCTGGTAAATTAAAAAAAGAACTAAAGCGTTGGTTGCCGGACAAATGCATCTACTCAGTATCAGAACTGCTTGAGTAATGTAAAAAAGAAGAAAAAAATATATTAAGTTTTAATTATAAATTTTATTAAGTAAAGGATAATTTAAAATGTATTATGTTAACCTATTAACTTTATTGATAATTGAAATATTATATCCTTATAATACATTAAATTACAATGTATAGGTAGATATATCTATGTTGTTAAGGATTCATATTATGGAACTATCTGACTAATGCCTGTGTGCCCGAACTCTAACGAAATTGTCATCAATTTGGTGTTTTGTTTTATTAAGCTAAAAATTGTAACGTTAATATGTTGTTTATTAAGACCTTATGTACCCATTTGACGCAAATTAATTAATTTGAATTAAAAAAATCGTCTCATCTAAAAACTTCTGCGAGTAGGTAACGTAATAACTTGCAGAATACAGTTTGTATTATAAATACTAATATTAAATATAACACAAAATGTTCTCAACATTTTAGCAAATAAATTAGATTATGTTTTTAGATGAGGTCATTTATTTCCACGAACTACATAATGTGTCTTTCTTTTAAAACAACATTCAACAACATTTCTTATTAATTATAATGGCTTGACCAACCATTTATTATTTTCTGTGTTTTTTGATGATGACTGAGGTATCTGACTGGTCCAATACCACCACCAGGGGAAAGATCTGACAAAGAACAAGTGTTGCTGATAATACGTACTGGTAATAATCGTTTAGAATTAGACCAGTGTGCCTTTTTTTTTCTTTTTTTTATTGTGTAGGGGGCAAACGAGCAGACGGGTCATCTGATGGTAAATGACTACCGCCGCCCATGGGCACCTGCAACTCGAGAGTCACAAGTGCGTTGCCGCCCTTTAAGGTGGGAGTAGGAGAAGAGGGGGAGGGGGGAAGAGTGGGAAGAGGGGGAGGGGAAGGACGGGAATAAGGGAGAGGGAAGGGTTAGGGCCTCCGGTAACCTAAGGTAAGGAGGCCGTGGTAACGAGCGGCGTCGAGCCGGCCCATACGTGCCGAAGCATGGCTCTCCCACATTAGAGATTAACAAAGTTGCATAAAAAGAAAGCTTTAAGTAAGTTGTGTTGAAGCATTTTTAACACCCTCAAAAGTTCTCACAATACCACAAAAAAGGTCTAGTAATTGTGGCGTTTAGTTTTTTTAATCCCGGTGTATGTACGAACGGTGTCATCAAGAAGTGAACCAGATCAATTCACAAGTGTCGTTTGTTTGACAGTGAGCTCTATTATTTTTTATTTATAGCGTCGCCTGTGCTGCCTCCACCTTGGTGCCTCGACGGCACGCGTGTTGAGAATAACTAGTTATATAAATAATCGAAATAAATATTGAAAATAATAGCTAACAAACAACCAAATGTTTTTTTCTTATATAATTGGTGTTGGTTGGTGTTGATTCTAAGTAGAATGAATCGATTTTCAATGTCCACATTATCTCGTAGTAATCGATGAAAAGTATCCATAATATTTTTCATATATTATTATTACGTTATAGAAAAACATAAGTATTTTAGCAGGCACGCTACCAAATGCTTTGAAAGACGGCGTTGCTCTTAGCTCTGCCTTTTATATGTATTATTAGCACTCTTTAAAATATCACTGTGAAAAAGGCACTTATACATTGTAAAAAGTTAGAATGGAAGTTTTTTTAAAAATGCCTCTATCCTTTGTTCAAATAAAAAAGCATTTTATATTACAATATGTATTTCCACTAACTCTTTGTTGTTTTATGTAACTAAAATATTGTTCAATCAAAATATTTCCCTAGTCAAATCCATTCGATGCACGACAGACACTTTTTAAATTGCCGCCAATTTGTAAAAACAAATGATCTAAGAAATCATTGAACATCTACAGATTCCCAAAGAGTTTCTAATTCGAAATTTAAATAAATTTTTCATTGGCCCCTTTTATAACTGGTCTATTCTAAAAACTTTCTTGTGAGTGTGACTTGTATTTGAGCTACTGTGTGCAGTTGTATCGGGTAACTAGTATCTCAAAATCTTTTAAAAAGGTTCAAAATTTTAATGAAGTCATAAAATAAATACGAAACTCAAAGTTAATGTTCATCAATGACAATGAATTTATTCAAAAAACATTCCTGTTATGGCACTTAGTATGCATGCCCACATGCATGACCCACACACCACGAGCTTTCTGTTACATTTTTTCTTTTATTATTCTTTTACAGCGTTTTTGTAAAAAAAATATAATAATAACTTGAGACACACGGCTGTTTTGTCGTATACAAGATAATGAAAAAAAAGTTCAGTTTGAAACTCTTACCAACATTTGTGAGGTATAGAAGAAAGAGTGGCATGCCAAGCAGCGCGTAGAATACCGTGATCACCTTGCCCCAGTTGGTGCGTGGAAACAGATGACCGTAACCTGATATGTAGAAACACATAAAAAAAGTATCAGAACTCTGATAAAAGGATTTAAAAGAGACAATGTTTGTTTGTTGATATATTATGCATTGCCGTACCTAGGGCTGCCACCCGTACTATGATATATAGTATTGTACTAAATTTAGACCAATTGTAATATACTATATAATGGAACGAAAATACTATAATTGCAAACTCAACTATCGCTAATTTAATAATAACTGGAACAGTTTGTAATACGTTAACTACTCATGGTACAGAAAAGAACATAGAGTATCTATTATCCAAAAAAAAATCTGTTCCCGAGAGATGGAAAAATATTTTTTAGTTAACCATACAGACAAAATCTACAATAACGCGAGAGAAGTCTCTTGTAGATAGGAACGATAAACGTGTAGGTACTATTTTTTTTCTGATTTTCTAAAAGTACTATATTTTTTGCAAGTTAAAAAATATCTATATTTTTCCCAAAAAAAGGTGGCATCCCTGGCCGTAACGTTGATCCGATCATCATGAAATTTTGCATACACGTCGCCAGGGATACAGCAAAGGACATGGGGTGCCTTTCATCCAGAATAAAATAGTCAAGGAATGGAAAAGTTACTTTTATAAGTACAGAAACATGTATTACATTACATTCAGTACCTATATTAACCTCCTATGCAGGTTTCCTTTATGACAACATTGCAGGATGCAGTTGATAAGTTTATTTAGCTAGAAAACTGTTGGCGAGTCCAAGTAAAAGTTTAACTATCTTGGAACGCGCAACGAATTGAATCTCATTCTTTAGACTACTGTCACAGAATACATAATAGTACCAGTACTTGTACCAGTGCTACTGTGGAAAATTCTTCAAAAAAAGCCGTTGACCTGGTTGATTGTGTCTATCAGCTGTAGGTGTAAATCAGCTTTTGGTCCATAATAATATCAATCTATTCATATTGCATATAAGTAAGTATGTAGACATGTTTTATAGGTAATCTTACCTATAGTGGTGATGACCGTAAGTGAGTACAAGAAGGCTGATGAGAAGCTCCACTGGCGTGATGACCTAGTCCCATCCCACCCTGCATGAACCGCAGTCACCACAATTTTTTGATACTTCCTTATTTCCATACCTATCCTGACAATAGAGATAAAATTCATACTAATTTTAAATGCAGTAATATTTTGCCATAACTAAGGAAGCAAACATATCCAAGACAATTGATAAATGCATTCTATTTTACATCGGAAAACAAGGTATGAGAATTTCTTTTGCACTGCAAGGATTACCAGCCAAAGCATAGCTATTATTTTATCTGTGGCCAAAACACAACCTTTGCTGTGAGGTATTTTATTGTGTATTGTTATGTACTTTATTGTTTTCACTTCGTCTTGTTATAAGACCAAACAATTAAGAAATTTGGCACTACCCAAGCAGTCAGGTCTTTGTCGAATTTAGTCCACTGATTATTGTATTAATTTGCCCTGTCTATACTATTAGTTATAAGTGCAAAAGTAACTCTATTAGTCTGTCTGTTACACTTGGAAGCCTTAACTACTCAACCGATTACATACCGACATAGGGATAATTGGACTTGCTGAAAACTTCTTATGCCCGGTTCCTCTAATCAAGTAACGATTCGTTTTGATTATGGACGGTAATGTTTCGTTGAATTTTCAACGAAAATTTTACCGTTCGTAAGCAAAACGAATCGTGTCTTGATTATAGGAACCGGCCGATTAAGAGAATTATTAATATGATAACATCTTTAAAGAAAAAGAAATGTTAATTAATATCTTCTTTACCTTTCCCTCAACTCAGTCTCGTTGAACAGATTGAGCGCTAGCGTGACGTTCTCCCAGAGGTGCTGGGCAGTGTTGTCTCTAGCTCTCGTCATGTTTTGAGCTCGTTCCATTTCGCCCGCACCTTCTATAGCTTGGAACATGAAAGCACCTGTCGAAACAAAAATCAATTAAAATTATGTTGAGTCTTTTAAGATGTTTTTTCTTTCGAAACCTTTATGGAATTGTTGGAGTCATTATAATTACTTATGCCTAACGCTTATATTTTTAATTAAGGTACCATTGCAAAAGGTATGTGTGCATCGTCAGGCAATAAAAGGAGAAAAAATCTCAGCTGAATGAAACCAAAAAGAAAGACAATAGTTGCGAAGACAGTTATTCTAAGAACAAAAATGTAGATCCTTCGTATAAAGCTTAATTCGAAGAAGACTCAAAATGAAATGGGCATCTCCTGCAACTTTAAAAAATTACAAAGCTATTGCAAAACCCAAACCTAGATAAAAGAAAAGAAAAATTTAAAAGTCTACACAGAATGCGATTTCCTCTGATACCCATTTTTTACATTATATAATATTACCCTGATACAAAATATTACCTTGTTAAGCCTTAGGTACTTAATTCTATTTTTATATTAAGTCTTTGGTTTTTTAGGGTTCCGTTCCTCAAAAGGAAAAAAGGATGTCTTATAGGATTCCTTCGTTGTCCGTCTATCGTTCTGTGCGTCTGTCTGTCTGTCATTACCCTTTTTTCAGGAAGGTATCAGGAGGTATCAAATTGTAATTAATATCAAACACTTATGTCTACGGTCCCTTGAATGAAACTGTAAAAAAATCAAGCTTCTAAGTCAACGAAATGAAAAGGTACGATCATTTAAGCCTCTTATATTGTTTCCAATTTTAACACTTCGCAGGTTAATTAAAACCTAAAAGGTCCTAATTTGACGAGAAGCAAGGTCTCACAGGTAGTAAAGGACACACTAGGAAAGAAAAAACCCCGAAAGCCTTTAATTTGTTGTTATATCACATAAAAAATATTTTCTGCGATTACAAATGTAAATTCTGCGGTTGGAAAATTGACTATATATATATATATATATATATATATCTATATAGTATTTTTCGAACGGAAAAGTTAAGTTTGTATTCCAAACATATTCAGAAAAACTACCTACATAAAAGTTTATGAGTCACACTCGCACTTGTCCGGTTTTTTTATTTTGTTCTTATAATTCAAAAGGACGCTTCATTTATTATTGGGTATACCTAATGTATCACCCTGTGTTACCAAAATTAAAACCATTATTTTCTAGATTATCCAATTAGAATATTACCTTTGAGAGTGTGAATACTTTGATCTATTAAGGACTAAAACCACGCAAAGGCTCCTGTAATTTATCACAGCCCAGATTGTACAGGCAACGACAAAAGCTTACAGTTAATCTTTTATTATTTACGTGCGCACTTATAAGCAAATATGGGCAAATGAAACCTCGTACAAAGCCTAAGGACACAATTGAGGCTGAAGCCACTAAATATCCTTTAGAACCCAGCTCAAGAGCCGACTTAGTGCTGTTTGTAAGCACGGCGTTCTATTGTTAACTATCTAATACTGGTTTTGTAGACATTTATTTTAAGACCTCTTTAGCAAAGCAATTTTAAAAAGGAAAAGTTCTAAACACAGTCATTTGTTTGTGTTTTGTACATGTTTAGGGCTTACTTTTTTCGATTGTTTTTTTTGTGTGTATGTTACGCGATATCTTCAGTATTTGTGATTTTTTTTTTTATGGTATAGGGGGCAAACGAGCAGACGGGTCACCTGATGGTAAATGACTACCGCCGCCCATGGGCACCTGCAATTCGAGAATCACCGCCCTTGCCGCCCTTTAAGGTGGGGGTAGGAGAAGAGGGGGAGGGGGGAAGAGTGGGAAGAGGGGGGAGAGGGGTAGGACGGGAATAAGGGAGAGGGAAGGGTTAGGGCCTCCGGTCACCTCACTCACGCGGCGAAATGCAATACAAGCCATTGCCATTGATTCACGGCCGGTTTACTGTGAGGCCGTGGTAACGAGCGGAGTCGAGCCGGCCCATACGTGCCGAAGCATGGCTCTCCCACATAGGAGGAATTGATTTCAGTATTATTTTTGTAATTGAATGGGTTGTACTCATGGTTCGTCCCATTTAAGGAAAGTAAGGTAATAAGGGTTGAAAAATTAAGGGATGAAAAATACAGATTGTTACAATTTGTAATGATTTAGACGCAATTAAGTCGGTGATACTTTTTTTAAAGTTTTTATATTGAATATTTTATAAATTCAAGGTTAGTACTACATTAATTAGAAAAATGTTATAATTCATTCCAAAAAAAGAACGAGCTAATGTTCTGACGCGGTAGGAGTTTGTTAAATGTGTGTGTCCCTCTATTTCTCTGTGTGTCTTTCTGGTTAGCAGAGATTGCTGTGGAAAATCATGAGCGGTCGGGCTCACGGGCTGTAGATTCTTTCGGAAGCAGTGAAAATAGTCCGCATAGAGAAGTTCAAGTCAATATGTTACAACGGACTTTCGCCCAGACAAGCCAAGCTGCAGACAGATGACGAGCAGGAATGGTGGCTCTTTGGGATTAAAAAGAGTACCTTCAACAAACTCTGGAACCCATACAACTCGATGCAAATGTATATTCTACATCAAAAGCTTAATAGCTTCAAATTATTAAACTGTAAATCTTTTTATTAAAACTTTTCAGAAATAAATAAATATGTGTATCATTTTTGCTATCGTTTGTACTATCTAGTGAAATAATATATTAAAGAAATTGAACAACCGAAGCACTAATTATCAATTAAATATTCATTTAAATAGTTAGCAAAATACTGCTTTTAATAAATATTACCCAGATCTTGAAAAAGTCATGGCAGCTTGCCTTCTTTTTCTATCAGTCTCTCCAAGACTAATAGAAAAAAAAAAAGACTAGCCGAGAGTTTTTATTGCCTGATTGTTTTCTCGGTGGCTTCTTCTTCATTCTGAACCTGACACCATGTATAAATGTAAATTCTGACCTTCATAAGATAAATTGTGATTTCAATGCATAACGTTGTTTGATTTTAACTTCGATAAAAAAAATCGACTATGCCTACGAACCTAGTAACGTCAGAAGCTGACACAAGTCCCAAATTGTAAATTAGTAAATTAACCCAATTATAGGTATTTTTGTCAGGGGTTTGTATTTTTGATTTTTTTTTGACGACCTCTTTGCCACGCCGGGACTGGGAGTCGCAAGTTCGATTCGCGCTCAGAGCAAATATTTATATATATATAAATATGTCTATTTGCATTTGTGTGGGTATTTTCATGCATAACATGTACGTATTTACAAAAAAAGTGTATCTATGTATGTTTATCCGTGTCCTAGAACCCACAGTACAAGCTCTGCCTAGTTTGGATCTAAATAGCGATGTGTAAAATGTCCCTAAAATGTACTATTACTATCTTTATTAACATAATTAAACATATTTATATTTATTAAAAAAGAAAAATTATCATCATAACATATTAAGCATGTTTACCCACAACACGTCACAACAAACACTTCATGTGCCAATGCTGAACCCATAAAAATGTTACGCTCGCGCTGTTACGCCTCGCTTAAAAGAAATTTCTTTACAATGTTTCTAGATCGCATGATCGACTGAATTGCCTTTCATCTGCTTCCGAACGGTGGCTAACAAACGATTTATTACTAAAATGACTTGCAAGGCGTCTTTTAATTTATAGTCGGTAACAAATTATATCGATACTAATGTCGTTGAAAGCATGTTTTGTCTTTATTTTGACTTTGATGTTCTTAAAGATAAACTGCAGACAAACAGCAAACAGTAGTCACAATCGAGTGAACTATTTTCTATATATATATAGGTACCTATTTTTGTATTAAAGGGTTGTAGAAATTCACGGGATTATTTTCAATATTTTGTTTAAATACTACTAGTCTTAAATGAACCTAAATGTTTGGTGGAAGAGTTGGTGAGCATTTTGCCCCAGTAATCTTATAATCGCCCCAAGGAATGTAATAACTATGCCAAGATAATGATCAAGTATACTTAACACTTAAGTAATCTCTATTTAAAAACGTGTTTATTGGATTCACGTATAACTATCTATATAAACAAATCGTGGAAGTAAATTGTAAGTACGTACGTACGTAATTGACGCATCAAAATAAAACTTTGTACATTATATGCAGTTCCGGTGACAATACAATTAAATTGGATATCTTTAAGCTGATGGTGGATAGTGGAACTCTTCAGTGGCTACAAATAAACCCGTATGTTTGGGCTCATATGATTCGATTTGACGAGTCCAACAGATTGGTCTTGATAATGATGGTCTGATGATGAAGCCAGGAGGTGGATAGTGGACCTCTTTTTTTCTTTTTAATTAGGTTCGCCATTAAAACGTGTTTTTTTAGTTTTACTTAACTATAATTATTTATGGTATCCTTACTTTGCGACTGTAACTACTTACGGCTACCCGTTACCCATAGACTATTCTACTCGCAAAAATAAGTGGGCCTTAACAACCACGTTGTAACAAACTCGACAACTACCTTTTTTTATTGATCTGGCTAAAAAATATTCCTCATTCGCATACTGCACTACTCTAACTCCAGGCCATGGATTACCTGCGGTGAGCAGTTTCCCCCCACGACAGAGAAATCATTTCCTTTCTGAGTCAACCGACATAATAATATGATTATAAACGTATTTTAACTTATGTTGTAAAGGAACGGTTCTTGTGTCCCTTCAAAACAAAGGAAGGATCCTCTGACCTGGGCAGGTGATGTTAGGAATAGGATAGGATAGGATAGGAATTGATGTTAGGAAGCTGTATATGTACCTATTAATCGGCGCGAGAACTTGCATTGCGCGATGGAGGACCAATTGTTACTACATAGTTCAGCTCGTCTTCGCTAGATAACGTTGAAGCATGTTTTTGGTATATGTGGAAGTTGCCACAATGCATGACATTATTCTTTATCTCATGATCACAGTTGCCGTCGATATAATTTTACTCTAATAATTATATTTTAAGATTCATCGTCCCTACCTTTAATGGCTACTAATTTCGGAGGAATCGTTCCCAGTCTTTTGTCTCGACATCCGGCCCCATTAAACACCTATTCATGAACAGCCGCCATTTCGTCCTCTAATACTAATACGTGCAGCTTCCCTTTTACGCCATTCACGGCTTTGAATAGAAGCCTCGGCGGAGTAAATAGAAATTATGATTAAATGTCTGAGATTATTGAGGCTTTCAGCTTTTTGGGGATAAAGAAGTTATTATTGGACTGTTTGAATTTGTACTATGTCTACCTGTAATACCGTGAGGAAACCAACACCACATATAATTATGTATTTAAACGGGAATTAACGCGATCACGAAAAGGTATTACATACCTCTGAACTGCCAGACGTTTCGACCAGGTTGCACTAGCCGTGGTCACAGACTGAGTCTGTTAATTCCCGTTTAAATACATAATTATATCATGGAACGCGAAAGTTTAAAAGTTGGTACAACGCCACATACGTAGCAAATAATCACACGGCCCATAGGGCTTATTGGATACACTGGAGGACGTGTCCTGATGTAGTACCACTATCCACAAGCATGAATTAAGAATGAAATCGATTTAAAAATCTCTTTTTAACGATGAGAAAAGATATCGCCAAGAACACTTTCGATCAAGTCATCTTTGAAACAAAAAATCTAAATCAAAGTCGGTCCATGTGTTTAGGAGCTATGATGCCACAGACAATATAGCTATAATAATTATAATAACAGTGTTCCGGAACCGTTGATTAATTATTTCCTTATATTCTTTACAAAACGTAACATTTTGACATTTCATAAAAATAAACTGATTTGCTTTCATTTCAATTCCATATTTATTTGTCAAGTACATAATTAAAAAACCAATATTATAATATTATTTTGGAGTCGTTAGATTAAAGATTATAGTCTTCGCTAAAGATGTCATGTTTTGTTTTGAATTCTGAAGGTCATCAAATAAACTGAGAAATACAATAAGTAATTAATTTCAAGCGTCAGAATTGAAATTTCTAAATGTCAGATTACATTATTTATTAATAGGTACCTATCAAGTTTAAGACAAGCACGATATTTTTGAACTAAAGATAGACAGAACATTCTTGTTTGTACACCACATTACAGACTATAAATTAATGTTAGGCAGTAAGAAAATAGAAAAATCAGTTCAAATAATAATCTTATCTTGATGACCTATTTGACGCGGCACTACCGCCACGTCGACTAGAACGTCGAGTGTTGCCGGTCCAATTCCAAATCCGTAGATTATGTAGCAGCTTTGAACTTTTTTCTGTCTTGAATCCCTGACTTCCTACACACACGGTGTTCCGTCACGGGTGCCTATGGCATCTAGGAAGGAACACCTTGGACCCCCGACAGACTTGACTATCATCCCTAGTAAAACATAAAATAGATAGTCTCGCAGTCGTGAGTGGGAGCCATGTCCCCCTTCAGTTTAGAAAGGCAGGCGCGGAACACGTGGCGCCACTATCTCGGGCCTATTTACTTCTGTTTCGGTGCCGGGTTACCCTTCCCAGCTTCCGGATAGAATGAGAGTTTCTAGTACACCTTAATACGTATTGACTTAGAAAGCCTACTGCAGTAATTCACCGTCGGAGACATATCGGAGTAGCATTTACGCGTAATTTTCGCTTGTAAATACTCATTTAGTCAGTCTGAGCCCGCCGGGACATACTGAAGTGGCATTTCTATATTCGCTACCCGTGCTAATTAATGTTGATACCTACCATTGCCCTCCGCCAATGGAGGCTTGCTGGCTAAGTACCATATGATACCATTTACTTATAAAAATCTAAAAAATATGGAATACGGGAATAAGGAAATTCTCGTAGAGGCTGCGACCAAGACATTTATAAAAATCTATTACAGATGATAAAAATAAACGGTGTAATATGAAATAAAACCGATTTATCGGTAATATTTTACCGCTTCGCAATAATCGTTTTGTGGTTCAATCTGGTGGACCAGTACGCCCATAAAGACCGATACTAAATTATCGATTCGCTATAAATAGAGTTTCATTTTGAGATATCGATTGTAATACACATTAAGACTAAAAAGGTTACAGTATCTTGAATATTTTTTTTTAAATCCGGTTCTGTCAATTAAATCACGATAGACACATAAAATAGGGGTTTTCGTGAATATCTCGTTAACGGTCACTGTAATAAAAAAAAAATATTTAAAGACATTTTCTAAGCAAAAAATTTGATTCCCACTATTGAGAAAATGTCTTTGAAAAAATAGTTTTACTTTTGACTAACGGTTTTTGAGATAATTTGACTGTTGTTTTTAAAACCACAAAAAGAAGGTTCATGCTCAAATCCAGCTTTCCCCTAATTTTTCCGAAGTTCGGTTTTATTTCCTTCTTTTTTATTTTAATAATCTATTAATGAAAGTGGTCAAAGAAGGGCACTGTCGGCACAGTGCCTATAAATACCCGCATCGCAAGTGTGGTCAGCGTTATCAACTCCTTTTCGAGCTTTGGAAACATTACAGTACCTTACAGTAATTAACTTAACAGTAAAAGCAAAATCTATTTGAGTAACTCTATTCAAATAGGGAGGAGTCTGAGCTCCACGGAGGGTTGTATCCGGTTAAGATCTTGGGGACTGTATACGTGTTTGGCAATTTTAGTTGTAGTGTGTTGTTCTGTATTCTTGTGTGCGTGTGTCTTCCATTGGAAGACATTGCGAAGTGGAATACCCAGAACTGAAAGTTGAAATTGTTCAAATTTTAATAAATAAACATAATTCTTTAGTGACCTAGAAGCGAGGTAAGCTAAAAAAGGAATTACATTAGGTATTACCACAACAAAATGTTGTATGGGTATGTTTAAAAACAGCCTATACCATAACATTGAAATACATGAAAATAAGTCGTCTTCTTCCTCGCTCATTCCCACTTCATGTGGGGACGGCTCTCCTAATTTTGTGGCGCCATGACAATCTATAATCGGGTTGGGCAATTCTTCCTCTGATAAAAGTTTCGTCATGCTGGTCCACCACGTGGCGGGAGGTTGTCTCTTCTGTGTTCAGGCCATTGTAATGCTGTTTTCACTACATGGTCCTCGTCTCTTCGCATCACGTGACCATATCATCTGAGATGGCTCTCTGTTAATTTTTCAGATATGGGGGTGATATGTCGTTATAGCGCTTCGTACTTTATCTAGTCTCATCACAACTCCAGACCACCTCAACATCTTCATCTCCGCTGTGCTGTGCTTTTTCGCCGGCCAAAATTCCGCTCCGTACATCATAGCCGGTCTTACCGCCGTCTTATAGATCTTGCCTTTGGTTCTGATAGGCATATGAACATTGCACAAACCACCGGTCAGTGATAACCACTTTAGCTATGCCACGTTCACGTCGACGTCCCCCTGATCTGTGATTTGAGAGTTATTCATTGACATACTATCACACAAGTCTTTCTCCAGTCTTTTTTAATAAATATTCTATATTTAAAAACTATCTCCTAGAGGAGAAGAAGGAGAAAAGAGAATAAAATTGCATCTGTAATAGATTACAATCCGTGCAATTTTAGTCACTTTGGCCTTTTGAAAGGTTACGAAAACATCTTAGGTTACGAACGGACAAAATGATTTATCAACACGTGTTAGGCTGACCATAAATATTTCCCAGTATTACCAATCTAATTAAAATGTATCTAAATCAATGGTAAATTCCCGAAATAGTTTCACTAATTTATGGATTAGCTCTAAACAGAGATACGCCGTAATTGCTCCGCTAATTCAATTTGCATGACCAACTTCTGGGCCAATGTTTGTTGTGAACAAATTTCAAGCCCAATAAAATTTGTTCAAAGCTCATAATATTTTACTTTTCCTGTGGGAACACTAAAAAAATTGTTTGTGTAGGCCAAACTTAGTAAAATTTATGAGAGCCTTGTATTTTATATTGACGTTATTATCAGTCTTATCAAATGTATTTTGGTCATAGATGTTTGCTGAATTCCGCTAGCTAAGTTATGATGACTTTGAATGATTTAGTGTGTGACAAAGCGAGAAAAGCCTTAATTTAGTAACACAAAAGTAAATATAGCGACTAAAATAATTAATTTGATCGGCTGCAGTAAAATACATTCTGCTTAAATATCTATAATGATTTTTTTCTATGAAGACTTTCTTCCTATGACAACTTTTTGGCATTTTGATGTGTCCATTGTCTGTACTCTTTGACTATTTAAACCGCAGAAGAAGAAGAAGATTCAGTTATGATTCCATAAAGCACTCCCAAATCTCATAGGTAGATTCATTATGATCTCCCCAATAATATACTTACAGACACTTTAACAAAAGGAAGTTTAAAAACAACTAATGACAAGCAGCGATCGGTGCACGTAATCTCTTCCAGGTGACAATGGGCCGTTAGTACATATCGTCCACAGCAACAGACAACGTGTAACGAGTGCTGACTGGAAACCGCCACTCAAAATATCCCTCCATTGCGGGGACAACTATTATGCGACATCCACATACAGTGAAAAACATACTTCAATGTTATCTAATTAGGACACGCCGTAATTACTGAGCCTGCAGAGCTCAATAGAAGTTCTCGCATCGATTAGTATATATACAACTTCCCAATATTAACCATCGGGCCGCGGTCTGCCAGGTGTGATCGCCTAGCCTGATTAGAGGATCCTCTCTTTATGTCGGATGAATATAACACCCGTTCCTTCAAAAATAATGAAAACATTTCTTTCAACGCTAAATGCAACGAGCATATAGCGTTGAAGAGTTAGGAGTAGGTTAAAGGTAGCGTACTGGGATTCGAAACAGCAACAACAATAAGTCCGACTCTACAGCTACTATTTAGTTTATCTTCCTTGCACCTCATTCTTGTATCTTTATTGATTTATGTAACTATGATGGCAGTTTACTTGGTAATCATAGAATGCTTCGCTTCTCTTATGTATTGACATAAGAGAAGCAAAACACTATATTCTAGCCGAAGCCATCACTCACGTCCATAGCAAAACAATAAATATATTACAAGAAGTGATTCCTTTGTTTTACGGATACTTGACCAGTATAATTGGTTTCTTGTAACTGCAGTTTAATCACACCGTAAAAGCCAACAAGCTGGGATCTAAATTGGAACTCGTCGCTCGTTAGAAACAATAGCAAAGGAAGGCTGAACACCTACAATAACAAAAACCTTTGCCTAATTTTAGATGCTATATTATATATTTTAATTATAAGTATTGTATCTACTGACCGGTCAATAACATATATGTGGATTTTTACTACATACTAATATCCTTTATGAGTGTTTTCATTGGCCTACCCAAAGGTCGGACGGACTGCGGAACCCCCTCAGATGTGGTTGTATTCCTCTATAACCGACTTATCTAATCTACTGGGTATCATAACTCATCAGCTCAAAACTGAAATGGAAATAAGAAATAGTGTTTACATTGCACTTACAAATTTCGGATTTGTGTAGACTCCGATCCTTAAGTTAGTTCCTGCGTTTTTTTTTTCTTAAGCCTAGTCATAGGAAATGTCGGCAAAGGTCTATTTACAAAATAATGAATAAAAATTCATTATCACTAGCATATGGACTGAAGAAAACTATAAATGCCTAAGATGTCTCTACTATTTTTGAATACCTAATGTAAAATGTTTGTCTGTGTGTCGGCGTTAACCGGAATAGGTTCAAGCAACATGGGTCACACATTATAGGTGTTCTTGTTAACTCCAGATAAGCCGAATGCTTGTGTTACAAGTGGGTTCACGTCAGTAGTACACCCGCTGAAGTTCGAATCCGCAACCACTATATCGCAAGTCTGATGCCTGCCAGCAAATTGGATTGTTTGATTTGATTGACCAATTATATTTGTGAATAGTGAACAGCTTGCTGCATTACTTACCAGCAATAGTGTAAGCAAGCACTAGCACGACGACGCCGACATTACTGAAAAGGAAGGCGAGCAGACCGCGCACGTAGTCGCGGATGCGGGAGGCGAGCCTGCGCTTGCGTCGCGGCATCATTCACCGCGCATCACGAGGCCGCGCGAGCGCAGCGTACACGCTCATCTCGCGCTTACCGCTCATTTACGATCGATATCTGAAAATTAAAAAAACAATAAACTTTAATATTTCTATATATTAACACGTGGAGTGACAAAGGCGCACAGACAGGGATTAGAAATTTGGAATACTTAAAGTTATATAATTATATGTAGAAGTGCAGAAAGTTAAAATTAAATAAAATGTAAAACGGCTACATGAAGCTATAAGTGTCCAGTATATATTTTGAACTTTCATGGTACTAAAGTTGATACAGTGACAGTTCAAGTTATGCTGGACAATTAAATAAAAGAGAACATTTAAAACGGTTTAAGCGCTGCCGTACCGTTCATCAGATAAAATTTTCCATTCATGTCCCCAGGGATCTAGAGAAGGACATAGGATACTTTCATTCAGAAAAAAGTACTGAAAACATACTTTTACGCGAGCGAAGTTGCCGGTAATAGGTAGTACTTAATTAATGAGAATGTGAATTAGATTCCTTTTTTATTTGTTACGCATAGGCATATGTGTACGAGACGTGTGTACGTGTTAAAGGCACAGAATACATAATAGTACCAGTTTTTAAGGCCTTAAACACTCAACCGGTCATTATGAAATTTTGCATACACTTACAGGCCTACAGAATACAACACTTTTTTTTCATCTAGAAAAAATAAAAATAGAATAAATCACTACATATTATAAAACAAAGTCCCCCGCCGCGTCTGTCTGTCTGTCTGTCTGTTCGCAATAAACTGAAAAATAAAAATTAACGTCTTTTTTATTGGCTTCACTCCTAACTGTCAACAAATCTTGGAAGTCAATTTTAACCTACTTCTAATTGTCATATCGAAATGAAACCTTGTAAGGATATGTACTTTGGATAACAATACTATAATTTGGCAACTTGGAGCTGATTTGATGATGGAGCCTAGAGATGGATAGAGGAACTCTTCAGTGGCTGCTAGTAACCCTTGGAGTTTGGGCTCATATCATTCGTTTTGACGAGTCCAGCAAATTGGGCTTTGTAACGATGCTCGGTTAATTTTTAATTCGGATCGCCATAAAAGTGTTTTTTTTTAGTTTTACTAAACTATAATTTTTATTAACCAGTATTAATTATAAACAAATAACTTTCGTACAGCTTATTGTCTATTAGTCTTCTCGTGTACTCTGTTCTACAGAAGCAGGTGGTTCTTCTATAAAGGTGACATTTAAGTCTGAGTCATATGAAGGTTAAGTAGATAATCAGATCAGAAGGATTACTTTAAAATAAAATGTACAAAATGGTTAGGTAACGTAAACATATATAAAATATGCTTCATTTATTACAGGACACATTACATTGAATACAATACTGTTAATTATTTTACTCGGTCCATTCGGCCGTACAATAATACAGACATAATTAAGTAATTAGATTTAATTAATAATTTAAGGATTAAATTTTATTAAATTTAAGAAATTGGTATTATAGACAATGATGGGTCGTAGAAAGGAGTTCATGTGTGTAGTTTAATTTTATATTGTGAAATGAAATAAGAGAAAAAAAGTTTATTTTTTGTTACATGCAAATAATATGTATATGTTTAGGAATATAGAAGTATGTTTCAATATATAAGTTTGTATCAGCAACATGCTTACCGTAGTAAGGGCTGTTGCCTACTTTGGGACCAGACGGCCGTCTGTGAGGTATCTCAAGTTATTATTATATATGTTGAAACATATATAAATAATAATAATAATAATGCAATCGGTATATGACTATACCGACAGCATTATATCGAGCCCGTGACATATCTATAAGTTTAAGCATGAAGAAAGTTTTTGTTTATCATTCCTAATCCAAATACAACAGTGAAGATTAATATTATATCACACATGGTTGAACCATGTGTGATATAATATTAATCTTCACTGTTGTGTCAATGTGTTAAGTAAGGGTGACCCTTACTAAGAGTGACCTGGCTAGTATTACTTAATCTTGCAATGTGCTAACCTACTCGGTTACCATTTAGCCACGAGCCCTCCCAAGATTTCCTGACCTTACGGATAAGATTTTTTTCAACATGTCATAAATGACCATATTGGAGATGTTATAACAAAAAACAATAATTAATATCCTACTAATTCTACTAATATTTTAAACGTAAAAGTTTGTGAGGATGTATGGATGTTTGTTGCTCTTTCACGTAAAAACTACGGAACTTGGTATGTAGACAGCTGGATAGCTGGATTAACCATAGGCTACATTTTATCCCGATATTCTTACGGCATCGAGACTTACGCGGGTGAAACCGCGGGGCAGTGCATTGCGTAAAAGACACTTTAAAAAAAATAAAGTCTACTTAAACCGATTTTTAAAGTCGATTAGAAATACTATTCATTTGATTTACGGCAAAATAAAATAATATTCTATTTCACTAGAATATATTGGCGTACATACATAAATCATCTTGTTATTTTAAAAGGGATTATATATTATATATGTAAATATGTTAAGTTATGACAACTCATATTTTCTTACAGTATACTGACATTCTGTTTCCGAACTAAATTACGAATGACATACACCGGAAATTATTAATCAATCACATCCAAAGTCTTTACATGTAAAAAAGTATTTTCCTCATAGATATAAGAAACAAGCTGTGCCAAGCAGTTCAATCCACTGATCAGCTCTTGCTCTCAATATCATACTACTATCCGTAGTGTGATAATATGTAACCTATGACCTTTTTTCTGACTAACAAAACGTGTCGTTTTGAGAAGTGTGACAGTATGTTAGCATCAATCTTCCGTTTGCCTTTATTTTTAACTAGCTGCGCCCCGCGGTTTCTCACGCGTAAGTCCCGATCTCGTGGGAATATCGGAATAAAAAGGAGCCTCGATGTTAATCCAGGTCTCCAGCTATCTACATACCAAGTTTCATCGCAATCGGTTCAGTAGTTTTTGCGTGAAAGAGTAACAAACATCGATCCATCCATACTCACAAACTTTCACGTTTATAATATTAGTATGATAAAATAAATACGAGTTTTTGATGTGGCGACAAGTAACAATCCCTATTGATATTTTATTGCTTTTAATAACTTAACTCTTGAGGAGGGTTTACAGGCTATTTACCATCACGCTACAACCGTTAGGACCTGAACAGAAACAGTACGTAACGTAATAATATTTTTTTTAAATGGGATGACCAATCTAAGCTTACAGATTCGTCGAAGTTTACGATCACTGCTCCATTCTTTTGGGTCTTAGCGTGATGTTTTACGTGCTCAATAAACGTGTTATAAAAAAAGGTTTCTCTGTAACACGACAGCATGAAGGCCGTATGCGTGTTTGCAACTTTGTCTTTATGTCTGTATATACCTCTGGTTATACCTTTTGGTTACAGTAATAAAATTATCCATGTTGTATTCTTTCTACACAAAATTACTTTTAAGTATGAATTATTTTATTGAATAAATGAAAAATTCAAAAAATTCAAGAAAAATACATCTCGAATAGGAAAATACTCCCTGGAAAGAGCTCTCTATTTGAGGTTTTGCCTACATAATTTAGTTAAATTGTAAGGAAGCTAGGTGTAAACATTTAACTTAAACTTAATGCTACGGATCAGCACGGGTCCTCCTCGTAATGATTGAAAATGCATTACCATAAGTTGGGTCTGGTACACCCGGCAAAGTAGAAGTAAATCTTTACTATTAAAATAGGCGGCAACACTTATATTTATTCCATCACTGATACACAAAATTAACACAAGGCGGAGATATTACAAGTACGTATTTACTAAAGTTAGTACAATTTACTAGTCACTACATATTATAAAACAAAGTCCCCCGCCGCGTCTGTCTGTCTGTCTGTTCGCGATAAACTCAAAAACTACTAACCGGATTTTCATGCCGTTTTCAGCAATAGATAGAGCGATTCATGAGGAAGGTTTAGGTATATCATTTGTTAAGGTTTGTGTAAATTGGTTGAAATGTGATGGTGATTGTTGAAGATGTCTCTGCTACCCGTGCGAAGCCGGGGCGGGTTGCTAGTAAAGAATATAGATATACAATTTTCAAGGATGTTCATGATATAATAACTGCATCAACATTATTCCAAAAGTAATTAAAAGTCAAAATAAAGCAAAAATATTGAAATATGCGAAACCAAACAAAGAGTTGTACGCCATTTGTTGTATAATTGGCGGACAAAGGGCAGACCCTTTCATCATTCGTTAACAAAAATATGGTAATATTCTGTAAATATAATATGCCTAAATGATAAAAAACACGCCGACTGTAACATATTTTTGTTCAATTTTGCGGTTCAGTTGAAGGTTGAAATACAAACGAACGCTATATGTATATAAAGTGGTTTTTTAACTGGGGCAAAATGAGGAAATCCGAAATTCATATATATTTTGTTACAGAGAAACTGTTTGCGTTTGTTTTGATAGACAAACCGCGGCCAGAGGCTGGCTTTGGTTCAGTGTAACTGAAGACGTGTCTTAATAGTTTTTAGTACCTGAGTTATATAAATACCTATGATATCCCTACGTTTCTATCGACTTATGCCAATATAGGTCACGACTGGATTACGGGTACCTAAGTTTGATCTAGGTAAATTCTTGGTCAATCGTTACGGCTGGCCCCGTTGTCTATGAATATCTGTGGTAGTAACATTGTTGGTTAAGCGTCCGTCTATCCATCATAGTCAATCAATATTTTATTTAAAGACCAAACACGTCAGTTTTACATCAACATCCTATTTTGCCGTGTTTTGTAGTTTGGCCCCGAAAGACTTACACTGTCCAGATCGGCAGTATACTAAAAAAACCGGCCAAGTGCGAGTCGGACTCGCGCATAAATGGTTCCGCACCATCGTACAAGATTTAATACTATAAGCCAAAAAAAAGGAGCCCCCTTTAATTTTTAATTTATTTTTATTATTTGTTGTTATAGCGGCAACAGATATACACATTCTGTGAAAATTTCAACTGTCTACCTATTACGGATCATGAGATACAGAGAGACAGACGGACGGAGTGGAGTCTTAGTAATAAGGTTCCGTTTTTACCCTTTGGGTACGGAACCATAAAAAGAGCTATGTAAAAAGAACTCGTAACCAGCGAGTGTGTATGGAAAGTCTAATGAAAGTGGGAGAGGCCCAATGTCAGGATTGTGGTAAATTGTGCTTTGTCGACGCTCTGTTAGTTTTGACAGTGGCCTAACTAGGTGACGATCTATCTCTGGTAAAGATCTAGACTAATCTAAATCGCTTATCGTTAATACATGCTCTCAATATAATAATAACTAACTATACAAATATTAGGTCTTTACCTATAAAATTGCCGTTTTATATGAAAAAAACTTGCTGAGTGCTTGCGATTGTCCTACCGAATCTATGTTTCGTCGCAGGTAACAATGCGATTCAAAATTCCTTCGTTTGTGTGCCTGTTGAGCAGTGCAAGGCACGTCTCGATGCGTACCTACTTCACGCTGGCGATCATTGAGTTCTTGGGGCACCCATTTATCAAGCTTTTTTACCTTGCCAATTTGACGCAAATTGACCAATATTGTTTTGATACTAACGTCGAACGCTGCTACTAATTCAACCGTAGATTGAGTATCATCAGCTTCCACAATCGCCTTTAATTCGGACGACCACGAGGTTCATTTTTCAGGTCGAAATTTCCAGAACGGAAGCGGGCAAACCAATCACAGGCGGTGCGTTGGTTTGTAGTGTTAGCTCCGTAAACGTCGTTGATGTTGCGTGCCGCTTGTCCCGCGTTGCTGCCACGACTGTACTCATATTCCATAATTACTCGAATTTTTAACGTATCCATGATTCAAATGCGATGAAAACATAACACTAATCAATAAACAAACGACTACTATTGAGAAACGAAATCATGTTTTAAAATAAAATTACTTTTAAATTAGAATTCTTAGCCAAAAAAAATATTTTGATTTGAAAAAGCCAGTACTGCAGAACAGCAATTTCATAGGTATTAATTTCCTCTTTGGTGTATAATAAAGAGTTTATCCATCTATCTATCTCTGAGTGCTATCAGTGTTTCACTATTGAATTTCTTCATCAGACAACATCTTCTTTTCGCTTAAATTATTTGATTAAATAGGTATTTAGTTTTTAATTATAAACTGTAACTAAACTGAATATTTAAAGACCAAGTAGTTTTTTGTAATATTCTGTAAATATACAACAGGGCTCAAGTTTTCTTACTCAAATGTGTTAAAATATATGTAGAATTGGATTTATTGTCTTCTCAAGCGCATGACGAAAAAAATTCTAGATTAATTGGATGGCACAAACCAACTTGAATCTTATTCATAAAACTGGTTCTTCTATTTCAATAGAATATAAGAATGCTAATTGATATAAAAATAATTATCTATTTTATTTTTTACACGCTTTATATTAGCTTCACTGGTATGTTTGTTTGTAAGTTTGTAACCGACTCCTTTGGGCGCGATTTTGACCCACTTTAAACGGCCAGATTTCATTCAAATTTTGCACACCTGTCAAAGACCGATGACAATACAATAATTAGATTAATTTTTTTATTTTTTTAGTTGAATTTTCTATAAAAGCGTGTTTTTTAGTTTTTTTAACTATAATTATTACTTCTGGCACAAGTAAATTTTGATGAAAATGAAAATATTAATGAAAATTTAATGATGATGAAGAAAATAATCTCATAATACCATTGATTGCTCCATATAATCACTGCCAATCATTGTTAGGAGAGATTGACCACTAATCATTATTCAGAGTACGTATCTAAGATAAATCGTTGTATTTCAACAATACATCGAATCAGACATTTGTTTAATGTCGAATGTTTCTGGCAATCGTCTCTAGTTTGTGCTAAAACATTTATTTTATTCGGCTTTAAATCTTGTTAATCGCTGTTAATCAATCGTTAAGTCCCAATAAGTGCGAACAGGCGTGATGAGTTGTGGGGGAGATGAATCTAAACAGAAGTGAATAGAATTCGTTTCTGTAACGTGACTATCTAAATTAATGACTTCTAGCATTTATTGGAAAAGGGCCACTCAAAGAGCTCTGTGATATAATTTTATGGTGCACTCACAATTCCAAAAAAAAAACACTTAAGCTTCATATACATAACACTTACTTTACATATACTTCATGACACTATCAACTATAAAGGAGTTTTACAGTTTCTAATACCACTAATGATAGCAAACAAACATACGGCTTCTCAAGACAAAAGGTGTCTGTGTCGCCAGGAGTGAGGAGGACCAGGAATTTAAAACTGCAAGACTTTTTATTTATTGTATCCAGTGTCACTCGGGATGGTGTAAGGATTCTAACGACTGCTGATCACCTACTTTCCTGTAGAACGTTGGTACAGAAAAGTAAGTGATCATACTTTTGGATCGTTTGATATCGCCGATAATCACGAATTTTCCAAAAATAATTAACATAGACATTCGCGACTGGTATTCCTATTCATTAAGGACTAGCTTTTGCTTGTGGCTTCGCCCGCGTGATTGTAGATTTTATCATTCAGCTATCCCTCAGGAACAGGAAACAAACAGACAAACTCACTTTCGCATTTATAATATTAGTTAGGATCATACGATTTTACTCACGTATATTTCAGGGATACCCGACTAGTTTTGGACCCGACGGGGTTTAATCAAGGAGTGAAGCGTCCGCGACGGTGACGCCTGTCTGACACAATAAAAATGTATATCTTTAATAAATAAATTAGCGCTTTACCTGGGTCACCTCGACACCATACGACCTTAAAATATAACCACAGCTTTCTGTCACCCTTTTTATGTTTGATAACTAGCTACGCTCGCCTGTGCATATTTATGTTTTTGAGCGTGACCCTTAATATTTTTCCAAATTAAAAGTAGTCTAAGTTACTCCTTATAACATCAGGTATCTGCCAGTAATAGTCCAGTGGAAATCGGTGAACCCGTTCCGAAGATAAGTCGGAACAAACAGACAGACAAGAATTTTTTTTTTTTGGTATAAGCATCGTGTTACAATTCAGATGCATTTGGTAAAACAGTTATTATGATATTACAAACAGACACTCCAATTTTATTTATATGTATAGATTTCAATTTGGATTCCTTTGCCGTGTAAATTTATTATTATTTTAATATTTTGCATGCTAATGATGAAACATGTTTAGTCTAAACTGTGAGTTAAGATCAAAACCATTATGTGCAGTATTTCAAATAAATAAAGGATTATTAATAGTGGCCTATAAAGACTGATTATATTACCGGGCATCAACACGATGATATGTCTTTAAAATGCCTGACGTTTCAATCAGAATACAATGTCTGCAAACTGACTCTGACAGTATCATATGACAATGACACATCGTGAAGTCGGGAAAATAGGTTTTTTAAGCTAACATATAAATAATGTTCCCTTTTCAAAATTTTATTGGTTTTTATTAATGTTTTTATTTTATTAAAGCAACCCGATAAATGATTTGTTCCGACATCTCTTAACAACCATCGTCATATTTCGGACAATTTATACAAAACCTTAATAAACATTATAAACCTAAACCTTCCTCATGAATCACTCCGTTCATTGGTGAAAATCGTATGAAAAGTCGTTCAATAGTTATTGAGTTTATCGCGTTCAGACAGACAGACAGAAAGACAGACAGACGCGGCGGGGTGTCTGTGTTTTATTAAATAAAATCATTTTCTTTCTTTCTTATTTTCTTTTTAGGCTCCAAAACATATAACCACTTGACGTGGTTGTGATCATCATGATCGTGATAACCGATGTAGCGCTGCGGCTCTACTGTTTGACTGCAACGTCAAGCCTCGTGGGTTCGATCAAATATTTGTGTGCGTTAATTCGTCTATTTGTCGGACTGGGTGATTCTATGTGTAATATCTTTGTATTTTTATTATTTTTATCTATTATATTATATTTTAAGTATGTTTATCTTTGTTCTAGAACTCCCAGTTTGAGCTGTGTAAACTAATTAGGTTTAGATAGCGCTGTATAGTATGTCCATGAGTATGTGTATGTTAACACTTAAATAGAATTCTTTCTACTTATTTTTAACCGACTTCAAAAAAGAGGAGGTTTTCAATTCATCGGAATCATTTTTTTATGTATGTTCTCCGATTACTTGAAGACGGCTAAACCAATTTTGAAAATTATTTTTTCGTTTCAAAGGGTATACTTCCCAGGTGGTCCCATTTCAATTTTATCGAAATCGGTCGAGCGGATTTTGAAAAATCAACAAATATCTAAAAATTATATACATCGATGATATTTTCGTTTACTCCGAAACCTCGCTGTCTCATTGGATCAGTGCGTTTAGTTAGCCGACCCATATTATATTTAAACAAAATACATCTACTTTCGACAAAAAATTTCAGAATAACATTAATATTTAACCGACTTTAAAAAAGGAGGAGGTTCTCTCCCGGTGTCTATTGTGCGCATTTCTGTTAATGCTCGTTCATTGTGGGGTGTACTTAACAGTTTAGAGGGTTCTAAATCAGATAGAGCTATTCCTTCTGTAATGTAGGTATCTAAACATTCATTATTTGAGTCGCCTATATAATGTATCGACAACTGTCCCTCTCTCTCAGTCAATAAATGTGTACAACGCAAACTACGTGTTTTATATTGATATCACAATATCACACCTTCTAAAGTTTCGACTCTGCTGAGAGCTACGTATACTTGTCCCTTCACAAAGTTTTAAAAAGAATTTATACTAAAAAGTTTTCAGTTCTGGGTGTAAAATTGCAAAATATGTGACGTCTCACAGTGAGGGGGGTTCCACAAACCACCACAAGGACTGGGTGGTCCAAAATTCGTGTGACGTAATTTAAGGATGGTCCCTTATTACAATTTATCATGATTTAGGCACATTGAAGTCGGTGATACTTTTTTAAAAGGTAATTATTGAGAAAATTTCGCGAAAGGAGGCACGTGAAATTTAAATATGTGTTACAAATTACGTGAAAACGGCTACATCATACGCGTCAAGTAAACGTATATGTTGACCTGTCTTGGTACGGGAAGTCTATAGAATGACACTTCAAGTTATAATAGGCTAATTAAATAAACCAAAAGATTTACACTTAATGAATTGTGGTCCAAATTCAACCACCAGGCTGCCTCTGGAATATTATTACCATAACCCAAACGTTTAAAAGTTAAAATATAGAAACTGGTCTAATCTGAAACCAATTTGTCATACGCTAAAACTAAAGAAACGTACTTAAGAAATATATATTTCTGAGACTGACAAAGTACGTAGTAAATGATACCCAATCGTTTGGTGAATTCATGAGTGAAACTGTCCTGGTAGTAGAAGCACTTGGTCTGGACGCGACAGTTTTACTAATGACGACTATCTGATGTAGACATATGGCACATTTCTCATTCTGTCAGCACAGTGTTTTATGTAAGTTATTCTGTCTCAAAATCGATTTAAGACTGTAATTAATTGTACCTACATGTAAGATTTTATGGTCCATCTTCAGGCTTTTTATTACGTTACTAAACTTTCACGTTCTATGATGTACTCGTATAATTATGTATATGTAAGGGAATTAACGCGATCACCTAATAGTTGTAACATACCTTTGAATTGCCTGACGTGTGTGGGCGTGGGTCGATGAAGAACCTTCTACCTCACGAACTCCATGAAGGAGAGCGTGCACCACTGTGCCAGTCAACCTGTAACGACGGCCAGTGTATTCAAGTCGAAACGTCAGGCAAATCAAAGGTATGTAACATCTATTACGTGATCGCGTTAATTCCCGTACGTATACGTAATTTTTATTACGTTTCAGGAAGGTTAAAATAGATACACACATACATATGCTCTCGCCGTCCTGGTGTAGGCAGAGACGATAGAACGCTATTTACCACGATCCTCTTGACATACAGCTCGCCCTCTTTCACATTCAGTATTCAGTAGACCTATGATACACGCTCGCCGGTTCCAGGTGCTTTTAATTTGGCCCTTCTTCAGTTTACTGCTGATCTGGTCAGTATACTTCTTTCGGGGCCTATCCGCACCAACTCGCTCACTCACAGGCGTTTTATGAATTGCTTTTGCCGTTCGCGCTTCTCTCATCCTTTCAACATGTCCAAACCATAGCAGCATTCCTTTCTCAATTCCTGTCACTACATCTTTTTTCAACACACACCATTTCCTTACCTCATCATTCCTTACTCAAATAGATATTATTTAATTAATAGATAGAGAGTCATGTTTGTCAGATGTTCATAAATTTTCTAATCAACTTATTTGAAAAATAGTTGTTAAGGATGCTTCTCTTATACGAGCTCACTCTCCGCAATGTCACCTGACATTGTAAGTGCTGAACTGCAGCCTGCTTGTCCTCAAGTCGCGAATGAATCAAATCTTATATAGAGATCATTTGAGTGAGCCTGCTGGTGTAAATACTAACTAATTACGTAGTACTACGTTCGTCACAAGTTCATGAAGATCACTCTGTTCTACACATCCAATAAAATGATCCAACGTGTACATTTCCTGCTACACGCCTATGTTTACATTACCGTGGCGTATCTATGACGGACGTGGCCGGACATGAATACCTACAGCCAATAATGAAAGTATAGAACAAGTTTTGGCACGTCGACAACGTCCAGGTGAGACTCAAACAGTAAAACGACCACCACATCAACAAAACCGTTCTAAAATAAACTAACTAGTCACATTTCAAGCGTCACAAAATCCATTGTAGCATCTATAGGGGCGTAGGGTTGTATTTATAGAATAAAGCGAGCAATGTATTACGAAAAGTATGTTCAATATTAACTATTGTTGGTGTGGTAGTAGGTGGGATGTATACGTCACAGGTTTAAAACGATTATACGACCGTGCAGCGACCTCGTTCTAAAACTTTGATTAAGACGTTTTACATATTTGTCTCTATTTCAACGGCACTAAATACAACACGTGGTATTACACTATAATTTGCGTTATTCATATTATATCAGTATCACACATGATATGGACTGTAAGCCGTTCAATACAAAAAGAATTACTCAAATCTGACTGATAGTTTCAGAGATTAACGCTTTTAGACAAACAAACGATCAAACATAAAACTCTTCAACTTTTTGATATTAATATAGATTAGTATAGATTTGGCATGTTGTATGGATTTCATTCCTCAATACTATTACCGCCTATTAATGTTCACGTACCTACGTAATATTTTATTCTTTACTTTTTGTTTTACTTGCCCGTCAATTTTATCCCAGCACGTACACCACTAAAGATATTTCATCGTACAAAAATCCGAACTTTGAACTGAAATATATTTTTTACTGATAGGTACGAATAATAGCCTATCCTATAACCCCATTAGTCTCAACAATAAGGCCTGTCTATCATTCTTGTTTATCCAATTTTTTTATCGAATTAATCGAGTTCAGAGTGATACGACAAACAAAATCCATTTCTATCTTTTTAAAAGTTAGACATTATTAGGACCTGGCTAGATTTGGCGACGGTCTCCAAAGGGCTATCACCTAAGTTTGAAATTTTTATTTTGTTATCCTACTGGGAGTGTCTGACGAAGTTATAAAAATAAAAAACGGTTTGGTATTTAGAAATATCTTATTTCAGGGTCTCGAAGTAAAATATGAGACTATTTAACTCCGAGTCCCTCAAATTAGAAGAAGAAAAGATGATGATTTGAAGAAAAGTGATGTAGACCGCGATCTAAGAAAATACAAAACAAAATTATATATATTGTTGTATTTATTGTGGGGTGATAAATTCATAGAAGCACCTCAAAGTTACTATATGTAAAACTTGTTAAACTACTTGGGAAAGACGAGTTATTGCCTATTAGCAGAGGAAGAATGTGAACACTCTCGATTAAGTCACCTTTCAAACAAACAAAAACGCACTTAAATCGGTTTATCAGTTTGGGATTTTTTTGACGGGGTGGAAAATCCCTTCGGATCTCCGGCTCCTCGGGGACGCAGGAGCCAGGAGTATGTGGTGTTTCCACTAAAAACCACCCCGACAGCCGGTCTCAGGCGCCCTGTTCCAGGGAGGACCTGGACCATGTTATTTCAGGTCCCCCCGGATCGACGCCGCGCCTATCCAAGCCCTATCCCGGGGAAAGCAGGCTTCCCCACGCCTATCGGCCTAATCAATATGTGTTGCGGCCCGATCGCAAAAGGCGATCGGCCGCCATCCTATCGCCTACCGCAGCAATTAATCTGCCACCAGAGGTCCCCACTCTCTGGCAGCCTGCGGCCCCGTCGACGGCTGATATCGCCGCCGACGTCCTCTACGCTCGGGATCGGCCCTCTCCCGATCCCGTTCAGCGGTCTCTTTCTGGAGCATTACAGCTTCACAGAAAGAGACCACTGCGCCCATCAGTTTGGGACCTATGATGACACAGACAGACACACAAATATACAGATACACATGTTAAACTTATAACAACAGTCGTGTTTACGTCGGGGGTAAAACCGACAACAGTTGACGGTTACGGCGCGGAAATCAAATGACTTTAACATAGGACTGCGCAACAATTCATTTTCGGCTTCAACCGCGTGCTGTCAGAGCTAATAAGACATCATCATGGTTGGTAACTCATACGAGTCATACGTTACACACTTGTCTTGACCATGAAAATTTCCTCTCTCATAAAAAAAAGCCTCAACCGAACTTTCGCTTGAGGCACGCCAAGTTGTTGTTTATGGTACTTAAGTATCCGCAAGACGTCTCACTTTTATAACGTAAGAGCACCTAAAGACGCCATTAGCAAAGTGTTCCAAAGAAACAGAGTACAATTGCAAAGAGAATGTTACATGTATCATTAGAGCGCAACTGGTGGCACATAAACGTTGATCTAACTTTATATTGCCACATAAATTATAATAATTACGAATGTTCGCCGCTAAATAGAGCTTTAGGGACGCTCTTGAGAGAGCATTCATAATATTTAACTCTTTGGAAAGGTACGACTAATAAAAAAATATGTTCCTGTAACGTTGAAGACCGCAACAAATGGAGACGCATCGCGATAGATGTATTATCCACACGTCATAACCACGACCACTCAGTCAAGAGTGAACGACTGAGGAGGGGGGCCATCCACATACCATTAGTACCATCCTACATCCAAGGGCGGCCTTAGGCATTGCGAGGCCCCAGGGATAGATCTTTGCGAGGCCCCGGGTTATAGATCTTTGCGAGGCCCTATTGTCCTTTGAGGAATTTATGTGAATTGAACCTATATTTAATGCTTAATGAAAAATGCAATAAAAAAAATTGTACATAGGAAATTGACAAAACTTTTATGTCAATTTCCTTGACTTTTCTATGGAACGGTATTCACTAACCAATTGACGATCTGTTTTATTTTCCGCTAAATCTTTTAAAGCATGACATATATCGCTTAGTTGATATTTAACAGCCTATCGACTTTACCCAGAATTGCCACGTAGTTTCAGATAGCAGTTTTGACTTGAGCCAGCAAAGAGATTTTTCTCCGCGGGTGGTTGTGCGAGGGCGCGAGGCCCCTGCAAGAGCGAGGCCCCGGGTTAGTTGCCCTGCTTGCCACCCCCTAAGGCCGCCACTGCTTACATCGAGCGATGTAAATTTATAGCGCTAGTATACGTACCACTTTCCAAGATCAGAGGTTAGGTCGCGTTCCGCAAGGCATGATCATCTAGCCTTTGTGTTAGCGGGACTTAACATCTGTGCCTACAATAAGTCGGAGGTTAAACCTTTTTTGTAATTACTTTTATGTCTATAATTTATCATAAGTTTACAACTGAAGAGGAGATCTCTTCTTCATCGTCATCCTGTCCAAGTGACGGATAAGCATCTTTCTGTAATTCAATAGCAAGGAAGGAATAAGGAAAACAACAGTAATCTTATTGGCTTGCTGCCTCTCCATCCATCCAATTAATTTCCGAACTCCATCATAATTACTCGACGTTATTTTTAGTGTTCGGTGCGTACGTACTCTGAAGAAACAATTAGAAGTCTGGCACAAAATTAATATAACAAAAACAAAGTAGCGAACAGTAAACTTTAATTGAGCAAAACCAGTTCATTTTGTGCACTGTGTGCGCGAAATAGGAAATATAATGCAATTGTATACACCGCATGGAAGCTATACAAAAACAAAGTTAATTAAATGGTATAATATTTCATTTGTTCCCTCTACGAAAGAGAAATAAGATGTATAACTTCATTTTGGTCTTTGAAAATTTGAGAGGGAAATAGTATTCGTGTGCTTTTCTTGCTCTTTTCTTGTAAATATTTCAAGAGCTTCGGAAAACTGGCGTTAATGTAAATTATAACCAATTGATTTAAGTAATACTGTGCACTCGTACATTTGTATTTCTTCGCATCCACCGCGTGATGACTAAGTGTGCTACAAAAAGCTGGCTAGCAGAGAGTATCAGAAGATTCATCGAAGACTCGATAGGTCAGTCGGTGTCTCTTTCCCTTTCCTCTACCCCTCTACTCCCCATAAATTAAAATTAATTTAAATACAGTTCATTAATTACATTTTTTTATATTTTATATATTTTTTTATCGTCGTATATTTATTTATCTAAGTAGATATACAAATATTATATAACTGAATATTGCAATTTCGGCAGATGGTCGCATCAAATACAATAAAACTGCTGAAAACTATTATTTAAATAGTTGCCACTCAGGCAATTGCATCAATACTTCCAGATATTTGACAAGCAAAGATATGTACACCACTAAAGTGCAAACAAGCATATCTATGTAGCGAACTTGATGTGTTTACCTTTAATTTACATGCTTAAATTTCTAAGTTAATAAATTAGTCATTTAATCATTAAAAGGTAACGCCTATGGTGACCACACATTACTATTATTCTTGTTTACCCCTCTAGCTAATCAAAGTGCTTCTGCTAAGAGTGGGTACCGTCGATATTGTACTTACTGGGTGAGGATGAACCCGAAACCGTTCGCTCATAAGTCTAATGCCCCAATCATTACACTACGTCCGCCTTGTCCAGTATAGTTAGGACTAGACTTATTATAGGACCGTTATAGTCTCAGTGTACTTTGTAATTATGAAATTCATTGCTTGTGACGTGCCAGCAACACAACCAGCCAAATTCTATATCTCGATCTATCTAATACTTTAAACATCATAATGGACTGCAGAGAATTTTATTCAAATGCTTTCTGAAATATTTTTTCATCCTGTCAACAATGTGCCTATAATTTAAAAAAGTAGAAGTATAATTAATCATAATTTTTAATGAGACCTCTTTCGTTAATCACTGTCAGTAAACCGACGTCACAGCTATTGTCCGAAGATAATAAATCAAAGTGGGAACTGTCGAAAAATGTCGTTGGAAAACTTTTGACATTTATCAGGCAAAGGTATTTCTTGTATACAGCCTAGAATATAATATTTAAAGCGTTTTGATTGAAGCTACAAATTAGATTAATGGAATTAGATTTCAGACATTGGAAGACTTCATTATCAATTATTTGATTTAATCTTAGACTAGATAGATGTCAGCCTAATTTAGTTACACAGATATATTAATTGATAAATTTCATATATCCGATATAATTGATTACGAAGATGTGCCTACCTAATTAAAATTTTAATATCTTTACGATTTTCACAGGACTCAGCGAGCGTATTTCGTTTGTCAGAGAAATAAATCTATATCTAGGTGAAGAAAATTCCTTGTATGCATTTTTTTTTTAAATCGTGAACCCAGGAACCTAACATTTGGAATACATAAGCATAACAATAAATTTGTCATGGGAAGAATATTTAGGAGTCTGAAAGTCTAATTTTCTTACAGCTAACTTGTCCCAATTTTTGAAACCTTTTTGTTTTTTGAGCTACACGACCTTGTGATTCTTCTACTCAAGCTTGTAATATACTCGTACATATTTTTGTACGGAACAGTTTTTTGTTTCTCTTCTTCTAATGATTGCACTTAACAAATGTTGTTTCAAGATACTTATAGTATTTTTCAATTAAAATATTTCTTCAGTTTTAAAATGTGTCGATAGATCAATCATACTTTTAACACTTACTGGCGATGATGAACTGTATATAGATTCATCAGATTACAGAGATAATGATCGTTGTTTATTTATTTTTCTCATAGTAACATTACTGGTATACTCCATATTCAACGACTTATACACGAATTATATTACGAATTATACACTTAAACCTTCCTCATAAATCACTCTGTTTATTAGTGAAAACGCATGAAAATCCGTTCAGTAGTTTTTCAGTTCATCGCGAACAGAGAGACAGACGCGGCGGCGGGGTTTTATAATACGTAGTGATACTGTCAGTAAATATAAGTGGTCTTCAATATATTGACAAGAGCTATGTCAGTAAATTCTACACTCCTGCTAACATATTACGTCCCCGGATATTCATCTGCTGGTATCAGGCCCTCTTTGTGCCAGTATCTACAACACTGTGAATACAAATGTAGAAGTTCTATTCTTAACACGACAATACGTCGTTTAACCCGCACCCTATTGAGCATCCATCACCTCGAAGGCCACATAACGGTCAAGAGAGAACAAAGCTCTAGCCAGTAATGGATGAGAAGCTATGGTTATTACAAGCGTTCAGTAAAATTAAATCATTGGGCTTTGATGTAAACGTCACAATGCTCCCACGCAGCGGCGCAGTTAACATTATGATACCAGCAGATGGAGTAATACAAATGGCGGAGCAAAGAAATGTACTTACAAAAACAATTGGTTGTCTGTAAAGTCGGTTTACGGACGATAATTTTACGTGATAACGTCTGAAAGCAATATTTTCAAACTCTGGTCAAAAACATTAATTTTTAATTTTATTTTACCAAATTCTTAAAATGCAAGAATTAATTACCTTTTTTGCCGCAATTGTTGTTGTAATAGACAATGAAAGCACATTAACTTTTCATTTCACTTTATAAACAGTTAACAAAACAGTTCACATGTAGGTTGTGTGCTGCTGCTGTCTCTCTTCTGCTTGGACGCATCGGCCGATGGAGTGGAAGAAAGATAGATTCGTCACAAGCCGAACGCTTAGGCCTCTCTATCGCTTGTTCCGCGCTCTCGTTTGCACGCTCGGCTCAAGCGGAACGTGACAATTTTTTGTGTGTGCAGCCGGCGTTCATCGATTTATAAGACGTTATCACGTCAAAAAATACTTTTTTAATTAATCAATTTTGTAATGCTTTATACAACGACTTTTAAAACACTATGTTTAAATCTGCATTGACCATAGGCCTCGCTTTAAGTCCATCGGCTCCCTACATCGCTGATGATAAGATGAAGGGGCAGTGCGTAAAATCAGCAGGCAGAATAAAAATAGAATATAATGAGAAAATAATAGAGTGAAAAAAGATCTTGAGTGGCGATCACAGACGGAAAAGCGTATAGGGATATTTACACTAATCACTAATTTATGTTACGTTGTAACTAAATGATTGATTGTTATGTTTTGAAAGCTAAAAAAATAATCAAAAATTTTAAAAAGGATTAATTAATCACTATTATCACGTGATTGCAAACACCAACCAGATCCATTACTTACGTCATTAACCGTGGTTGGCATGGCAACGTAATCAAACTCATTTAGCTGATGCGAGTGTTTTAGCGGGCAATTTTAAAAGTAACTTTAATTTTTAGATTTTTTTCTTTTCAATTATGTTTTTTTTTTATGATTTCTGAAAGTTAGTCAACATCCCTATTGTCCTCCGATTGGATAGACCGATGACCTTTTTAATTACTTAACTTTTTTTTTGGTAAAGGAGCAAGCGAGCAGATGGGTCACCTGATGGTAAGTGGCTACCGCCGCAAATGGGTACCTGCAACTAAAGAGTCACAAGTGCACTGCGTTGCCGATTTGAGGTGAGAGTACGCTCTCTTTTTTTAACTTAAATTAGAATATTTCTAACTAACTTTAAGTACACAAGGAAGTTAAGTGCAGAGTGATTCTTGAAAACACTTCTGCTACTCGTCTTTCACGCTTGATTGTCAATAGTGAAAGACAAGGAGGAGAGATTATTCATTTATCATTCATTGTGTGTTTATTTACAGTAGATGGAGCGAATAATCATCCTAATTAGTCCTAACTCGGATGTACACTAGACCTGTGCAAAACAATGTGTGCAAACCTTGAAAGACGAGTGGTTAAAGATTAAAAGAAGTACACCAATCACCGAGCGTACTTTAGGTGGAATCATCTATCTAGAGTTACATTTTAAACATGTAAAATCATATAAAAATGGCTATGATGAAAGCTTTGATTACAGTTTATAAATAGATATGATTACCTACCATACCATACCTTTAAAGATATGATTAAAAGAAACTTATCACCAATTCCTTTAATGTTTTCTCATGGTTAGTTACGGAATTTCGTAATCACACATTTCTCATAATGAACGCACATTGTCAAAACAAAATGCCACATTTTCACCACAAAAAAATACCTAGTATATAATATATATATATATTAATATTTCTTTACGATACCAATTATATTTAATAGCATGGGTACTTAAAGCATTTACCTACAAAATTATTCGTCTGTACCATGAGTACAATGACGCTTTTGAGTTCACAAGGTTTCAGAACTACGATTTAGGCAATCGTCAAAGCGCTTTCGACCTTTTTAAAGAAATCAAAACGAATTAATTAGTAGATTTTCTGAAGCAAACATATTTAAAGGGCAATAACTCAATGTTTACTTTGTATAAGAATTATTTTCTGACTAAAGAAAGGAACAAGTCTTATTTACCAAAATGGATTCCAGGTTGGAGGATTCACACTTTTCCAGAATTTTACAGTAAGAAATGTTTTTCCCGGTCGTTTTCATGACCGAAAAGCCAGACTTATTGCCACAGCTTATTTTTTAACGGATTTTCTTAGTTCTAGAACATATCTCGTAATGAAACGCGTAACTCAGCCACCTCACTCACCATAACTTGTTCAGCTTTGTCCCATTTTCTGAAGTAAATATAGCTACACCTGAATGCTATAAATTATCAGTGACAACAAACTGGTTTAAGACTTTCATTTAGGCACAAGCGCTTGAAATATACATGTTTTTTTATGGTATAGAGGGCAAACGAGCAGACGGGTCACCTGATAGTAAATGACTACCGCCGCCCATGGGCACCTGCAACTCAACAATCACAAGTGCGTTGCCGGCCTTTTAGATGGGAGTAGGGGATGGATGGAAGAGGGGAGAGGGGGGGAGGGAAGGGTTAGGGCCTCCGGTGCTCACTCACTCGGTGAAAAGCAAAGCAATTGCTTCACTGTCGGTTTTCTTTGAGGCCGTGATATCACACTGGAAGCATGGCTCTCCCACGATAAACAGTTTCGTAATTCATAGCTCATACATGAACGTATACATAGCAACAACGACGTGAGCCTACGTGCCACTGTGTAATACAAGACGTAAGGAGACCGAAGTTCTATTCCAGATTTATTTATTACAGAAGCACTTAGAGGCCAGACCGTATGGCAGCCGTTTTTTATAGCTACGGGCAAAATAAATATAAATAGGCTATATTGTTTAGGCAATTTTATAAAAAGGATTTTAGTTAAGCTACTGATTTATTTGTTGAATGATGAAAGGCGTGATGTTGTTCAAGTTTTGATATTATGTTCTAATTCTAATACTAATTATTGATATTAAACTATTAAATTGGCTGTTTATAAAATCTTTTGACATGGTTTCGAAACAATCGATTTAATGGCTGGGCAGGTTTTGGCAATGTGAATCCATTCTTCTATTTATATTCTTGTACAAGTAATTTAAAATATACATTAATTTTAACTGAAACGTATGACGTAGTGGTTTTATTTTCTTAATATCTTCACAACAGAAAGAGAAATGCGGACCTAAAAACAGGAGTATTCCGAAAATGGAATAATTGCTGAAACTTCAGCGACCAAACGTACCCTGCTCTATAAGAAGTTGTGACAACCTACGAAAATCAACAAAATTATGCGAATGCTGTTAGGATCTTAATATCTCTTCTAAAAACATCTAAACAAAGATTAAATTATCTTGTTCATAAAACTGAAATTATTATAATGAATGAGATCGCGATTCGTGATCTAACCGAATCGAGTAGGTAAAGACACGGGCTCCACCAAACGTACTTCGCGGTCATTGTGTCACTTACTATTTTAATTTTTTTTTCTAAATTATATTCTTTTATGTAGACCTCGCCGCAAGGCTAACAGGGCCAATGTACGCTTTTTTTAAATTTTAACATCGATTAAGAAACTTCACCCTATGGCCTTTGCCTGGTTAATGATGCTTCTTTGCCTTTGTGATAATATGGCAACGCCAAATGATTTGAGAGACTGACAGTGTTAAGAATAATCTTCGATTTTCTTAAATTGCTTAGTTTTTCAGGATTTTCCGTAAGATGAACCCACAAAATACCTCCTCTTTGCTTGAAGTAAGAAATTAAAAAGAACTGTATTGTGCGTTGCTTCACATGTTTAACAATGGCAACACAGCGCATTATATTATACTACATTGTCATTCACTCTGTCCGACAAACGACAAACGGCCTTTGAAGTCAGTTTTGAAAGACAGTACCGGGGACACTTATTACGCGGGTCCTCGTAATATCGCGCTGTTTACTGTTGAGGAAAGAACGAATTTGTATTATGTAGGAAAGAAATGATGTCAAGCTACAGTCTAGAACATATAGACTTGTTTATTTCAATATCTGGGCAGCAAGATGAGATAAAGTTCTCCTTCTATGTCGATTAGTAGTGGTTGAAGGGTTTGCCAGTACGGGGCGCGTAAAGGTATCAAGTAGCCCTGGTACAGACTTTACCTCCGTTTTTTTTAGTATTCAATTATGAAATAACAACACGTACCAACCGATGGTTCGAAATTGAAGCCTGGCAACCCGTGACACCAAATATATTATAACTAGCTAGCCTATGTGTTAAAACAGATCTCTAACTATCTACATACCAAGTTTCATCGCAATTGGTTCAGTAGTTTTTACGTGAAAGAGTAACAAACATCTAAACATCCATACATCCTCACAAACTTTCACGTTTATAATATTAGTAGGATTAGTACCACTAAAGTTGCGAAAAGTAATATTGCGATGAGTATAGAGCATTATGCAATTTTCGACTCCTGCATACATTTTCGTTATCAATAACAATTTTTAATATGGCAATAGTAGGTAGGTGTTATCTATTCAACTTTCCTATTATACCTCCTTTATGACTAAATCAAAATACGAAACGACATATGAATTAGAATATAATAAATATAATTTCGAACGCACACTTTAATACCCAACAAAAAAAACAAAAAAAAACAAAACTTCAGAAATCGGAAACATCAGTTTACTCAATAAGACAATTTAATGTTAGATATTGCAATGCGCGGGCGTTGATCTGCGAGTTTCCTTCATCATGTCATAATCAGATGATTTATTTTGACACATTGACGTGTTCTGAAACTTGCAGCGTAGGCGAGAAATATAAATCACAAAGTATTTATTAAAAAAATAATCTCAAAAATTGAATAACGTAGGTAATTCATTTTTACTAATGAAATTTTCTTGTTCAATTCTATGAAGAGTTAGCAATAGAATGGCACTCATAAGATTCTTTTATCTCTTATAGATTATCTTAACCAGTGGTGTAGCGTACCTTGGAGCGGCCCTGTATCAAAATTTGTTGGGGGGCCCAAACGAAGGGTAAAAAAGGGAAAGGTTACACACGTTAGGGGCCTCTGTAGCCCGGGGGCCCCGTATAATTGATACGGCTGATACCGCGGTAGCTACACCCCTGATCTTAACCTATCTAAGAATATTAATATTATAAAACTAAAACAAATATGACTAATGACTTTAATGACTTTAAAAATTACTTTATGCTTTATACCTACTGCGATTCCGAGAGGCCTTGTCTTTTGTTAAAGACAATACTCATTCATTTTTTGCATGACGTAAACAATTTTCTATGTTCTCAAGTAAATAATTATGAAATGAAACTGTAATCTCCTGCAACTCTCTTACACCAAAAACTACCCATTATTTCGTTTAATTCCTATCCTTTGTCCATCCAAAGGTTGCCTGTAAGAAATTGCTTTTAGCGATAAGGCCGCCCATTATACATATTGTTTCTGCAATTTCCTTGTAATATAATTGTAATTGGTGTACAATAAAGTTTATTACTATTCTATTCTGTACTGTGCGTTGCTTCACATATTTAACGATACCAACACACGGCATTATATTATTTACAACATTGTCATTTACTCTACTCATCAAACGGCCTTTGAAGGCAGTTATGTAAGATATTACCGGGGACGTCGCAGCGTCGTCGTAATTTCATGCTGTTAGGGCAACGACTAATATTTGTATTATGTAGAAACTAACAGCCCGCCCCGGCTTCGCACGGGTACAAATTATACACCTAAACCTTCCTCATGAATCACTCTGTCTATTTGTGAAAACCGCATGAAAATCCGTTCAGTAGTAGTTTTTCAGTTTATTGCGAACAGACAGACAGACAGACGCGGCGGGGGACTTTGTTTTATAATATGTAGTAAAGGACCGATACGACTTTTAAACCTTCAAGAAAAGAGCGTACTCCCATCTCAAAGGCCGGCAACGCACTTGTGACGCGACGGCAATCACTTACCGTCAAGTGACCCGTTGCCCATTTGCCCCCTACAACATAAAAAAAAGACATTGCGTGCGATGAGACCTGCACTGGCATGTCGTGGGCCATTCAATCCGTCGGAAATTGCTAAGTTATAACTTCGACTATACAGATGACGGAGTGGCTTAAGTATGTGTCGAGTCTGTTTATGCTTTTAGAAAGTACACATCAGATGTATACTTTGGGACCTAATCGTGGTAACATTTAGGGACTATACGTTTTTGTTTGCCCGTCCTTTCGAATGACTTGCACCGATTGTGGTCACAGTTACAGTCTTACTCTAATATGTACGTGATTGTTTTCGTTAATTAAATGTTTGTTATACCCCTATGAGGAATTATTCATTACTGCGAGTTTAAAAAACAAAACGCTCAATACAGACCGCTACAGACCATGATAGGAGCGGCACGTCTGACAGATATCACAGTAGAGTTACTTCAGTGCATGTGCGGTGAAGATAAAAGAATATTCAAACTATACATAAATGTATAAATTACCTAATCGTTAGTCTGTGCAAAATTAATTGCAGCTTACCTGGCATAAATAATATAATCAATTGTATCAGTTGCTTTCTAAGACTGCATAGACTATGAGCGAAATGTTAAAAGCTTGTGAGACCGAGACGTAGCCTAAAGGATGTGACAACGATAAAAAATGAGAGTATATTGTTATGGAGCCTTGAACGGACGCTTGAATATTAAAATAGTTATTCTATTCAATTAGTTAGGGCATTTGCACAACTACCTCGGCCGCGTTCAGGACTATAATGATAATGGGCCAAGAGCGACTCCAACGGGCGGCGCGGGCCATGGAGATTGTTTGTATGGAGTTTGTTTGCATCTCCATAAAATGTAAATACAAACATTATGCCTGCTGCGCTACCGCTTATGGTCCATGAGGTTGCAAACAAGAATGGCAATTCCTGGCAACATGCTGACAGCATAAAATTTTCATTCTAAATTGGCACGCTCTTAACTGAAGCCGAAACTCGTTATAATGGACGTCCTAAGAGTCCAATATTAAATAATTACATTGGGACATTCTCTATTGGGCGTATGCTTGTCGTCTAAAATAAGGATACATTGAATTGAATCTGATAAATTCAGATTGCTGCTGAATTATAATTATTAGATTTAAAAGAAGTTAACACTTTTTCTTATTCTATCTGATCTTTCTCTGAGGAATACACGTGCACCAGAATTATAAATTCGATGTCCTACTGTATAATATGTTCGATGTACAGCCGTTCCAATAGTACTCGGTAAACCAACATCATAATTTAAATCCAAATCAAAATGAAATAGCTAGTTAAAATAAACCAGTCTAACTCTGCTTTCACACCTGTAAGCGTCTTACTCTGCTAATATTTCATTTTATTCTCTTTTAAGATGATGATTGTCGTGATGGTTTTTAAAACATACAATTTACGAACGCAAAGTACCTACACGCACATTCAGAACAATTGTTTGTAAACGACGCAAATATATTTCCCATATGGCAATCGGACTGACACACACACATTGACAGCTGACAAAATGTGCACATAAAACGCACCGATACGCATATTTCTTTTTTATTTTGAAGATATGACATTACATTAGATTTGACAGCTGGTGTTCCTGACGTAGTGGTCTCTCCAGTCACAGGAAATACAGTACGCGACCCCGGCCTTTGCGAGCTACTGCAGTCTCAGTCCCGTTCCCCATCCGAGACTTGCGGTATCTCTTACCCTAGGTTCCTCTCCCTACCCATTTTTCCTTATACAAATTTCCATTTCCAAGGAGGAGGCAACACATTGCGCCGGTTACACATTGCACTGACCCTAATGAAAATTGGGAAAATGGCAGAAGATAATGAGGACATTACATTAAAATATTGATTGCCTAGGTACTTAAATTATAATATATTTTTTGCAGATAAACGGAGTAGGAGATTTTTTTTTTTAAAAGAACATCCGCATTAGGAATTACTCCTGTGTCGCGGGGGACTTTACAAACATAGAAACAACGGACACAAATAACACCCAGACTCAGGTGGGGATCGAACCCACGACCTATAAGCATAGCGGTCAGGGTCACTAACCACTAGACCAACAGGCCAGTCAATGTTCTTTACATTGACTGGCCTGTTGGTCTAATAGAACAAAATATATAGGTACAGACTGATCGTAGAATTAAACATATAACTTCGCTATAAATCAATATGGTGATATAAAACTTAAATTGTTGCATACCTTCGCAAGCAGCCGTAGACTGAGTAAAGAACACGCAGTGTTGTATTAAAAACGACTATACAATGAAAAATGAAACGAACTATCCGCCAGCCGGTTGCCAAGTGAGGTCGGCTAACGAAACGTCTGCTTTAAATCAAATATATTGTTTCCAAAATAAATAAAGCAAATGGTTTAGCAATAAAAGTATATCGAACAAAAAAGTTTATCGTGGCAATTAGCACAAACTAATCGCTGTCAAAACAATTTATTTTTCGATAGAAGTCGGTTCGAAGAAACGAATGTTATACACATAGGTACGTACCTACGTTTTTGTTATCTATCTGTATAATAATTAAATCTTAGATTATATAGAGACATACATATACATATCTAAGTAAAAAAGAAGTTAGGTAGAAGTTAAGTGTAACCACATTATCTACCTGAGAAAGGCTGGACAGATTTGGTTAAGTTTAACTTAAAAACGCGTGCCGTGTCTTTGGGGCTCCCGGTTGGGATGAAGTTCCTTGCGCTATATACGTATAAATATATTTAATGGACTAAATAAATCGTATTAAAATATTGTAAATATTTAATTGTAAAAACTCGGAATCAAAATTATCTACTTCATCTGTGAAAGTTGCCCGAACTAATGTATAGATAATATAATTAGTATATAGCCAACATCAAATTACTTTAGTATCAACTCGCGGTCAGTATTTTTCGTTGCGCTAACACTTTTTTCCGCCTACCCCCATTCGCCGAGCGTCTGAAATGTAACATGCACTAAGTAACTTCGTTCCAATAATATTTTATTGGTACGAACTATTAGTTTTAGTAACAAACTAAAAAAAAAATTAAGAAGTCACGATAAATTGAAAAAATTAGGAAAAACTGAATGTGCATTTTCTATGGAATGAAAACGATCAAAATATATTTTGTAAAAAGGCCTTAGATTCTTTTTGTTTATATATGACAATACAAGAAGAATAGTCAAAAATACAATATATACATTCATATAACTTTTTAACTGTTAGAAAAAGATAATAAAATCCGCGTCCGTCATTTATTTTATTTCAATTGTTAAAATAAACAGATAACATTTATATTATAGTCATCTCATAAAAAAAATATTAAAACGAAATAGAGCGCCTCACTTTAATAAAAGACGACATAAACAATATAGTAATATTTACACAAACTCACCTATTTCATGCCTTTATTGTTATTTTATTTGATTTTATTTTCCGATCCACAGCACAAGCTTCCATCACAGAATAAAATAAATATTACTTTTATAATATCTATAATGTTCCAAATTCAAACTATAGGTAGTTTATGTTTTAACACCACTAAAACTTTAGTCGATTTCACAACACACTTTATCATTTCAGATTGTTAAAATCGATTGTAAGAAAATTGTTTATTTAAATATAATGTTCGTGTATATTTTCTAGTAAATTTATTAATAAACTTTTGAAATTTATAAGTATTTTAATTAATTGATTTGTTTTTCACTTTGGTGTTTCAACTCCGATTTTTGGTACAGGTTAAACGTGAGGAATGTTCTATTGATATGTTGCTCACACGCCGACTAACCAATAAACCGACTGTATCTTGGTTGGTTTATATTCGGGCACAGATCATAAAAAAGATACGACAGGATATTCAATATTGATTGCTTATTGGTTTTACCTAAGAATATTATAATATAGACTAGCCTACGTAGCTAAATTAATTTAAGAAATTAAGCGTTCTTAAATTTTTTACAGTAAGTGGTGTGATTGTTTTACTTACAAATGTTACTAATTCAAAGAAAAGATTCATGGTCTGTGCGCGAAAGGAAAATAATGATTAGATATTTTGCTAGTCTGACATTTAAAATTTAACCTAATATTATGCACTTTTATAAGAAATCAGTACGCTGTCTTTTCACTGATAATTTTATGGTGATATATTGTAAGGATGTAATATTCTAGCTTAGGTCACTCGCAAATTCCAAATCCACTGGAAGTCCGTCCGATGAAAAGGACGTTGTAAAAGTCTATAATGAATAAAAGATTATTATATTTGTGATAAATATAATTGATGTCCTAACTAATATTATAAATGCGAATTTGAGTTTGTTTGTTTGTTACGTTTACAATTTTTCCTAACCAAAATTTCGCATAAACATCGTCTGGGGTAGGTTCAGAAAAGGTTCGTTACGGGCAGTTGGAGCCCTAAAAAAAGTCCGACAACCTGGTCTAACTACAGAACTTCGACATCACCTAGTACTTAGGTTGTGGAGGTCTGATGACAGTCAATTCACGTAAAATATCGAAGTTCGGTCGTTTCGTAGTTAGAATGGAAGCCCACCCCAACTTTTTGGGAAAAAGCTATGAGGACGAGGTTATATATATTCGTAAGATTGTCGAGTCTGATTATTTTAATGATCTTTGGCCCGTCTGATCTAATATTAGTTACGTGTGCGACGGCGGTCGTTGCGTATCAGTTTTAGTTTTTATTGTACGCTGCGCCGCGCGCCGCCGTCCGGTGTATTTCAGGAATACTCGGCTTTACGGGCGAGACCGAAGCTTGCTTTGTGATACCGATTGCGATGTCATGGAGATTAGATTTATGACTTAATGGCTGTAATTGTTATGCCAGGAGTACAATTTACGAGTGACAGATTTCTGGCTTTGAAAGCGATGATAAATTGGCTCCTTCGTTGTATTAATTAAGATTACAATTATTATCTCTGTCAATGAACTCCGAAGGATGGTGGAGTGATGATCTTCGTGCAAGTTTAGCCGCGGAATGACAAACTTCTCTTGAGATTTTTTTTTTTATCGACGTCTTTGTTCTTAGTTATTAAGTAATGAATTAGGGCAGTGGAATCGGAAAAAAACGTGTATGTAATTACGCACATGCTTTAACATAGTAAAACTTGTTCGTTAGTAAATCAGGAACATAGTCCTGAATTTCGTCCCATTTTTGACGTTCAGAACATTGTCAAATTAACGTTTTAATGCGAAAAAATCGTCAAAAATGGATTTTTTTTTTTGTGAATTCTCCTACCGTATTTTTATCTACCTATTTTTATCGTATAGGTGGTAGAAATCCTAAAAATTTAAGACCAGTTCAATTGAATTTGGTCCATTATTTGCTTAAATAATAACGAATTATGGTCGAAAATCGAAAATTGTAATTTATTTTTAATTTCGAAAAGGAAGCCCCAATGAACGTGAAACTTAAAGAGAATACGTTTTTTATGCTCCTGAACATACAAAAAAAATATCAAAAAATATTCATTTGTAACGAGAAATACTATTTATTTATTAAAATTTGCTTAAATGTTTATTGCTATTTGACGCGGTTGCCCTAGGACATAATCCTTTTCTCTACCTCTGAGAAGGTGTAGGCAAAATTCCATGATCATTGGTTAAGCAATTAAGACGTGAAAGCGTATCAAACAACCTGAGCGAACAAACTCGCATTTCCATTTATAATATTAGGTACCTAGTTAGGATATTGTATGTTAGACATTATTGGTTTTATAACTACCGATTAATAATTTTTATTCAACACAAACATCCGGCAGCCTGTGTCCCTTAATGCCCAGTTAACGCGTAATATAAGTCGATTTGCCCGGCTTTTGTTCCATGTTTTCTCCATCTCTCTCTCTCCATGATTCCCACCTTTTCTCTTTTTTAAGTTATTAAATGGCAACATGAAGCCCACAACCCCATGGGGTACACACACCCTACACCATACAAAAAATGTTTCAGTTTTTACAAAGCCCGGAAAACAATTGCAACAGTAACTCTCAAGCCGGTACGTGTTAGTTCCCTCTCGATATCCCGTCGAAATAAAACCGAATCCACAATAAAGAGAAAACACAATTCAGCTGCTCAACCCGCCGCGACGCATGTATTTTTACCATCACCAAGGTACACTCGAAAATAAAAGTGAATAGACAAAGGTCTCAATCCACCATAACTTATATAAAATAAATAAGAAATTTATCAGTTTTCTGTATACAAATATAAAATAGTAAATAGAAGACATTACTTTTTGAGGGTGTAATCACCTGAAGTTGTTGATTTGACTATAAAAATATGCTGTATGGTAGTGGGTTCGAGTCCAGCCTGAGACTTAAAATTATTAGTATTGTGTAACGAGAGAGGCATCAGTGAGGACCACAACAATAGGTTATTTTGTCAAAAGTAATTTTATCAAAACAATGGATAATAAATACATACATTCATTGAATTATTATTGATAATAAATGTAAACCTTCCTTCTATTCTCTATATATTTTTGTTAATAAAGAGTTTACCTACTGTCACGCTTGCACTCCCTGAAGGGCAGGCACCCCTATGGGCTAAGACCTAGTTCTAACTACCTACTTAAGTTAATTAAAGGTTGTGTGTATATCCTAAACTTAAAAAAAAAGATTTTTTTAATAAATTAAAGTCTACGAAATCTTTAACAATTACTTACAATAGTCGAAAAATACATTTTCATCCAGTGTTACGTGCAGTTACGTACATCGTACGTTACGTTATAGTGAGCGGAGACTCTTACAATGACAAATACGTTGTGAGATACCCAGTCCGCTGTTTGTTTTCCGTCATCGATTGTCCCAGTAAATGGAATTTTCACCATTTTCATCGGAGCTCAATCGTGAACCTTCATTTTACATGATATATCAAATGGCACTGAGTAATGACTGCACTCAACAAGGGTGCTAGAATAGTGGAAATTTTATCAGCTGTGTAACGGAACATTTACATATTACAGTACATTACAGTATCCCGACTATTATCTACATATGTAGGTAATAGTGTTCATATATACATCCGCGTGTGTCCACTCTTCCTTTCTTATTCGGCCTGTCCTCCTCTGGAACGCTTTACCTCTGGAAATGAGGATAGTACCTAGTCGCCTTTCGTTCAAGGCGAAAGTACGAGCTCACATTTCGCATAACCTAAAACCCAGACAACTATTTGTGGATTATACAAAGCTTTGTCCCACAATACTCAGCACGGCGTAGTGGCGAAGTGACCACTTAAACCATTGCGCCGTTCGTGCAGTTATTTTATATATACATATTTATCTGTTACGTAGTCTCTACTTAGTAATCTGTGGTTACTACCACATCGTGCATACCTCGAAAGGAAAAAAGGGAACCCTTATAGGAACAATTTCTTTAGATTTCTCATTGATTGCATGTACTTCACTGCATTCTGCATATTTAAATTATATAGTTTGTCATTTTTACTATAACTTAGTTGTTCATTTTAATTAGGGAAATAATTTTGTATTAGGTACAAGCTTTGATGTAATAGAGTACGCTGTGGTCTTCTGTAACTAAAGGAGTACACAGTTCAAAAACTATGTGTAAATAATGTGTGTATTTCTGTGTATATCCTTTGTTGGAGATTCAATAAATAAATCACTTTGTTGTCCGTCCGTCCGAGTGTCTGTCTGTCTGTCACGACCCTTTTTCTCAAGAACGCGTGGAGATATCAACACTGGAATTTATATCAAATACTGTCTACTGTCTCTTGGAGCTGTGAAAAAATCAAACTTCAAAGGCAACGCAATCAAAAGATACAGCCGTTTATGCCGCAAATTTTCGACACTCGCAAGGGAATCAAAACCTACAGGGTACTTCCCGTGAACTCAGAATCTTGAAATTTGGTACGAAGCAACGTCTTATAGCACAGATAAAGGAAAAATTGCAAATACCGTAAATTTTTAGTTACATCATATATAATAAAAATATTTTTAATAATTTTAAACTTACTTCCCCTTTCCTCATGAACGCGTAGAGTTATTAAATTGAAATTTATATCAAATACTCAAGTCTATAATACCTTTAAGCTGTAACAAAATCAAACTTCTATGTCAACGCAATCAAAAGAAACAGCAATTTAAGCTGCATATTTTCAAACTCGCAACTATTCCAAGGGAATCAAAACCTTAAGAGTACTTCCAGTCAACCTAGAATCTTGAAATTTGGCATGAAGCAATGTTTTATAGCACAGATAAAGGAAAAATTGCGAAAGTCGTTAATTTGTTGTTATATCAAATAAAAAAATAATTTTGTGATTACAAACTTATATTTTGCGGTTGGATTGTTAACTTTGTCGTACATCGCAACCGCAAAGTTAAGTTTGTCTTTCGAAGAATCGATACCCGAGATGGACGTTCTATCTACATACAAGTTTACGGAACCCTCGGTGTGTGAGTCAGACTCGCACTTGTCCGGTTTTTTTTTTACAACTAAAGCGCCGTCATGATTGTAGGTAGTTTCGCTAATTATGAGGGGTTAGTATCAAATGACTGTTTACGTCTTACTAGATCGTGCGTTACGTGGTCCTCTTTCTTAGCTAAGTTAAAATAAAACAAAATTTTAAAATGTATTTCCGAGGTTTTCACTTATAAGCATTTACCTACCTATGCTCTAAGTAAGTCATCGGTTGGTAGCTATTTAATTTTTACAATCAAACATTTTTTCTACTCTTTCGTTCGGTGCTATTAAAGCGTGTTTCTTTTAATATTTTTAACTATATTTTATTTACAACACTAGAGTAAATTACACTGCATCCACTAATTTATAGAGAACTAGCGACCCGCCCCGGCTTCGCACGGGTGCAATGATGATATTAAATATACTACAGAATGTCTTTATATACAACGTTCACAGCTTTTTTTGTCATTAGGCAACACAAACATATTTTCTTCAGAGGTTGAAAGAGCGACATATAATGGCCATGTGAAAAACACTCAACGCTCAAATCTAAGCCTGCAACCTGCAACATTGAAAGTTTGACCTTGCGATTTATTAATGGTCATTGCAAAAGATATCTTTACCGGAGTCCGGCCCTCTGGCGGTTGCGGCAACCGCTGTCCCTGCATTTTAAATCTGTAATATCTTCGAAAATATTCATTGAAATTATATGCTGTAAAGGGCCATTTTGATGTATATTAAATGCACAATGTATTTAAGGTACTTAATTGGATACGGATTAATGCTGTGTTGCTTAAAATCGCTTCGTAAATAAGCCATTATTTCTCGTAAAAAGTTAAGGGTATAAAATAGTTATTGTGGATTATCCCTAAGAGATAGACATATACCATCGCGGACTTTTTTGTAAACCTTTTTAAGGTGTACAATACTGTGGTACATTATTTTGATCTATCTCGTAGGGTTCAGCCAGCGTTTGCAATGTAAACGCAAAAAAAATGTGTTTATTTACGACATTACATTAGAAACCTCTAAAGTTATCAGTGTTTCTCTACTATATTATGCATGTATTATACATATAAACCTTTCTCTTGAATCACTCTATCTGTTAAAAAAAACCGCATCAAATTCTGATGCGTAGTTTTAAAAATCTAAGCATACATAGGGACAGACGGACAGCAGGAAGCGACTTTGTTTTATACTATGTAGTGATGACGTTGTATCTATATTTAGTAAAAAGTGCCACCTATTGGAATAGTCTTAAACTAGCACGAATTGTACAAGCAAAACAAGTGAGTGTCCGAATAGTAGATACAAATATAGAGGTGGCGCTAGGAGCGATCATTAGCGGTGAACACACCAATCCTATAGCAGAAAACAAATCTTCATTTTAATCATTATTTCAACTTAAGTGTTTCATAATTTGTGTTCTTATTAATAACGTAAAGTACCTATTCACTTTCCAAAAGTTTGAAAAAAGAGGTTTAAAATTTGTTTTATGTGGTATTTCGCAGTACACAAGAAGTAATTATATTTTTTACTAGCAACCCGCCCCGGCTTCGCACGGGTAGCAGAGGTATCTTTAACAATCATCACCATATTTCAACAAATTTACACAAAATGTTAACAAATTATACACCTAAACCTTCCTTATTAAACACCGCCTCAAAATTCGTTCAGTAGTTTTTGAGTTTATCGCAAACAGTATGAATTTTTATTGTATTATGAAGTGATAGTAAAGTTATTATTTTATTATTGTTATTCAAGTTCAACATAAATGCAGATCATATGTAAGATAATTGGATAGGACAGGTTAGATTTATACTCATCCGGCGCCACCGCGCCGTTGCAATGCCATGTTACGTTGAAAAGTGTTTGCTTGCATAAAGTTTAAAGAAACAAGACACAAGAAAAAAACATACGAACATTATTTTCTTTTTTCATTTACATAAAAATGGCTTGGCTAGACTCTCTACCAGTCTTTTCACTGGTTGATCAATGACAATCTGATCAACATACATATATTTTTATTTTTAAAATTAAGTAATCTAAGTAAGAGTTTTCAAGTTGGCAAAAATTGTATGCGTTATTTCACTGTGTTTTGTGCAAGTTATAAGCGCTAGGGATGGCGATCTGAGATCGATTAATCGAAGAATCGATTTTTCAGACGCAAAAGATCGATTTTTTAAATCGATGTGCAGTACTAAATCGATTCAGTGAATCGGTATTGCAGCCTTGATAATCGCACTTCGATTTTTTTTTGTTTTGGTAAAAATCATAACATTATTTACAATTATATAGTTGAATGTATCTGTAATATTACGGTGTTGCCAGTTAAAGGGTTCATTACTCAAAAACTCGCGAGATGGCTGAAAGTTTCCTTCGCCTCCATTTAATGAAAAAAAAAGGTAAAAACTCTATTTATCACGACCTTCAATAGATATGATATTTATGAGTATCGTGGGAGTAGCGCCTTTTTTCAATTGCCGGCACCATCGCAAGTGATGAGCGGAACCGCTTGGATAACAATAGACTTGACAGACTATTGTTTTTAAAAAGTTTACATATGAAGTATTGGGAACTTTAAGTTTTTCATGTAATAAATATATTTTGAAAATAAATGTCTTCTTTAATACCTGATCTGACTTTGATATGGTAATAAAAATAATTGTTAATCGAATCGATTTAAAAATCGATCTTTTTCGTACAGAATCGCCATCCCTAATAAGCGCTCCATAGACGATCATGCGGCTTAATATGCGTTACGTGCTGTCAAGCATGCATGATCGTTTAATTGCATTGATTGATGCCAATGAGGTGCAAACTACGTGCATGACATGCAAACTACGTGCTGGCAGTTGATTGACAATGACAAGTCTTCTATTTTTCATCCAGCAAGCTACGATTGACATGCACGCATGATCGTCTAATTATAATTATTGCATGACATACCGGTAATTATCGACATGTCGTGCAATAGCAGGGTTGCCAGATTGTATAATTGGAAACAGAATTCTTAGGGTGCGTTTACACGCTCGCGTTCAAACCGACATTCAACGAGCACAAGCAACGACACAAGCATGTGAAACGCATCATTATAATTAATTTCTTTTTATTTATTTATTTATTAAGGAGCATCAACAATATATATTATGCAATATTGTGCTTTACATTACAGACGCCCACAGCATTCATTATACGTAATGTTTACATTGAGTACTAACAATTAATAAAATTACTACTAAAACTATTACTAAGCACTAAAACATAAGAATCATAAGATACAAAATTTTTAGATAAGAATAAATCGTAATGAATATCGTATCAACAATTCTATTTATACTGTACTATCTATATCGACTGAATAAAATGATTATACCAAGCAATTGTCATGCTGCATAATGAACTTTCAATAGGTCCTTCATGCTGCCTGATGATTCAGCATGTCATGCCGCATGGTCTATGGAGTGCTTTAAGTTTCATTTAAGACTTAAGGTAATTTTGAATGCGGAATTAAAGTGTATAGTTTCTCTATTGTTAAAAACGTGACTAAAACTCTAAAGTACCTTACTCACCATCGTGTCTGACGTACATCCCACCAAGGTCACGCACGATTCACGATGAAAAATTATTATTAATTGCTTGCACGACCCGTTTTGCCTCCAGCGAGTACCCCCACCACCGCGACATTGCGGACGTACGTCAAAGCATCGTGCATGCTTGATCATGTATATTGACAATTTGTGGGGAATGCTCCAAAATGCGGGGAATTTCAAACCGATTGGGGAATTTATGAGGAGACCATCAATCCGAGGAAAATGCGGGGAATTGGGAATGTTTAGCCTTATTAATTACATTACGACTTCAGGTTTGTTTCTCCCCAAACTGGGGAATTTGACCATTATTTTGGGGTAATTTAGGAAAATGGCATTGGCAACACTTTGCACTACGGTACTTAAGTATATTGGTTTTTATTATTTATTCACTTTTTGCCAACAGTTATATTATCAATGTTACATTTTATTACACGCTTCACATGATTCTAAATTACCAAATAATCCCTCGCATAATAGCTCAGATATTTCAAAATATGTCATTAGTATTTCTTCAATAATATTGTATCGACATCTTTACAATCATTTTTCTATTATAGTTAGCGATATGTTATCGTTTAATTTATAATTGCAACACTGGGTCAACTGTCAAAATCCTTTGAAGTTTGATTACCATTTTCTTTCTTCCTGACATTTTGGTCAAGACGAACGTTTATTTTCGGCATTACACGTTTCGTGTCAAACGACTTAAAAGTAAGTGGAATTTCTATAAAATATTGATGTGGTTTGAAAGTTCAGTGTGTAAATATTATGTGGATAAAAATGTTTCTCGATGTTCTTGTGTTTATTGCGAGATTAACTTGGATTTGAAACTGATGCATAGTTTTGGTCATGCGCGGCAAAAAAATTAAACTATATTTTTTAACTTTAAATCTTGATATTTAAGCTATTCCTTTTCAAATTCTCGTCGGTCCTAAATCCGTTTTGTAAACAATTCCACTGTGAGGAAGCTACTTAAATCCATGTGTTGATCCACTCTTCTAATCATTACAATATTAGTATCGTGGGGTTTTTCAACGAACCAATAAACATTGAAAACCTGTCGTTCCACTGCCGTTACCTACATTACAAGCACGTGTTTATTTGAAAATTCTTCAAAATGTTTAAATGTTTTTATAACCTAAAGGTAACCATGACTAATCACTACATATTATAAAACAAAGTTCCCCGCCGCGTCCGTCTGTCTGTCTGTTCGCGATAAACTGAAAATTACTGAACGGATTTTCATACGGTTTTCACTAACAGATAGAGATATTCATGAGGAAGGTATAGGTATATAATTTGTAACCGTGCGAAGCCGGGGCGGGTTGTTAGTTAAAGTATATCGTTATGAGTCAACAACTATTCTCAATAGTACTGAAACTTTTTAATAAACTAGTAAGACTCAGTCTTGCAGATAACTCCTCATTCAATTTTTTTTATAATTTTTACGCTGGACTTGTGTTCTTCAATTTCATTTCAATTTGATAATGTTTGCAGAATGCGTTACGTGGCCGCGTATTTACTAGCTGTGCTCGGTGGCAAGGCGGCCCCAGCGGCGTCTGATGTCGAGAAGATCCTCAGCTCTGTGGGTATCGAAGCCGATGGTGAGAAACTCAAGAAAGTGATTTCTGAAACTCAGCGGCAAGAGCGTTGAGGAGCTCATAGAACAAGGTATGTTTTGTATTTGACATGTGTTACTAAATTTGCATAATAATTATATTTAGAAATTGAACATTAAAAGTTCTCAATGGTTAGGATAATAAAATATTCTTTATACTAGGTGCATCATAGCCAAAAGAGTAGTTTTAAAAATTAATGAGAGTACTTCATGGTGCCTATCGCTAGTTGCTGAATTTATACACAATCTGTCAATTAATGTTGGTAAATAAATAGTTAATTTGTTGGTTATTTTTTTCATTAGTTTTATGTATAATTTGTGCAGGAATAATTTTTGAATAACTTAATTGAATTCGGCACTTTATGGCTTATCAATATTATGTTATGATGTTTCTGTTTGAAATTGACCTTATAAACTATATTTTGGTATTATCGCCTACACTTACACTTATATACTTTTTAAACATGATTTTATGAGTTATTATGATGATCTCAAAACAACACCATCTTTCGACTGAAAGTCTGTGCTGCAAT